>VWZV01000374.1:0-335757 GCA_013397155.1 Irena cyanogastra | reverse complement strand
TTTCCAGGTTCTTTAAGGCATCAGTAGCAGGGCTGCTCTCAGATGTTAGACCCTTGCCCTGTGCCCTGATGCTTTCTGTTGTGGGGCTGTGGCAGGTGCAGCAGAAGGTGATGAAGGAGGTGAGCTCCATGCTTCACCTGGACACCATGGAGGCAGGAGCTGAGTACTGTGTGAAGGCTCAGGCACACGTCGAGGCCATCAACAGGAGCAGCAGCTTCAGCCCCACGCAGTGTGTGAGGGCACAGGGTAAGAGCCAGCCCTCCCTCCTGCCTCCCTGCTGCAGCCGTGCCCAAAGCTTCTGGGAAAGGAATTTGTAGAGAATTTTTAAAGTTAGTTAGCTTCTGATAGTAATGTCATGAATTATAACATCTGTATTGTCTCACCCTTCACATAAAACTAAAAATAGAATAAAAGTTTTTAAAACCCCTCTCAGTTACCCCATGTCTAAGTCAAAAAAAAAGCTTAATCCAACAAATGCTCTTCCTTTTGTTTTCACCCTGAACCTCCTGCCTTGTTTACAAATGTGCTGTGTTTGTTCCTTGGGAGAGGAAAGGCAGGAAGGGTCAGGAGTGCAGCCCCCAGCCTGGCACTGGAGTTTGCTGGGGAGGGATGTCCCCAGGGTGAGTGGAAGAGCAGCCACACAGGGCTCAGGCTGACTGCAGTGAGTGCTTGCTCCCTGACGTGTGTCTGAGAAGTTTTGCTGCTTCTGTCATTTCCAGGTGACACATCTGTGTGGCTGGTTCCTGCCTTCATCTCCTCTGCTGCCTTTGCTGTGGCAGCTTTAACCCTGCCTTTCCTTACCTGGAAAATAACTAAAATCTTCCAGTATTCCTGCTGCCCCGCTGCTGTCCTGCCAGACACACTGGTAACTTTTTTACTGTGCTTTGTTGGTTTTTGGCATGCTGGGTATCCACAGGAGCATGGGGCAGGCAGAAGGAGCAGATTGCCAGGAAGCCTTGCCCATTCCAGTGTGAGGAGCTGAGCTGCAGGGGGATCCAGCAGCCCTGAGCTGCCTTTGGCCCCGAGCCCTGGGCAGGGAAGATGCTCCTGGTGCTTCTGGGGAAAGGGCTTGGGAGGCAGGGACTGAGCTGCCTGAGGAGCTGCTCCCTGAGCCAAAGAGCTGCGCCACTGTCAGCACTGCTGCACGTCCCCTGCCACCTCCCGAGCTTCTCAGCAACTTGCTAGGGAGAAATCAGTCAAAAGCTCCTGGGGAATACGTTCAAATGTCCAGTCTGAGTGAGAATGCAGGCGAGCAGCTTCTGTGGCTGTGGGTTCTCTGGGCAGCTGTGGCAGGAGGGATGAGAGGAACACTTTGTGGGGAAAAGGACAAGCAGACTAACTCAGCAGCCTGAGGGTGTTTGAGTGAGTGTGTTTGTTTTCCAGAAAGAATCAGAGCCCCCCACCCAGCTGATCCTGCAGGCCAGTGAAGAAGCTGAGCAGTGTGACCTGATGGTGGTTGTGATGCCCTCAGAAGAAGTTCTCCAGCTGTGGATTCAAAAAGCACTTTAGAGCAGTCCAGAAAACAAGCAGCTCCTTTGCAGCATCTTCATCCATCTACATGCAGAGCAAGTAAAGGTGGCAGCTGCCAGTTCCTGTCCCTTCCCATCCCCAGCCAGGAGCACACAAGGCTGACCCACGCTCCCTTTCTCAGCCACGCTGGTGCTCCCGAGGCACAGCTGAGCAGAGCAACACCTGGAGAGCCCAGTCCCTCAGCTCCAAATCATTTCAGCCTCGATGTTTTTATCTCACTAAGAGCCTCTTACGTGGCTAAGCCAGCTGGAATGACCAGGGGAAAAATGCAGACCCTGAAGTGAGGTCACGTTCTCTGAAGAGGGCGTGAGTGGATGGAACATCCTAACCTGTGACAGGTGACAGTGCTGGTGCCACCAATACCTGCAGACAGCACCGAGAGGGATGCCTGGCTTTCTCCAGGGCTTTGGAAGGAGTGAGGTGGGAAACAGCCAGATTTCTGAAAGGCTTGGAGGGGGAAGCTCCCGGGGAGCAGAGCTCTGTAAGACCAGCAGCATCACTGACAATGTACAGCTCCAGTATCACCTAGTCAGGGTGCCAAAAATGCAAAAGCTGTGTATACATGAAGGAAAAACCAGGACCTTTAGGGAGAAGAAAATTAGGGATTAATTATTTAAATGAGAGAGGATTGGAGTAGAGAAAGATTGGGAAAAGACAGAGAAATGTAGGCTCCAGAAGTAGTAAAAGAAGTGGGAAAAGAGAAAAAAAAATGTGTTAATAACAGTCAGGATTTTCCAGGGTGCCTGCTGGGCATCCCTGTGGTTCAACACCATACCTGGAACAGACAGTGGTTATTTCACACAAGGTAGATGAGTTGCTGTGGTCAGGAGGGCCACACACAGTTCTTATTTTGGCAAACAGGAATATCAGGCTGGATGGATCAAGCATCACAGCATTACCATTTAGTGACCATCCCAGGCCTGAAACACCATTATCCTCCAGGCATCTTGTCCTCTTGAGGAAGGAAATTGTGAAAGACAAGAGAAATTCCTTCTAAATACAGATAAAATACAGGTGTTGTGTATATTGCAATTATGGCTGTCACATTGGAAAAAAAGTCATTTATCACCTGTAAAGCAGAGACTTGTGTCAGCGGGGCATGAAAAGACATTGATCTGAGAGGCTTTTTTTCAAAAGCGCTCAGTGGTTTTAATGAAATACAAGACATCTCAAAAAAATGTACCTTTTCCAGTTCCATTCTTGCAACCTTGTGTGAGGCCAGCGGGTGGCAACAAAGCACCAAGGAAAGGCAGAAGTGACTCAGGAGTCTGTACCTGTGCTCTGCCCAGGCAATGTGCTCCCTGGCTGCTGGCCAGCACCTCATTTTCCTGTTGAAGCCCACTTGCCTGCTTTATTCCTGTCTTATTAGCTTCTTTCTGGACAATATTGGAGTGCAGAGCTTTGGTGTTGAATTGTAAGATTGATATTGCTAAATATTGAGCAAATTACAGGGTGAGAAAATCCATGCAGGTGTGGGCATTGAAGGCTCAGCATTCATTATTAGTTTGTTGATAATTAGCTGGGAAATGCCTGGTTCCAAGCACCCATGAGATGCTGGGCCCGGAGATGATTTGGAGGTGAAAAGGGCATTTTCATGCAGGTCTCACTCTCCCCAAACCAAGCTGGAGCAGCAATGAGAGGCAAGCAGGGAGTGATTCTGGCAGTGAGCTGCAGTGTGTTTGGGGAGCACAGACAGCACAGAACCTCAGATCCTTGCAGGGTCAAGGGCTCTTGGTCAAACATCCCTTTGCACAGCTTTGCCCAGGGCTTGAATTTTCCAGGGCAGCTCCACATCCCAGAGGCCTTGCTAGTGGGGCTGGTTTAGGGAGCTCCCGTGCCTCACATTTATCCTGATTTTATACCCCACTGATTCGGATGAGTTCAGTGTCTTGATTTCTAGACACCCCCCAGGGGTGTCCCCATGCAGGGAATTATCCTCTGCCTTGCCCATGCCATGGGTCTAAGAAGCCCCAGCAACTCCTCCTATCTCTTCCCCCGACACTGCTGCACTTTCAGAATCACAGAATCAGAATCTCCTGAGCTGGAAGGGACCCACAAGGACCAACAAGTCCAGCTCTGAAGTGATTGGCCCATATGGGGATCAAACCCACAATCCTGGCATTATCAGCACCATCCTCTAACCAGCTATGGCAGCACCAGCAATTGTTCAGGGCTGTATAGCAAAGAAGGGAAATAAAAGGCCATTGAATGTGAAGGGCTTTAAAAAAAATATTTTAATGTGTATTTTCCAGCTGCACATTAAGCATAGAGCATATGTTTCTTCCTCACTTGCAATAACAGATTTTATGTCCTTCCTCATTGCCAATAAAGCAGTTAAACTGTTGTAGAAAACTGCACAGACAACATTAAACAAAAGAAACACCAAAGAAAAAATTCTTAAAATGGGGACATGGGAGGGAACTGTGTAAGTGCCACTGCCTCCTTAGCAGACTCTTCTCAATTTACATTAGGATATTCCAGTTTATGGCAGCTTGAAGCCAAATTTGAGAGGGTGATTGAAAATCCTTTTCAACCTTCTCCTTTTGAAGAATGTGCTGCATTTCGTTAAGCCTGAAAATCATGGTGGAGAACAAGAGCAATTCCCCTGCCTGCCAGGTACACAGGGGCAGGGTGGCATTGGCACAGGCAGCTGCCATCACTGACTCCTTAATTCATATTCCTGCTATCCAAAAGTGAATTTTGGCATGGCAAACACTGCCTTTGATAACTGATTTTGCTCCCACCACCATGACACCACCTTGCAAAGAGGCCCAGACCAGTCACCCCAGTGAAGAATGTGTAGAGATGAGCTTTGCTCTGTTCCTTTCCATTCCCTTCCCCTTCCCTTCCCTAAGTGGCTCCATTTCTTTCAAAATAAACTTTTCTACTTTTCTCAGAAAGTGTTGCATGGAAATAAAGCACAAGCCTGCATCATCTTTTGAGTGAGTTTTGGTTTTGTGCTCTGTTACCTGTGGGATGTGAGTCCAAAAACCCAACCTTTTAGTGAAGACTTTGTAAAAACAGAAGAAATGGTAATTAGAACAGTTTTCAAAGAACAAATTATGAAGATCAGCATAAAAACTGTGGATTACCTGAGAATTTGAGCAGAGTTACATATTGCTGCATTGACAAGAAAGCAAGGAATTCAATTATCTGTTCCATGACACTAACAGCCTGGAATATAGGGTAATTTTTCCTCTGAAGTATATTTCATTAGAAGTATATTGCTTTTTGCAATTTTTATTCATTTCTCTCTCCAATCAAACTGAGATCTTTAACTTGATAAATTACCATTTTACGTGTTTCCTGCATTATTACTTTATGTTTTGTCTCTTTTCTTACAAATTCTAGAAGTAACCAAAAGCATTACTTTGACTGCAAATCAGTTCCATTTCTTGTGAAGGTGGCACTGTGTCCTGCAAATAAACTGCCTCAAAAATAATAAACATCCAAACCAGAGACAGATATTTATTGCTTGAAGAATTTGCCTACAGATGATTCTGTTGCTATTCCAGTGCAGAACTGCAGAAACAGAAAATTACTCAGCTCACGTCTCTTGTGGTGTTTCTCAATAAATGGAACTATTAAAAAAAATCAGAAATTACTAAATCAAGATATAAAAGCAATTAAAAGATGGCAAGGTTAAGTGAAATTGCCCAAGTAAATACTGCACACGGAGCCCTAATTTGGTTTCCTGCAGCTCATGGGCTATAATTTAGCTGTTACTACAGAAATGGCCCCATCTGAGGATGTTAATGTCCAGGATTGCTCGAGATCCACTCAGACCTTTGTTAAGAGCCAAGGACATGCTGTCCCCATGCAGGCAGTGCTCCTACCACAGCCCCTGCCCACCCCACAGCCCCAGCCCCCAGGCAGGGGTGGCAGCAGCTTCCAGTGGATTCACACATCCTCAGTGCTGGAATCAGGCAGACACGAGGGCACTGCCAGCCTGGGCTCTGCTGCTGTGGCCACACTTAATGGTGTTAAGGGCTGACTCCAGGAGGGTCTCGGGCAATATCTGATTTTTAAAGATATTTTGTATTATTCTTGCTTTGATCAGACATTGAATCAAGAGCGTGAGGCCTGTTTAAAGGCAGAGCAGAGGTTTAAGTCCATACATTCTACCTGCCAAACAATTCCCATTTGGCAGAACTATTTTAACTGAGTGCTCTATATCTGTACCAAGTCCTGCAGTCTCTGTTAAGGGTATTGTATTCACACACACAAATAGCAGGGCTCTGTGAAACCTGGATGATTTGAGCACCATCAGTAGAGCCCACAGTGGAGGAAAGGAAAGTCTCTTCAAAGATGCACACAGCCTCAGAGGTCAAGAGGAGAGGTAGAGTGTTCCCTACCTGAATCCTTGCAGGATACCAAGAATAGAAAGGACTTTCCCCCATCCAAAACCCAGTCAAGGAAGGGCTTGGAAAGAGGAAATCTTCATGACCAGCTGTGAAGCTGGAAATAGAGCTCCCAAGCTGAGCAGTCAGTATGATACTGCTGAACTTTTTCCTCCTGTAGCTTCATTCCCACTTAAGCTCCCAGAAGATTCATAACATTTTCCCTTTGAAGAATTGCTCTCTCATTTTGCCCCTTTGCTGAGGCTAGAGGGTTCATGTAGACCTTTGAGAGTGGTCTTTGATACCAGCCAGCTGCAGCTCTGTACTTTTTTATCTTATTGTGGTCTCCAAAGCAGCCTTCCACTGCACCATCCCTCCCTGCTCTCTGCTTTCACTCTGCTGAGCGTCCTGCTCGTCCTCCAGGTTGCTCATATATCTCCTCCCTCCTGCTGCTCTCCAGACAGGCTGATGGCTAGCATTTTCCCTCTTTCTGCCAAGTCCTGGCCTTGACTCCCTCTTCTGCCATCTGCTACAACTTCATTGTGAAATTTGACATTGTTCAGAGCAACACTCTGCTGGGTTTGGTGCTGCCTCACAAGTCCCTCCGTTTGGAGGATGTCTCTCCCCATGGCACTGTGTGCCATTTTGGGACAGTCCTACCCAAGCCTTCTCAGGCATTTGGCATTTCTGAGTCACTTTTGCATCCTCATTCACTTTTCCTTCAATGCACTGTGAAAAGCTGTCCCCAGCCAGGCAGAAGCTTTCCATGCACCAGCCTGTCTTCTGCCTGCTGACCTTTTCTCTTCCCCTTGGAACAGTTATACAATTACCTGCCTTTGCTCTGGAGAGACATCTTTGCCACTGCGTTTTGATTTTAGTATTGATCCTTTGATTTTTAGTTTGGTTGCTTTGTCTTCTGGTCTGCTCCTGGGGGAGGGATTTCTGCTCAAATTGAGGTTTGCTGCTGAAATGTTTAAAACCTGCTGGCTGCATGTATAAATTTGCTGTGCTCTGTAACTTCTCTCTCAATGTAGACCAAACACAGTGTCCTGTCACATTCAGCTCCCAGAGCCAGCCTGACCATCCTGCCTTCCTCACCTTCAGCATCCCTACCCTGATGGGATCACGGGCACATCCCATTCCCTGGCTTGGAATACACCCCCAGTGACACCACGTGCACTCATTTTCTACATTAAAAAGCCATCCTTGCACCTAAGCAGACTCTTCTACTCTGCTCTGGTAAAGTCTATTCCCTCAAGTGCATTTTGCACAGGGTCCAGTTTCTGCAGAGAAGATACAGAAACCTGAAGCTCCAGGTACAGAGCTTGCTCAAACAAATCTCCCTGATCCCTCCTTTCTGAACTAAAATCCCACTGCAAATCATAATCTACCACTTAAAATGCCTGGACATATGGATGAATCCTAATTATGGGGAAAAAATACATGGACATACAAATAAGCAACATTATTCTTCATACAAATGACACCAAATGTATGCAGTTTACTACTTTGCCAGGCAGAAACTGAAAACTACAGATATTTAAATGTTCTAGCTTCTGTCCCTAAAAATACATTGATAAGAGAAGGAAAAAAATGTCTTTAAAAACACAACACAGAAGTAATATAAATTAATTTATCTGTAGTTAGTGGATTAGGCCCTTCCAAAAGCACAGTGGGATATGACAATATCTAACTTTCTGTGAATATGGAAATCACATGCCTGGGTTATAAAAGAGCATGTTTGGGTAATGAACCCTTTGACATTTCTCAGCACTGCTCTGTTTGTTGTGGCCACTTTTGCTCTGGGGCTGCTTTCATGCCAGGCCAGGGTGCCCAGGAATATTGAGAGACTCACAAGCTGCCATTAAGGCTTTGATGTGCAAGAATGCTCCTTTAATTGCAGCAATAAAGCATGAAGTGGGTTCTGCATTTAGAGTTCTTCTTAAGTGGGCCTGTAGCTTCTTGTAACAACTTGGACATATCAAAGTTAGCCTTAACAAAGAGTACTAAATATTAATTAAACTTTCATCTTAATCCAATCCAGCTGTCAATTGTGAGGAAATAATTCTTGTAACTCTAAGACAGAAAAATTTCTAATTCAGGATCAAAAGTAGGATAGCATTACACTTAATTCACTCCCACCATAGGTGGGCACATGTAAATAGCTTGTTGGGAATTGCCTCAGGAATGTCGTGCTTGCTCAGCCCTGACCTTTTGGGCTGCCTCTTCAGGCCACTCAGCCAGTCAGCTCTCCTAGACAAGAATCAAGACATGACTCAGACCTGTCACTTCTTTCCATCTCCCTTCCTCTCCACCAGCTGCTGGAAGAATTAAATGCAGACAGCAGATCAGTACAAATCTGCTGGCACCCCAGTCCCACCCAGTTTGGACACAAAGAGCAGTGCTGGATGATGAGTCTGATGCTGCTTGGGACAGTCAGGGACCCTGTGTGTTGCAGTCCCTGAGTGGCTCAGCCCTGCTGTCCCAGCCAGGATGGGCAATGCTGGCCACTGATCACAGCACCCAGAGCAGCTCCTCTGCAGAGGGCACCCAGGGACCTCCTGTCTACTGCCCAGTGGTGCTGGACCAAGGAAATTTTTATGGGAGAGGCAACAGTTTATTCTACCACTTTCATTTCTGTCAAGACTACTAAAGGTCTTTGCTACAGTACTGTCAGAAACCATTTTTTGCCTGGCTGCTTTAGGAACAGGGAGAATTTCCTGAGCAATCTTCTTGTCCTTGCCCAAATGCCCACAAGCAAAGCACGTGAAAGACGCAGGGCAAGGCGTAAGTTAAAGTGAAGACCAGGATTTCCTGTGGTATCAATATTCAGCCCACCTTCACATGGACCCTTGGGGGCTGCCCGTTTGCTGAGGTCTTAATTTCTGTCAGAAAATCAGGATTGTCTCTCAGCAGCATCTCTGGGATGAGCAAGACAGTACAGCCCAGCCTGTGTGCTCAGAGTGCCAAGCATCACTGCTGAACACAGACTGCTCTGGGCCAGGGCTCTGAGAAAAAGATAAAAATCGGGGTGAAAATGGCAAAAAGGAGCCTGAGTCTGGAGTGCAGAGAACACAAACTTCACAGCTGGGTAACACAGCCTGGGGAAATATGGACAGTATTTCCATGCCAGCCCTCTTCTCCAAATAAAAAAATAAAACCCGTTAAGTGACTGAGGAATGGAGAAACTTCCCATTTTGCTGGACAGAGCAGAGACAGGGCAGGTGTGTTGGGGGCACACCAATAATTCATATTTACTGTGGAAAGAACAAGAGAAAGATGAGATATACAGAGCTCTATGTCAAGGGAGGGAAATTCCAATCAGAAAAGGAGATTTTGAGCCATTTGTAAGACAAATGAATTGAACAAGTGAATGCAGTGGCTCTGTGGTGCTGAGGAAAAGCAAAGAGGAGCTGCCAGGAGGGGTCCAGTCCAAAGTGGCAGGAGGAGCTGGGAAATCCAGTCCAGTGACAGCTGAAAAGAACAAAATAAACACATGAGGAAGCCCAGCAGGACAAAGCTGTAAGAAATGAAAATTTAAATAAAAGCTATAGGGGGTTTAAAATGTTGATTTAAATCCAGCATATAATCCCACGCATTTGACATTGCTGGTTGAAATAAACAGCCAGACTGAGCTCACCATGTCCCCATCAGCACCAGAGGACCCAAAAGTAGGGCTTCCTCTCACTTTAGTGAATGGTGCCTCTGTTTTCCACTAGTGAAAAACAGAGCCTGACTGAAAGATTCCTTTTGCAAAAGCTATCATTATTTTAAATCCTCTGGGTCAAATTCTTTTTGTACAGAAGTAAATACTGAGCAATAATGATTTACACTGATCCTATAAGAAATACTAAAGGAAAAAGGGTTACTATAACCTGGGAAGGCAATTTTTCTCATAACATCAGAGAAAAGTTATTGCTGCAAAAAGGTTTTTAAAGATTCTTGTAGCCACAACCTGAAAACTACATCTCTGTAGCATTCAAACCCTTCTACGTTATCATTAAAGATAATACCACATAAATACTACTTAATCCAGGCATCTGAACTGCCTTCTGCAACATATGCATGATCTTTCCATTTTTATACACAACAAATCTGATAAACAGAGATTATATAAAGAGAAGTCATTGAAGTATTACAGCATGAGTATAGCACAGAACAGTTTCCTCCTTCTCAAGTAATCCCAACAATGAAAAAAAACCTGGTTTCTTTTAGGAAAAAGAAAATTATTCATATTAAAAAATTCTCTGAGCCTACTTTACTTTGTGCTCAGTATTGTTAAATGCTTAAGATTCTAAAAGCTCTGTATCACAAAACAAATCAAATTTCTGTTCTATTTTGTTGTTTGTTTTTTTTTCAATTTACTGCCACCATGTCTGTTCTCAACAGCTCTACCAGTCTGAAAAACAAGAATGAAGAAGATGAGGAGGAACAGAAATAGAAATATCTGTTAGGATTAGGAGTAAAAACAAAATGTAAGAAGTATTTAGGACAAAATCATCCCAGAAAATAAAAGTCTTGGATGCCCACCCCTCAGGGAGATGGGCACAGGGAGAAGCAGAGCATGCAGGCGTTGGTGCTGCAGGCCAGCAAACACAATCCACAGGGCAATAGATAGAGAAAAATTGTGAGAAAAGAGCTGTAAAGACCTATATTCACACTTGGAGAAGTGTGATGATTCAGATGCTGGCAGCCACTTGAAAGACAGCCCTGAAGAACAGCACCAGCTTTTTTGTGAAGGCTTTCTGTCAAAGTTTCAAGTGCTTTGTTTATTCCTCTTAGCAAGTGGATAACCCTGAGAAATACAGGAATACCACAAATACATTACTGAGTAAATGTCCTAAACATAAAAATAATTGAAGTAATAATCCTGAGGTCCTCTGGATGGCTATCATCTCAATTTCTTGCATGCAATTAAAACCAAGGAAAGAATGTTGATTATTTGGCTGCAAGATGTAATGCTGCAAGGGCTGGGACAGGGAGAGGTGCTTTGCAATGCCAACAGGACAAGGACAGGCACGCTGCTAGTGCAGAGCACAGGGAAAAACCTGGCACTGAGCAGGTGGCACTCATCAGGCACAGGCAGGAGAGGGCACGGCAAAGCCTCTTGGGTACAAAGTTATTTCACCAAATGTGCAGAGCTGCCATCCCAATTGCTCTCACGGAGCTCTGTGTGTTTTCTCACGAAAGTTTTGTACTAACTTTCCAGTTTATTTGTAAGAAAAATCGACCAAAGCCAAGTGAGTGTAAAAATAGTGGAAAATCTCATCAACAGTTGGGGTCAGACATTCGGGACAGGCACCAAAAAGAGCCATGAGTCCTGTGGCTACCTGTGAGAAGGCATCAGGAAGGCAGGAACAGGAACAGGTCCCAGAAGCCTTAAGGAGAAACTTCGCCTCATCCTTGCTGGCTTTCTCAAGGAGCTGGAGAAGCTGTCCCCATGTCCTGTGTGCAGGCAGCAAAGCACAGCAGGAGCTCTGCCGTGGGGTCCATGGGCACTGTCCTGTCTGTCACTGTCCTGTCTGTCACTGTCCTGTCTGTCAGTGGGGTCCATGGGCACTGTCCTGTCTGTCAGTGTCCTGTCTGTCACTGTCCTGTCTGTCAGTGGGGTCCATGGGCACTGTCCTGTCTGTCAGTGTCCTGTCTGTCACTGTCCTGTCTGTCAGTGGGGTCCATGGGCACTGTCCTGTCTGTCAGTGTCCTGTCTGTCACTGTCCTGTCTGTCAGTGGGGTCCATGGGCACTGTCCTGTCTGTCAGTGTCCTGTCTGTCACTGTCCTGTCTGTCAGTGGGGTCCATGGGCACTGTCCTGTCTGTCAGTGTCCTGTCTGTCACTGTCCTGTCTGTCAGTGGGGTCCATGGGCACTGTCCTGTCTGTCAGTGTCCTGTCTGTCACTGTCCTGTCTGTCAGTGGGGTCCATGGGCACTGTCCTGTCTGTCAGTGTCCTGTCTGTCACTGTCCTGTCTGTCAGTGGGGTCCATGGGCACTGTCCTGTCTGTCAGTGTCCTGTCTGTCACTGTCCTGTCTGTCAGTGGGGTCCATGGGCACTGTCCTGTCTGTCAGTGTCCTGTCTGTCACTGTCCTGTCTGTCAGTGGGGTCCATGGGCACTGTCCTGTCTGTCAGTGTCCTGTCTGTCACTGTCCTGTCTGTCAGTGGGGTCCATGGGCACTGTCCTGTCTGTCAGTGTCCTGTCTGTCACTGTCCTGTCTGTCAGTGGGGTCCATGGGCACTGTCCTGTCTGTCAGTGGGCTGTCTGTCACTGTCCTGTCTGTCAGTGGGGTCCATGGGCACTGTCCTGTCTGTCAGTGTCCTGTCTGTCACTGTCCTGTCTGTCAGTGGGGTCTGTGGGCACTGTCCTGTCTGTCACTGTCCTGTCTGTCACTGTCCTGTCTGTCAGTGGGGTCCATGGGCACTGTCCTGTCTGTCAGTGGGGTCCATGGGCACTGTCCTGTCTGTCAGTGGGAGCTGCTTGGCTACGTGGGTATTTCCAGGGAAAGCCACTGCTGGGCTGCTTCTAGAGGCCACCAGCACACCCACAGCCCCTGCAAGGAGTCCAGACTAGGCTGGAAGGAAACAGCACTCAGAAGGCACAAACAGCTTCTTCACCACAGAAAACTGTGCTCACCTGCCAAGGGACAGAACCATTGTGTGACAGGTGTGGCCAGCCTCAGTGCTGGATGCAGGGTCTCATGGGCTGTGCCTCCAGCACCCTCAGGTGCTCTGCTCCTCACGGTGCTCAGCACTCAGCAGAGAGCTCTGAGCAATGTGCACGGGGGTCAGAAACTCTGTGAGCCAGCTGGGCATCGTGAGAGGACAGTACACTTCTCTTTGGAAATGGGATACTGAGTATTAAGTGCTCCCTGCTCTTGGCATTGCCATCTGGTGAATAAAGCCCAGGGTTTGCACTAATTAGTTCTGTCTGTCTGCACCTACAAAATTTCCTCCAGATCCACTTCAACCAAAACATCTGCAAGAGCTGTGCTTGGGAATAAAAGGCTGGGCAAGGGGTTGTGAAAGGTGTGGGTTTCACACATCACACACTTTCAAATCTAAATTCCTCTGAGGCTGCCAGAGCAAGCCTCTGTAGAAAGAGATTTGCACCATTATGCCGAAAGCAGAATCAAGCCCTGGATTTACTACTCTCTAGCTCAGAGCAGAAATGCTAAAGTACCACTCCATCCCTCCTCCTCCTGGGCGAATCTCTACACGAAAAATGCCTTTCACAGCTCCACATAATAATAATATTAATCATAATAATAATTCTTTTCGGGACTGAGCCGTGACGCCTCCCCCAGCCCGGCGTGCTGCAGTGGGCTCCGAGCGGTGCCGGCACGGTGGCAGCGGGTGGCCCTGTCCCTGCCTCCTCTTGCCGCACGCTGAGCCGCTCCTGCCCATCCTACGGGAGCAGGGGACAGCGAGCCTGGCAGCCTGCAGGTGTCTCCCGGCGGAGGAGGCTGCGGAGCCCCTCGGGAGGATGATGTGCGGTAGCCCAGCAGATGTTCACTCGCCTCTGGGGCTGCTCGGGAGGCAGAGCCGCTCCGCTCCCCTCGGCGCGCTGAAGCTCCGCGGCTGCGAGAGAGCGGCCCCGCTGCCGCGCCGGCAGCTGCTCCTCTAACCAACAAAGGCAGGGCTTCAAGTGCAGGGGAAGAATGGGAGTCTGGCTGCAGAGCTCCCTTCACCGCTTCAGCAGCAGATTGGAAGAAGCTGAGAGTTTTGATGCCTGGACAACTGGATTCTGAATCGTGAGAGGCTTTGAAACCCACCCCCCCCTCCCAAATAAAACAAACCCCTTTGACTTCTTCTCTCAGCAGGAGGGGGAGGGAGGGCGGATTTACCATGAAGACAAATCGAAGATGCAGAGCCCTGCTAGCAGTGAGTCTGAATCTGATGGCTCTCCTCTTCTCTACAACAGCTTTTATCACGACCCACTGGTGCGAGGGCACACAGAGGGTCCCCAAGCCGAGCTGTGGGAAAGAGAAGAAGACAAACTGCCTCAACTACGGCGGGAATGAGACTGCAAATGAGACGAACCAGAATGTGGTTCATTACAGCTGGGAGACGGGAGATGACCGCTTCCTTTTCAGGTATTTCCACACTGGGATCTGGTACTCCTGTGAGGAAAATATCAATGCTGCTGGTAAGTATTAAACAACTTCCTCCCAGCCTGTGTTGCTTCGTGCTCGCCTCGGTGTGATAAGCGACGGGCAAGCCGTTCTGCGCCGTACCTTAGAGCAGGCTGGCCCTGCGGAGGAGGCAGGGGTTTTACAGTTCTCTGTTGAAAAGCAACCTGTTCCCTGCGAGAGCAGGGCTTTGCTTGTTTACCTGCTGGCTGCCGCAGGGTCTGAGCTGTCCAGCCGAGCCGGCTGAGCCCCGAGCAGCAGCGTGTGCCGCCCAGCCGGGCACTGCAGGCGCCGGGCGGGCAGCGCTCCCCGGCAGCCGCTCTCGGAGCGCCCGGCACCGGCGGCCGCGCTCCCTGGGAGCTTCTGACAGCCGGCAGCAATCGCCCCCAGGACAGCGGGCTGGGTGGCAGGGGGAGCACAGAGGTCACGGCTTTCACCAGTTCTAGCCCAGCCTGGCTCTTTTCTGCTCTCCTTGAAGTAAATGTTCACCCGCGAGCCCTCCCTGGCGTGTATGTTTATTGAACAGAGAAACGCAGTTAAAGGGCTCAACTGGGCACAAGGAAGCTCATTTCTGCTCCCTGCTCAGCCATTTACTTGCTGGGAAGCACTCAAAAAGACATCCCTCCAGCTTATCAGTGCATTCATTTCCTCTGCTGTAGCCTGGCACTTCTCAAGGAATGAAACACTGGAGGGTGGATGGCAGGCAGCTGCCCTGGGACCCATTTAAGTCTCAGCAGATGCAAATTGACAGCCCCTACTCCCAGAGCTGTTTGTTCGAGCTAACATCCACACTCTGCTTTTGAAAGAGCTCTTTTCTAGATTATGTGACTGAAAAATAAAGTTTCCAAATGTGACTCAGTATGAGACGATGGGTTGTGGATACTTGTTCCTCACTGGGCTGTTCCCATCCCATCCTGCCATTGTCCAAGGAGTAGATCAGGGAGTTGGTCCTTCACTGCTAGGAGAGAGGAGCAGTTAGCCATGGATGTGTTATGTCTCTGAAAACACAGCCCCTCTGGTAATGAGAATTTTAGGGTAGAATTCTGGTAAAATTAATAGAATTCTCTGTGAGAATGTACTATTAAATGAGGCAAACCTGGAGATGTGGTCACAGCCTGTTTCATCCCAAGGAGTTGTGTATTCTCCCTGGTGTTTTTGAGGAGAGTTCTTGCAGAATTAGTTGTTTATTAAAACTCAATTTAATGTGGAAAAAAAAAGGAAAGTTCATGAACTCCAGCCTTGGGACTGCGACAGCTCCAGGCTGAAATGAGAGCACCAAAGCAACACTCTTGATGTTAGAAAGAAAAACACAGAAAAAAAGCTTATTTGTCTTACTGATTTGGGAATCAGCTTAGGCCACAGCAGCCTGAGTGAGCAGCCTAAGACTCTCTGGCTTTTTGAGCATCTTAGCCGGGGTTGGCATGATCAAGGATGCCCCTATTTCTGGCAGATACTGAAATCTTTCCAAGTCCAGATTTATGTGTGAGATAAGTTGTAACTGTGTGACTCTAGCCCACTCAGAAAAGTGAGTTATCTGTGGGAGAAGAGAAACACAGTGATTATTCTGTACTGGGTAAACAAAGCTGTGCTGTAGTGGGTGATTTCAGGCGAGAGTTGGAAGCTAGCTTTAAAAAGTTATGGTGAAAGCAGGAGAGAAGGGGTTGCTTCTCCCTCCCCACACCCCCACAGCAGCTCAGTGAGTGTTTCCTCTTATCTGAAACTCTTCAGCTAGCAGACAGGAGTGACCAACCTTTGGAAATAACCCAGGCAGGTACAGGGATATACTGGCTTAGACAGACAGCTGCCTCTTTCAGATTTACCATCTCTTCTCCCGGTAAGGACAGGAACAATGTAATGGACACGGGTCTAAATTTGTCCCTAATAGTGCCAACATAAAACACCTGACAGCTCCTCACTCAGACTGATGGGTTTGTAGTACCAGACTGTCAGAGTGTTGTCATGGCCTTTTGCAGCCTGACTGATGATCATTTTATCTGAGCTGCAGGGCACCGAGGCAGCAGCCCCAGCCCAGCAGCACAGGGATTGTGCTTACACAGACAGCCCCCACTCGATCTCCCCGTGAGGAATCCACCCCAGAGGCTCATCCCCATCCTCAGCACACCTGCTGAGCCCAGTCCTGCGGGCACCACAAGTCACTCAGTCATGGGTGTGTGTTAAATAGCATTGTATTAATACTGTTAAATAGAGGTGTATTAAATGAGCCAAAATCCCCAGCTCAAATCACTGTACACTGTCAATAGCACCTTTCTAAAGCTTTACCAGCAGCACACTGAAGTGACTGCAGCAGCAGCCTTGCTCCAGGCAAAGTCCCTTCCACAGTCCCTCACAGCCTCACACTTTGTCAGCAGAACATATGGCCAGAGCCCGTGGTCAGCACCGTTCCCACAGCTCCCACCCCATCCCTGATTCCTCCCTGACTCACTGGGGTCTGAATTTCAGCAATGTGACAGGAGACCTCATCACAGTCTGCAACTTCCTCATGAGGGGAAGAGGGTCAGGCACTTATCTCTTCTGTCGTGACCAAGGGAATGGCCTGAAGTTGTGTCAGGGCAGGTTTAGGTTGGATATTGGAAAAGGTTCTTCCCCCAAAGGGTGTTTGGGCACTGGAACAGGCTGCCCAGGGTACTGGTCCCAGCACTGAGCCTGCCAGAGCTCCAGGAGCATCTGCACAACACCCTCAGGCACAGGGGGGATTGTTGGGGTGTCTGGATCCAGGAGCTGGATTTGATGATCCTTGTGGGTCCCTTCCCACTCAGGGTCCTCTGTAATTCTGAGCTGGATCCCACCAGGCACATGTGAATGCCAGGAACTCTCTGTGTGATCATGGTACTGCCAAAACTCTCCAGAGCCTCCAAACTTCCACAGCTATGAGCCACATTCTTCCTCCAGCCACCAGGCTTTTGATTTCTCTCTTCTCCAGCCACACTGTCAAAACTTTCTGCTCCCTGCACTGGTGCAGCTGCAACACAGCAGATCTTGTAGTGCCAACAGGAGCAGCCCCCAGCAGGCTGATGCTGCAGGGAACAGGATTCCAGGGGTCCCAGTTGGCTGGAGGGGCTGGGACTCAGTCACACCTTAAAATGACATTTAGGCAGCAAACAAACAAATTTTTGAGTGTCTTCTCCTTGCCCCTGTTTATCTGCAATGTGCATTTAGATTCCAGAGGCTGAGGTGCAAGCAGCATGCCATCCACTTTGTGCAGAGCCCAGTGGAGCGTGCCTGCCTCTTGGTGCCAGCTTCTGGTCTCCACTGACAGCTCTAACAGAGATTGAATGCTGTGATTATTTCTGAAATAATTTGTGAATCTAGAGTTTATTTTTATCCAGCATGTCTAGGACAGCTCAAGAATTTAAAAAGCGTTTAGTACCTGAGAAATGTAATTGTGAATCCCCTCTGGGGAAAGAGGGACTGGAGCATTTCTATTTCATTGATGGGGGAGTCCTGTAATTATTTAGCAGAGTTTCTGACTCAAAAGTGTGCTGAATCCCAGTCTACCAGAAAGAGGCTCTCCCTTTGAGAGTGGGTTCAGTGCTTTGGATGCCACACAGGTGGAGGTGCCTCCTGTAGGAGCAGCACACCCAGCCTCAGAAGGGGATGAGGACAAAGCTCTGCAGCCTGTGCTGCTCCTGAGCCCTGTTCTGCCCTCCCAGGCTGCACCTGAGGCCTCCTCCTGGGCTGTGAACTCCTTGGCCAGGGCCAGATGTCTCAGAGCCCAGCTCACCAGTGTTTCATTTCTTTTTAAACGTGACTTTGAGCGCGTATCCTGTTGCACACAGGCAGTCTGGTCTGTGCTTGGGCACCTCACAAGGCACCACAAAAGTGCTGCACTGACAGCAGCAGTGGTGAACCTGCTGCTGGATTCCATGGCACAAGAACACACATGCCATGAAAAAACTAACCCATTTAGTAGGCAAGGTGGCATATCAAATTCTAAAGGGGAGTTTGAGAATGGGAAGTAGTTTGAGTTGCTGGGAAGCAAAGAGAAGTCAGCCAGTTTTGCTCAATTGTGTGTTTACTTTGATGTTAATAGAAAAACCCATGAACCCAGACCTTGCTTTAGTTGCCAGTGAACACTCAAGCTCAGTATTAACACCCACAGCCAGAGGAGAAGAGCAGCTGCCCAGCTGCCTTTTAAGAGCACTGTCCCATTAAATAAACAAGGATGCTCACCATGCTCCCCAGAAATCAGGAGAGCAGGAACAGGTATGCATGGCTTGTTTTGTTGATTTGGATTGAATTTTTTGCAGGTCAGGGGGTCTGTAGCCCTTTGTGTGCTCTATGCCACCTATTCCTCAGCACTCCTGAAGGAGGAAACGGGAGAGTGGTATTTAAACTGGATGTAAATGCCAAAATGGGTCAGAAGTGTGGGCAGTGAATGTGCCTTGAGGAGGAGCTGGAGAGGGAGAGGGGTTTCTCCTGCAGAAATGAGTAAATTGTGACATAAACACCAGAACTTGCCACAGCCTTTCACAGCTGCAGAGTGGTTCTGCAACACCTTTGTCCCCCACCCCTGTGATAATCACACATCACAGTGATTCACCACAGGTGGCTGCCCAGAGAGGAGCTGGGGAGAAGTACCTGTGAGTATATAATTAAAAGCAAGAGGACTTGGGAATTCTTGCTGGATTATGAGAAATACAATATAATTGGCATGACTGAAACCTGGCAGGTTTATTCGCATGACTGGAATGTAAAAATTGCTAGGTATAAATTGTTAGGAAGGAAAGAGTGGTAAAAGCAATGAAGGAGGTAGAGCTCTATATTAAAGATAAAATTTCCAGTGCTAGAGGAAGTGAACCCAGGGGGCTAGGATAATCTCCATCTGAGGACGTTGAAATAATTGCTACATGAAAATGCAGGTTTAGAAGAATCTGTACATCAATGTTTTAAAGAAAAGTGGAAAAAAAATGTACAGGCCACTTGACCCAGGGATTTTAGGACAGTTTTCTGAGAAAGCACTCATTGCATGGCAACAAACAGGTTTTATCAAAGGTATGGGTTTATTAAAGGTAAATCATTTACCAAGATGAATCACTTCTCAGACAAGGGTAATGGATTAGACCCAGTCTCGGTGAGTTTGCAAAAAAAAAAAAAAAAAATTTGATGGAATGTCCCAGTGAAAATTCTTTCCAGAAGAGCTGCAGAGGCTGGGGAGGCTGGTAAGAACAGAGAGAGAGGCAGGCAGGCTCCCACACTGGGGAGCACTGAACAGCCTGGGCTCCAGGCTGGACAGAATGCCCAGGGCACAGAGATGTCCTGTTGGTGGGGACCAAGTGACAATGACAGAGCTCAGACAACACACACCATTGACTGCTTCCATGATTCCAGAACAAAAAGGCATAGCAGACAAAAACAAGTACTCCTTCCTGCAGAGCTCCCTGCCAGGGAGTGTTGAGAAGGCCAAAACTGGGAATTGCATGGATCCAGAGAGGAAGCCTCCATGCCTGTTACTGACAGGATGATTTTAGAGCAATCCCCAAACTGCTGCTGCAGTACTGGTGTGCCAAGGGGAGATCAGGAACAGAATCACCCTGTGCCCACCCCACTGTTCTTCCTTAAATATCTGTCACTGGCTTCCTCAAATATTTGTCACTGGAGACAACACAAAGGCAGTGGAGCAGGGAGACCTTTTGCATCAAGCTGTGTTGCAGATTTACTTTATTTTATTGATTTTCATTGGGATAAATAGATTGTAAGCTGACTAAAGAACAGTCTTACAAGGAGACTGTGGCAAGTAACACAAAAGGGAGAATTATCCCAGTGGAGAGCAGATACTTCTAGTTGTCCTCAAATTTGCTTTTGGGACTGATTCTCTTATTGCTGGGGTTAGCAATGTAGGAAAAAAGAGCTAGGGATACAATTTGTGTCACCCAAAAAAATAAAGGCAAGATGAATCCTAGAGCCAGCCCGTGGCCATCAGCAAATGTGGGTGTCTGTGCCCAAAGTGATCAACATCCTCATTAGAGAGGAGAGCAGGGAGCACTCCTTGGGAGGTTACACTGCTCCTCCTGTGGGGTGAACTGAGCCCTGGGATTATGTGTTTGCCTCGCTGGCCAAAAGAGAATCTCTCTACGAGATTGCAGTTCCCAACACAGAAGTCTTCATTCGAAGAGAATAATCCTGCTCTGAATGTGCTTCTTACATACGCTGCCACACGAAATCTGGGAATATTGGCATTACAGAGGAGAGATTTTCCTGCATAACTGAAAATGTGAGCTGGCCTGATGGAGTTGTAAGGACAGCATTACATTTTAAAGAAGGTTAAAAGCACCAGAGGCAAGGCCTAAAGCACTGTGAGGCCACAGGTAGGTGTCAATTCCAAGGGGAAAATAACCAAGTTGGGGGCCAGTATTTGTCTGTGGGGTGGCTGGGAGCTGCCAAGTGCTGTGACATAAAAAAGAGGTGATTCTAGGGAAAAATCAGCACCACAGGCAACACCAGTGTGTTTTGTAAACGCCATGGTGCATGGGTATGGTAAGAAAAAGGGGAAGGTGAAATAGGTGCAGAGTGAGATTTCCAAGGCAGTTAAGGAAAAGGGAATCTCCTTCAAGAAAAGAAAGCTGGTGCTCCATAGCATACCAGACTGAAGAGCTGGAGGGGATGTAGTGATACCTCACACATGTATGGATAAAGAAAAGAATATGATGTCACTAACTCATAATTGAGGGAAAAAGGGACAATCCAAGGACAGGCTCCTGCAGAGTGTGTCTGGACCTCACCTCCACAGAGGGCACTGTGAGCAAAGGAAACCTATGGGCTGAAATGGAGCCTTCCAAAGTGCCAGGAAGAACTGCAGGAGAGAAGAGGAATGTTTCTGGCCTGAGGAAGCTTGCAGTGAGTCCTGCATAGCTGGTGTGTTGGTATTTCAGGAGGTCTGGGAGGAGTCCTCCTGCCTCCCTGGCTCACATGGTGTCTGCTCCATCACATCCCTGCTCTAGGGGGGCTGCTGGGCACCAGTGGGAGCCAAGGCAAAAACAGCTGCTGCCTGGGTGCCCATCACGTTTTCTGGAGGTTTTAATGCCTGCTCTAATCTAAAGCAGCAGAAATTGGCTCCAGGTGGAGGCAGTGTGTGAGGAGGTTGCTCTGCCACTGCTGACATTATTACAGTGCTCAGGATCTAATTGGTATGGCTGCTCATGCACTGAACATTAAACTGATGATCTAATTTGGGATCAGAAGGGAAATCTCCCTCAGGCTAGATAACAGGGAGAGTAACAAATTTTTGCCTTCCTTTACAGCATGGGAAGGATCCATTGCAGAAAAGCACTTGTGAACTCCTCCTAACAAATCCCTGGTATTTAGCTTTCAGGATGAGATAGGTCTGGCCATAGGAATTTACAGATTTATTTGTGTTCCTCACGAGGACTCTTGCTCCCTTCCTGTGGTACATGATAGCTGTGATTTCTGTGGTGGTGATTGCTTTATTGCAGACATTCAGGTTTTTATAGCATGTTGGGGATATTTTGTGTCTGCGGTGCTCTGGGAGTTTCAGATTTTAGGTCCTCCTGATCCTGCTGGGCAGCCTAGCTGTGTGAACATCTATCATCCATAAAACATGGGCATAAAGTCCCTGCAGGCTGAGCCTCATAACGGAGCAAAGCCAGGGACCAGGCAGCTAACTACTCCTTATTAGATCTGTTACTGTTCCTCATGAGTGTTTGCATGTGTCTGTTCTCAGCCATTTAACCCAGTACCTTAAAGGAAACATCTGAGGAGCTCTGGTAGCTCCTTGTAAATGGGATAAACTTCAAAGTGCTGGAAGATTACCACACAGGTCCCAGATTTCAAAGGGAACTGAGATGCCTTACCCCAGTATCAGTGCAAAATATGAACAGATGCATTCCGGGCTGAGGAAATACATAAGGGATGGAAGATCAATCACTGTGGCATCCCCGTGGGTTTTAAATTACACCAGGCTCAATCCTGATGTTAAAGCTTCCCTTATGTGGGGTTAGGAGAAGTGGCTGACTGGCAGATCTCACAATTGTGGCTGCTGTGGTTTAACAACTGATAATTAAGTGCTGCTCAGCCCCTCACTCACTCCTGCCCCAGGGGGCTGGAGAGGAGAGCCAGAGAAAGGCAACACCAGTGGGTTGAGATAAGCACAGCCTAATAATTGCAATAAAGTAAAATACAACAACAACAAGAAGTAATAAAAAATAGAGAAAAGGGGAGAGAGAGGACTAAACCCCCCACAAAAAAAATTGTTGCACAGTGCAGGTACTCACTGCTGCCCAGCCCAGCCCAAAGTAGCAACTGACAGCTCCTAGAAAACTCTCCCCAGTTTACACACTGAGCATCACATTCTATGGGCTGGAATATCCCTCTGGCCAGCTCGGGTCAGCTGTCCTGGCCATGCTCCCTCCTGCTTTTTGTGCACCTCCTCAGTGGCAGAGCATGAGACACTGCAAAGCCCTTGATTGGGGCAAGCCCTGCTCAGCAACACCCAAGCCACCTCTGTTATCAGCACTGTTCTCATCCTAAACCCAACACTCAGCCCTGCACCTGCCACTGGAACCAAATGGACTCTATCCCTGCTGAAACCAGGATAGCAGGGAATAGGACTGCTTCTACCAGGGCTCTCTGTTAGCCACAAATTGGTGTAAAATCAGTGTTCTCGTTGGTAACCAAAAGGCAATGTCAATCTTTGCTGATCTAGCTTAGAAAGGAATAAAAAGCCATGAGCAATAAGAAGCAGATGGAATGACATGGCTTGTAGAATAGTCATAGGCAAACAAAATCCACTTGCCTGTGTTCCACCTTCCATTTGGCTACAAAAAGGACTCAAACCATGCTCACAATGTGGGAAAGTCAATTGAGAGGTACAGACATTTCACCATGCTTAGACTCACTAGTCACAAAAAACCTCATCATGCAGCATGATTTCACTGTGCACCACAAAAAAACACTGGGCAGACAAAAAACACTGATGAGAATCTGTTTCAGAGTTACTGGGTACGTGCTTGGGAATAAGGTTCACAAGAAGAAATTCAAGCACAACTTTTTTTCACTTGATTTCAAAAACTGGATATTCATTTCCAATGTGCTGCAGTTCACTTCCTTTAAAAGTCATGGAGAAAAGGTTAAAGTTACCTGTTTCCATACCCCAAGCCAGGGGTTCCTGCCTGGGAAAACAGGACACCTCAACCCAAAGAGCAAGCAGAGCAGGTGCAGGAGGATGGGAGAAGGAAAGACTTCATATGGTGAGAGACATACAGCAGCTACATCCTCTGTGAAGAGCATTGGGTTTTGTTTTTCCCAGTTTTCTGGGTGTCTCAGGGATCCTGGATTGCCAATATCTAGTTTACTTTGGCATATTTACATTGGCTCAGGGTCAGCAGATGTGTCACCTCTGGGATGAGCAGGTGAAACCTTCCCCTTCTCCTTCTACAGCTTCAAGCTCTTAAAGCAGCTCAGAGCTCCTTGATTTAATGAAGTCAGCTCTAATTTGACACCAAAATCATTGAAAACCTCTCTCAGCACTGCTCTTCCCCCGATTTTCACAATCACTTGGAAACCCAAACTCCTTTCCAGCTCTCCAAATGATGGATGTGTGTACACATCCTTCAGGTCTTCCCAAGATAATCAGCTGAATCCTGTGACTTGCCTGCCTTTCAATTAGCCATGATTCGAGAGCAGCCTGCGGAGATGTCTGCTCTGAGGTGCTGGGTAAGATTTTTCACATCAGATTTTTCCAGAGTTGCAGCCTGGAACAAGCAGTTGCCATGGCATAGTCCTAGGCAGCACCACCAGCACTCCCAGCTCTGCCCACACTCCCTGCCCTGCACAGCCCTTCCCTGCTCCAGCCACCCAAGAGGGAACCCACCGTGGGAATGGGACCTCTGGGTAAAATTAGCAACATTCCTTTGGGAATGTGCAAACTGGGGAAAAGTGCATGCCTGAAATGGAAAAGTGGGAAGCTTCCCATTTTTCCACTTTGAGGCGTAGGAAGTTGGAAAGGATTGGGTTTGCTGAAGGAGAACAGCAGCACAATATTCAGGTTTAAAAGCAATCCCAAAGACGATACAGGCTGTGAGTAATCACTGAGAAATTGGGCAAATTCTCAAGATATTTAGAGGTAGCAGAAATGTTGATGGGCAGCAGCAATGAGTGGCAGCTGTCAGAGGAAGAGAAAATAATTATCTGCATAGTTCAAGACATATTTTTGTGCAATTCTGTGTGAGCTTGTTTTTTTCCAGAAGAAAATATCGCTTCGGCAAAATCAACAGGGTCAACTGGAAAATGTTGATTTTACAGATTAACACTCAATTTTTCATTAGGAAAAAAAGGTCAATTAAGTGCTCTGAGATGACTTTAATCAAAGTTTGATTATTTCAGTTGTTAATTAACCTCATACAACTCAGTTTGAGTGAGCCCATTAATGTGTATTTTCCCTCATGTAGTACTTTTTTTCACTGAAGTTGTGTCGGAGTCCTCAGCCTCGTCTAGGCTGGGATCCCTTGAGGGTTGTATCTTTTTTTAGACAAATACAATGATTTTACTCTCAGTAGATGATGTGGGATCTCATCAGGATCACATGACTCCAGATATAATTGGAGAGATAAAGATGTGTTAGGGCCTAGCGGGAAAAAAGGGGACCTTGTCTGTCGTAGGCTGGGAGCCAGGGTGTTACTAAAAGGGAATGTTGTTTAAAAGAAATTTGATCATTTAAATTTCCATCATAACTG
The DNA here is from genome assembly GCA_013397155.1 of Irena cyanogastra. Taxonomy (NCBI): domain Eukaryota; kingdom Metazoa; phylum Chordata; class Aves; order Passeriformes; family Irenidae; genus Irena; species Irena cyanogastra. The sequence goes on along the minus strand of VWZV01000374.1, from coordinate 311,057 downwards.
CACTTTTGAACTCATAAAATTTTATGCAGAGTAAGTGGATAAGCTTTTCTTTTTTCTTTTTTTTTTTGTGCGAGATGAAAAGCAGAGTTATAACAGAGTTCAGCCAGAACAACCAGATTTCTTTTAAGTCAATTTATTTAACTTGAATATTTTCAAACCATGTCATTGCAAGACATACAAAGTAGGATTTTCAGGGTTGTTTTTATTTTGCTGCTCTCATTATTAATCAGGCATTTACCTCTGGCTCAGAGAGGAAAGAACTCAGGAATGCAGGACCAATAAGTAGAACCCAGAACATCAAATTCTGCTCTTTGCTATGACAACAGCCATGTTAGAAACAGAATATTGTCTTGAAGTGCTTTTTTGGTGTTTCTTCTGCCCTCTCCCTCATTTCCAGTCTAAACCACCAGGTTCCTGGCCTGTGTGAGGTCCTGAGGACAGGAGCAAACACACCACACCTTTCAGGTGGAAGAAGGAGCAGAACGTGGGTCTCCCAAAGGCTTAAAGGCAGAGGGCACACAGGGCTTGGATCAGCATCTGTGTGCTGGAGGTCAGACCCAGTATTTGTACACCTAGACCTGCCTTTCAGCTGCCCTATGCAGCTCTCTAATTCCACGGGCCCAGGGAGGAATTCCACGCTGGAAGCCACAGCCAGGCATGGGTGAGGGACCCTCAAGGTGTGCAGGGCAGGGCAGGGCAGGGCCCTGCAGCCTGATGGTTCTTTAGGACCTGTTTGTCTCAGTTTTCTGGCAGGATTGAACTTGGGGGAACTTGGGCTTTCATATTCTGCTCAGGCTAGAGAGGTGCTGAACTCTTCTGGAGGCAAATCCTCACAGCAGGGCAGAGCTCAGAGTCCCAGCTGCCCCAAGTGTGTGTGACAATGACCCTTAAGGGAGCAGGCAACGGAGCAGCCCCACTCCTCCACTTGGGAGGGAAAGAGAGGTGTCTGGGCACTGCCCCAGCTCCCTGGGTGAGGGAACCACGGGCGATCCCTCCACCCTGTGCAGCCCTTGCCAGCAGGGCCTGCTCCCCTCCTGCTCTCAGCAGCTCGCCCTGCCCCGGGCACAGCCCTGCCCCAAGGCCTGCCCTGCCCCGGGCACAGCCCTGCCCCAAGGCCTGCCCTGCACAGCCTCTGCTCCTCCCTCAGAGGGTCTGGGATTGCAGACAGGAGGCCGTTTCCATCATGAGTACCTGCATTGGAAAGCTTGGGAGTCAGGCCTTCCCAGCATGCTGTGAGCAAAAGGAGGAGAAGGAGTGTGGGCCTCACGCTGCAAGCCGGACAGAGATCACCTCCCAGTACTGCCACAGCTTTCTATGTGTCCCTGGCACCACTGCAGTGATCAAACCCACACCTTCCTCTGTTTCCTGACACCACACAGCACCCAAAGCTCAGCTTTCATCAGTACAAACTGCCCCGGAGTGGAAAGCATTCACCCTGCAGAGCTGAGGGATGCTCTCCAGCTGCAGGGGATGGGAGCAGCCCCAGAGGGCTCATCTGAGAGGGTGCTGAGCATGATCCCAGGCAGGCTGAAGTGCCAGGGAATTCCTTTCCTTCACCTGTTTGCTGCTGGGCCCTTCCCATCCAGGCTGGACACACACTCACACACGTGTGCAAGCCTGACACTGGTGTCTGTGACCACACAGACCCTCAGAGAGAGCTGAGCGTTCATCAGCATCCACAGAAACATCACCTCCAGCTCCAAACTCGCTCCTCTTCCTCCTCTGCCTGTCCAGGTCTGCAGATCCTGCTGGAACACTTCAGCTCTTCCCACTGCACATGCATGGGGACATCACACTGGTGGTCCCTCAGATATTTGCATGGGCTCTACATCTGTTACCCACACACCCCAAAGACTCTTCCCCACCCACCAGCTCAGTCTTTGCAGATGTGTCTCCTCCCACTCTCTGGCTGCTCCAGTTTCAAGTTCCCCCGCAAGTTACAAATACAGACATGCACACATACAGAATTAGATTAATTAATTAGGATTAATTAGCCACAGATAAATGTTGGACTCTTGCTGGCTCCCAGTCCTGCAGATGCCCGTGACATGTCCCTCCTTGGGAAGCCCAGCAGAGGCACAGCTGGGCCCTTGCAGGGTCGGTGTGGTTAGGAGGGGAGTGTTTGCAAGGACTTGCACAGATGGTGTTTCTGCCTCACCTTTGGGAAGCCACAGAAGAAGCTGGTGCCAAGTGCTTTGCTCATGGCTGCTTAGGTGTTGGTCAGCTCTCTGCCCAGCCTTCAGCAGCTCCCTGTCACTGCTGAGCTCCACAGAGCCTCACGTGCACTGCTCATGGCCGCTGCTCCTGTGTGGAAGTGCAGAGAATTCCAGCCAGGTCCCACCTCTTCTTTCTGCTTGAGTGAAGTGCAGGGGAGGTCACTCCTTGGCTTTCTTCTCTGTCAGGATCACAGCCACAAAGGGGTGAAGGCAAGGCTCTCAGGGGATGAATCCCAGAGACTCTTCTTGTTGCTCTTCTGAACACTCTTTTCTGTGTTCTCTAAAGACTCTCCAGGAGCCTGCTTAGGGGGAGAAGATGCATCTGGAAAAGGACAGCACAGCAGGATAAACTCTGCCAAGTCTAAAATTAAACTTAAGAGGGCTTAGGAGATCAGTTATACAAGATACCCAAAAATAACTTAGAATAAATCCTAAGAGGAACAGTGAAAGCACTGCTGACATCTTCAGTTCTCAGCGAGATGCATGTCTGCATGTGCAAGTGTGACTGTGCTTTATAAATACCACCAGTGGTTACCATTGAAAATGGAAGAGGGTTTTCCTGCTCCAGCAGCAGGAACAACAAAGGGAAGAGTCAAGAACTGCTTGTGCAGCTCCTACCGTGACCTTCAGCTGCAAGGCAGGCACAATCAGCCATGGAAAGTGAGGTGACATCAGGCTCTTCTCTGTCTCCAGTCATTCTTTTTACTATGGCTCCTAAAGCACTTTTTCTGGGCACTCCAGCACTTTGTGTCCATGTTATTTAAACTGGAGGCTCACCACAGGGAGAGATGGTGTTCTGGGCAAGCTGAATTTGAGGGAGGAAGAGGGTGCACGTTCCTCCCAACAGCCTGTGACCACCCTCTCCTCTGTCCTGCAGAGAAGGCACCTGCAGCCAGACACTGGTAACTCAGGGAAACTCTGTCCCTTGCCAGGAGGCTGAAAGGCACCACCAGCTCTCAGAGCAGCCTGTGCAGTTTTTATAGTAGCAAAGGCCGTTCCCTTTTGTCTGTCTGGGATAACATTCTGGAGAGTCAGGTATTTGTTAAAGGTTTCCAGTAATATGGCTTTGGATTCACTGTTACACAAGTGAGGGAGGATCAGTGAGAGACAGCTTGAAGTCAGGTTCAACTAAAACTGTGATAAAAGTAATAACTTATATCTGACAAAGGGGAAAAAAAAAACAAACACACAAAAACCACAGATTCATATGGCTAGAATGAAAAATTCTGCTTAATCTGCTCATATCAAGTTCAAAACTAGAGGTCACTCTCCCTATATTCCCTTGATTTTGTGTCAATAAAATTCCTGAAAACCTCATACCCTAAAACTCAGAGGCTCTGGATGAGAATGTTTCCTACTTACACCTTAGTGTCTTTTATAGTCCACTTACTTATCTGGATTTCTTGGTCAGGAACCTAAAGTAAAGAACCTTGGGGAGCTATGCTTGTTCATGTCCCTACAAACAGAGAGAGGATGACTACATTGATGCCAGAGCAGCTGCAGAAGTTTGGGTTGGGTACAAGGAAACACTTCTCCAGAAGTGGACCAGAGTGGGAAGAAATCCCATCTTTGAGTCACTAAGGGATTGCTATTACCACCATTTCAGAATTTGGGTGGGAAAAGTCACAGTCCTGCTCTGAGCAGGAAATGTGCAGGGCTGGTAATTTCTGTGATCCATCAGTTATCTTTCCATCTGTCTGCCCCAAAACTTACTGACTCACTCTCACCTGACACTCCTTCTGCTCAGATACAGCCTGTCCTGTGTCTCTGGATACAGAGGAAACAGAGATGGTGCTTTGGCAAACCAAGTGTCACTTCCTTTTCTTGGCTGTCCTCTGGATTCACAGAGTAGAAATCATTCCCCTGGATATATCAAAATGTGCATGTCAGTGTGAAGTGAACCTTTTCTTTTACAGCTACTTATACATAGACAATGGACGATGTACACACCACCTCTCAGTGTATTTAGCATGGATTTAAAACTGCAAAAAGTAAATAAAAAGTAGTAATAATACCATTATAATAATGGATTCTTATGTCAGCACAGCTATCATTTGAATGATTACGTTTATCTCAATCTTGCCAGCAAAGACACCAGAAAGGTGAACACTTTATATTGCTTTTTATGTATACTGAATTACAAATAAGTAAAAAATACACTGACTTCACCACCACTGTGGCATTTCACTGTTTATTCTTTTTTAATGGCTCACCTTTCCTAAATTAGTGTTTTGAACTTTGTAATTAAAAATGAGCAAAGCTAATTAAAAAAAACCCCAGCCTAGACCTATAACTTTGCATCAATTAAAGTCTTAAAGGGCAAACTGGACTCTATTCCATGACCTCTGGCAGATGTGGCAGCACACCTTGCAGCATACACATACACTTGGTGGAGAGATGCACCCAGGGCAGAGAATTATTTTATCATCTTTGGCTACCTGAAGAAGTAAAAAGAAAGGTCAAAGCATCCACCCTAAGATACATTTCCTGTTCAGAAACTCCTCAAAAATTCCTGCAAGGCCAAAGGTGGGGTCCTAAACAGAGAGTTTAATTTACAGTGGAGCACAGGGAGGGGCGCAGGCTGTGATGCTCAGAGCAAGGCATTTGCCTGCTTTTTAAACAATTTTTTTAAAACATTTATACATTTCCTTAGCTTCTTTGTGCTTCAGGTTTTGTCATGTGTGTCACATCTATGTATGGAGAGCTCTGTGCCCATGGCAGTGCCCCCAGCACTGGGAGTGTTGGTCACACTGGTGGGGCACAGGCATTGTCTGGTGATGGGAAGGATGGCAGAAGTGTGTGTGAAAGAGCCCATGCCCTCCCAGTGCCACCTGCTGAGGAGTTTGTCCCTGTGTCACCCCAGACAGAGTCCAGCACTGCTCCTGCCCTTGGGAAAGAGCATCACTGGCCCAGCAGGGGCTCAGCCAGCAAGGAAGGGGTTCCTGCACTCCCTATAACCCACACTCCTCACCAAGGGGCTGCAATCCCAAGAGAATCCAGCCTTGGGCACAGTGGGTTGGGCAGGGTGGGAGCACAGGGGAATGTCTGTCCCCATTGTGAGACAACCCTGGAGACCCTGGGATGGGAGTGAGGGCAGGAAGCCCAGGCAGAGAGAGGAGGCAGAGCAGCACCAACCAACTTCTGTCTTCTAAAATAATCCTAAAATAATCCTAAAACAATCCTTTTCTTTTAAAGGTGAAAAATGTCGAAGTTTTATTGACCTTGCCCCGGCTTCTGAAAAAGGTAAGAGCACACAGCCAAGACTTCTTCCCTGTGTACAGACTGCATCAGTGTTGTGTCTTGTGGTGCCTGGGGGCCAGGGGAAGCACGATCCCCCAGCACCCAGGGACCCACGTGTCATCCACCTTACACACAGCCAGCTGGTGCACGTACCAAGGGTTTGTGACAGCTGTTGGCTCACTTTATGCAGGTCTATCATTTATTTGATCTTAAGTCAGATGGCTTTTTTCAAGAAATAAAGATTTATATCGGAAGACAGACATTTCCCTTCCTCTAGTGAGGAAGGAAATGCTGTGTGGTCTCCTCAGGCCGTGAAGACATTTATGGTCAGAAAAATACAGTCACAGTACCAAAATATCTCTCTGTGAGAAGGAATCATCTTCTTTGATTAGTTTACCCTTCTGAAAAGTTATATATTCAAATGCACAGAAGCAGGTTGCAACCATTTTCCTCACCCTGGTATGGGAGTTTGATTAATTATTGAAATATCTTTCATTTTCAGAGGCAATTTACCCCACTTTTGAAAATCTCTAAGAGAAAAAAATAGAGTTCAATTAAAGTGAACTCAGCCCATCCTGGTCCCAGCTGACGAGATGCCCCATATATTCTGTCAGATCACCTGAGACAATCCCAAAACCTTTTGGGTACAGGGTGCCTTCCTCAGGCTTGGTGGAGCAGTAGTAAGTGGTGTAAGGAACAATTTTCCTTAATTTGCCTGAATTGCTGATCCACTGGAAAATGGGAAGAAAGGCAATTACTGCTAATAAAGCAGGGGGATATTGCAGGGAGAGAAACAGCCACGGAGGCTCTGTGAAATTCATTGTAAGCAAACCCAAATAAATTATGCACATAAGGGAAGAACAAGCCTGGGATTAGTGTCGCTAATGGGCTCCGAGTTAAATCTCACACACACAAATGGGACCTTGGGGCACAAAGGCTCTTATGAAACCACCAGCTCAACACTCAGCAGCCACCAGAAAACAAACTCTGTGCTAGAAAACATCACAAAAGGACTCAGTGATGCCCTTTTGGGCTACCTACAAACAGAAGCCAGACAAAATTAAGGCAGTAAAAAGCAGTTCTGTTTATAGAAGGGCCTTCAGGTACATTTTGGGCAGACAAAGCCCCCTAGGGCAAACACCCAAAAATGGATGACAGGTCATGGGTTTTCACTTTTTTATAAGTCTGGGCCATTTGCATATTGGGGTTAATCTTCCAATTACAGCTTCAGGTAATGAAGTCATTTACCCCAAGTTTGCTGCCCTCAATTCACTTTTGTTTCCATCTCTCTGGCCTGGGGCAGTGAAGTGTCCTTGGTTCCCAGGCCTGGAGAGGAATTGTTGTGTCTGCCCAAAATGGGGAAGCAGCAGCTCACACTGGGTATGGAGTTCAGAGTTAGACACTAAAAACTGCAGGATTACAAATCTATGAAAAATGTAACAGCTAAAATCCTAAGGCATCATCAGGAGCAGGGCAGAGAGCCACACAGCTGAAAGCTGCACCTTTCTGTAATACACTGGGGTATTTTGTGCTTTGTGGTGCAGCTCCCAGAACGGCCGTGAGGATCCAAAGTTCTGGAAAGTTCTGTGCAAGGATGGGAGTAGGACTGATCCTGAAGGAGAGGCACAGGAGAGGAGGTAGAATGGACAGTGACAGGGCTGTGAGAGGAGCTGGGGAAGGGAAGCTCTCTGCTTTCCCATGCCCAGGGCTGTGGGCACGGCGTGCCCCACCAGCACACAGACCAGAGCACGCACAAGGAGCCTGCTCTAAAGGCAGTGGGGTGGTTTTCTGCTTTATCCCCTTTCTCTGGAACTTCATTATGGTGCATAATGCTTGGTGGCATCACCCACACACTTTCCAAAACAGCATTTAGTGCTTTGCTTTTAGGATTTCTTTTGGTTGTGTGAAATGCTGTCAGCATTTTTTTTTTCAGGAGAATTTTAGAGTTGCTGCATGATGTCAGTGCATATTTCTAGATGATTATATATATTTTTTTTTTGAGGAAGGAAGCCTCTTTCTGTGTAGTGTTATAAAGAAAATTCTATCTATTTCACAAGACTTTCCATGGAGTTGTAAGGCGTATTGACAGAAAGAGAGGGGAATGCTTTGTCAGAGATAGAAAGTGCTGGCCATCAGACTCATAAATATAACCAGGATAAATTCCACAACTCTACATCAAGCTGGACACTGCAAGGTGGTTAATCTGGAATTTTCACCCTCAGTCTTGTATTCTCCAGAGCTACTTTCACCACACGTGAAGAGAAAATTGATCCCTGATTTACTTTCACTGAAGAATTCTTTAATGTCTTGACTTAATCTGCTCTTTTCCAGTTAGAAGGAACTTCCCATTCCTTCAATTTCTTCATCCCCTCACTCAACATTGACTTTAATGGCTTATCAGCCACTCAATTCCAGCCAGTCCAAGTCAATGAGAAAGGATGAAATACAGTGAACAGCAAATTAGCGTTCAGTTCAAACATTGTGGTTTGCACAGGCAATTGTGTAACTGGGAAATTTGGGACTAAACTTACCTTCATAATGAGACTGTAAATTCTCACTTTCTGTACATATTCTTAGCATCACTTACCAGCAAAAAGTGGTTGTTTATCTGAAATGGCTCTGCAGTTTTGTTTACCTGAAATGTCTCTGCAACACAAGCTCCATCACTGCAGCTGAGCACTCAGGTTTCCCAAAGTTCTCCTTTTAGCTGGTTTTCCCTGGTCCAAGAAGGATCCTTGTCTGACCAACTTCTGAGCTAAACAGAGGCCCCTGAAGCCCATGCCTTTTTCTGAGCACATCATCTTTCATTTTTAAGACACAACTTTTAAGACATGTTAAGTGCACACTCAGTGTAGTTCCATAGCCCATCTTTGCTTGAGTCCACCACCAATTAACAGCAAGGTGGTGTTCAACTCCTGCAGATTATTTAAAACCCTCTGAAACAGAAAAAGAACTATCATAAAAACTCACAGTAAATAAAACCATCCATGATGAGGTCTAGTCACATCCTTACTACAAACTTTGCATTCATAAATGAAAATTCTTACAGTAAAAATCTAAGAGTTTATGGCTGAGCTTCCTATCTTTATGCATTAGTGCTGGTCTCCAGTGTAGCTGGAAAATGTATCTCTAATCAGTTATTGTACCCTTGTCATATATCTCACCAATGACATCTACTAAAAGGAGGCAGCAAAATTTGGGGCAAACAGACCCACAGTATGGTATAAATAAGCATTTCCAACCCACACTAGGAGAGCTTTTTCCTGCATTTAAGGCAGCTGCCAGCAATCTGTCAGAACCTCATAAGCCTAACATTGAATTTATTAGCTGTTGCTGGTTCTTAGTGCCAAAGCTGCTTAGCAAAATCAGCTTCATGATGGTAGATATTAACTGGAAAAAAAAAAATTTTCCTATGAGAGTTTACATTTGCTATTGATAAAAATGATAGAGCAATAGCTGGTTACAGTGGCCAGGACTTTTAATGGGCTCTCACTGAGCAGATGTTGGGGCCCACGAAGAGCTCTAATTTTCACTACAGACGTGAGCAGTAAGACAGCAAATATTTCCAGAAGGAGTTGAAGGGAGCTGCCAAAGTAGGCTGGACCTGATATTCCAGTCTCAGTTTCTTCTGGGGTATTCTCCACAAACTTAATCAAAGTTTTGTTGCTGCTGAATATTTTGCTACCTGAGGAAGAAAAGGGTGATTTATTCAGCAAGGGACACTTCTGTGCCTGTGGTGGTGCCCCAGCAGAACACTGGGGCTGGCACACTCCTCACCACACTCCTCCTCCCATGGCACCTTCTGTCATCCCCTTCCCATGGCCTCAAATCTGAGCCCAAGAAAAATCCCAAGAGGCCATGGATGATCTGTTCAAAAGGAAGAACCCAAGGCCAAAAATTGCATCTGGAAACTGCAACACCACAATGGGGAGCAAAAGGTCCCATAAATGATCAGATAAATGGCTTCAGTGACACCACAACACCGCAGCTGGACACACCCACAGCTGTTCCTCCCCCTGCTGTGTTGGGATTCCAGCTCCGGCATCCTTCTCTGAATGCATCACTGCCAGCTGTCAGCCCCAGGGAGAGCCAGAGGGTGAGCCCAGCCCAACTCCTTGGGCAAGAGAAATCAGCTGGAAGCAGCACTTGGAAGCATTTTGCTGGAGAAAAGCAAGGCTTTGCAGGAAATGTGGTGCCCCCAGCAGTTTCTGGGATGGTGCTGGTGGCGGCTGTGACTCTGCAAGCACCTGGAGTGCCCACAGCATGGAGATGAGGGGCTCTGGCCTGAGGAGCCTGTGGGGAAGCTGCTGCAGGAACAGGCTCAGATGTCAGTGCTGGCTCAAGGCTTCGAGATATCCACACAAACTCAGGGCAGGATTCCCAGAGCAAGCTCCTCCCAGGTAACCTGGCCAGGATACTGCAGTGCTCTGGGGTACCTGATTTTGTGGAACAGTTCCCAGGAGGAATGGCAAGGCAGCAGGCCATCAGCAGCTTCCTACCTACTGATAAACTCACACACACAAAATAAACCAAGATTTCAGAGACGACAGAGGCTGAGACAAGGCAAACTCCTGCAGAAGGAAAATGCTGATGGCTAGTGAACACTGAACAGTCCAAAATCTTACAGAGGGGCTTTTTAAATGAGAGACTGTCCTGGCAGAGGTAGGAGATGCCTCCTGCACGTCCTCTACACAGCCTATGATGGTGCATCCTGGAGAGATGAAGCAATAACAATTCTGTACTGCCTAAAAAGTGGCTGGCAGAGCTAAAGTAGCACATGGCAAACAGCAAGTAAACAAATCAAGTCTCACCTAAACACAGCACAGAAAAAAGAGAAAGCTAAGCCAGTTCTGTACATGCTCCTAAACCAGCACTCCAACAGCAGTTAATGAGAACAGAAAAACTAGATGCCTGATTTTAATGGATCCTGACATAATAGGTGTAGCAGAAATTTGATGGGAGAAAGATAATTAGAGGGACAATAACGTCTTGTTGCTGATTACACTGAAAGACAAAGCAGATGTCATGTACTAAAGCTGAATCAGAATAACAAGGTAATGTCATTAATGAGCAACACAATCTCTGTGGATGGATTCCATGTTCAGATAAAAAAATGCAGAATTATGTTAGTGATCATCCCTTGGGACAGCTTCAGAGACAGCAAGGTTAAACCTGATAGCAGAGAAGGTGTAAGGACAGAAAACAAAGCAGCAGGAGCTGACTCTAAAACACCATGCACAGACCAAGAAATGTTGTGCATGATGTAGAGACAAAATTTGGATATGAGCATGGAGAAATTAGTGGGAAGCTTGTTCCTCTTGACTTACCCCTGCACTTGATTCACAATGTTAGCCAGAGATCCCTTGTGTGGCAGATTCAGCATCCTTCAGAAGCAATAAAAGTGTTTTTAGAAGTTGTGGAGAAGGGAACCCAAGAAAAGCAAGAGCTGATTAAAATACATTAAATTGTTCAGCTACAAGGACAACTGAAGCTTGAAAGCCTGAAACCCACTGGATGCACTGCAGGCCTCTGAAGCATGCACAAACCCCTCTCAGTCACTGAGTGACTGAGAGCAAGTGGCAGATAATGATCAGTGGTGATAAATGCCAAGTGGGGAACATGAAGAGTCATCCTACCTTTACATGTATAGTGATGGGTTCTGAATTAGCTTTTCCCCTCAGGATAGAGTTCTTGGGCGATGACAGACACTTCTATGAAAACATTAATTCACTGCTCTGCAGAGATTAAGATGAAAAAGAAATATTAGGATCATCATAGGAACCAAAGAACAAAACAAGAAGTCACCATGCCACCACAAGTACTCATGATGTACCCACCTGCACCTCCCTGTGAGCACCTCTCATCCCTCCCCTGCCAGCCCCAGCTCAAAGCACTGACAATAAAATTTAAAGACATAGAGAGAAGAGTGACATTTATGGTCAAAAATAGGGAAATACTTGTTTGTTTGAGAAGGACAATGCAGAGCAGGTTTCAGGCTAGAAAAGAGACAAACGAGACTTGTAACAGCCAAGTTAAAAAACAAACCTCCTCTTTTATGTACTGGGTAGATGTTCCTAAGAAGAAAAACAGAGGATCAATTTTCTAAGAGGAGCGCTTAGAGACCTGCATCAGTAAAAAGAAACGTAACTGAGTCTCCCAAAAGAACTGTACACTTTCCAAAACAGGCTCTATATTCTTCCTAAATACTTCCTATTGCATTATTGTTCATATATCTGCAATAGGGTAAATCCATACCCACACAGACAAATACCTGTGCACTTATCACAGGAGAGCTATGATTAAGTATGCAGGAAAAAAAATGTTACTTGTATTTTATCTGTGTTTTCTTACACATCTGTTATGAATCACTGAAGTTAGTTTTAAATGGCAATTAGACATACAGAGATGAAACCGTTCTTACCAGCAGAATTCAAGCTAAATTCCTAATTACTGAAGGAGGAAACAGTCTTGTTTTTCACACTGGGGATGCCAAAGACGTGGGGAACACTGATCTGAACATCATTCACCTCTCAGCCCGGGGCTAAGGGTGGAAGTACATCACAGGCCCTGCACTGGTGGTCTTCAAAGGGAAACACTGAGCCCAAATATATTTAGTAAGGTACATGGGATAGTCCTCCTTTAGAGTATTTTCCATCATCTTTTCCACTCTCTTGCTCTACTCATTATATTACTACTACACCAGAAAAAAGAGATTATGGATACAAAGACATCCCACAGTCTGCTCTGTATCACACACAGGATTCAACCTGCTCGATGCCAGAGCCATCGAAAGTCACAGAAAACACATCATCACATAGCAGAGAATCATTTTATGAGTCACAGCTCCACCTCACCTTCCAAAATAAAGAAACTAACTAAGAGCTAAAGCTAAACAAAACCAAAACACAGCTTTTCCTCCCTCCCTCCCCTCAGCAGAGTCAAGTATTCCTCCTCTGGTTTCCCATGTCCTGCAAGGGGCAGTCTCTTGTCGGGGTGCCAGCCCTTTATCTGCCCTTGCTGCCCAATTTGGTTGACTGGAACAGGCAGCTTTAGGTAGCTCGGGTGGCATTTGGGGTGAGGGAGGTTGCTGTGTCCCTGGTGGCTCTGTGGTGGCTCTCTGCAGCACGAGAGGACGGGCAGATGGTCGGCTCTGCCGTGACGCATTAACCAGCAGCGCTCAGCCCGCTGCCAGCCACAACAACATGCTCAGGGTTTATTCTGTTCACCAGCTTTTATTGATCACTCCAGCATTCCTGGCTTGGAATTCCCAGTGTTGGAGTAGCAGAGGAGAGCAGATGACTAAACCCATCTGAATGGCACGGGAAGAGAGAGTGAGATTTACATGAAACTGGCCTTACTGCTCTTCCAAAACAATGTGCACAACATTTCTCACTATGGGCCCATTTGCCTTATTTTTAACTCTCTTCTCTCTTGAAGAAGAGAGATGTAAGTGAGATCCAGGTGTCAGTTCCAACAAAGTCATTAAGTCTGAAAAAGAAGAGCAACAAGTCAAGAAACACAAGGACAGCAAAAACAGACTAGGAGACACATGAGCAGAACTTTTGTTGCTGCTAACATGAGCAAGGGTAATGACTCCCCATGTCCCTGGCTGACCAAGGAGGAGAATGAAATGCTTTTGCACAAAGAAGAGATGACACCTGCAGGGCTTCATCTGAGCAAGTTCACACCCCCCAGAACCAGGGCTGGCCCTCAGACATGGCTCTTTTCCTCCCACATGGGCTCTGGTTGACTTCTCACAGCCTCTTGTGGTTTCCCAGTGCTTTGTGGCAGTTCAGGGATCTTGGGGACAATGACTGTGAGCCACAGGGTGAGAGGAGCACTTTCTCCCCCAGGAGCAGCAGCAGTGTCTGGGCCAGCAGCTGCCAGTGGGGAGGTGAGAAGGTTCCACACTCTCCAGGACAGCATTGCTTGCACACTGATGTCTCCTCAGCTGCTCCACGATGCAGCACTTGTCCTTCAAGTGCCACGTTCTTGATTTCATTTCAGGATCTCAGTGGTTATTTAGGAGCACACATTGCTCAGCTCCATTGCTTTGAGCAGACAGAAGGGTTTGTCATATGATGGACTGTGATGCAGAAAACACCCCAAAGCTTCTACTTGCCCATCAGACTCTGTCAGACAGCTCAGGGCTGAAGTGGCAGAGCAGTGACTGGAGCTGGTGTCTCACCATAGCTCAGACAGACCCTGGCCTTCAGGGCAGACGTGTGGCACTGAGTTATGAGGAACTCCAAAGCTCTCCCAGAGCTCTCTGGCTGCCTGCAGCATTCTCCAGCCTGGTCACTTGGCCAGGGACAGCGTGGCAGAGTGTGACAGCTCAGGTGAGGCTGCTGTGGGCAGCCCCTGACCCCAGGAGGGCAGCGCTGCTCTGGGAAGGGCTGGGATGCAGCAGCCACAGATCCACAGGGAGCACAGGCTGAGGCAGTGGGTGTTCCTAAGGAGGATGAATTCCCACTGAGGCATTCTGAATGTGAGCTTGCCCCAATTAGGAAGCTAATTTTCTGTCTGAAAGGGCCCTCAGAAATCAATACAGATTCCAGACCATTTCTTCCTGGGCACTGCTCAGGAAAGCTGGACTTTCAGCAGGCAGAGTCACACAGCATGGCATTCATACATTCATTTATGGGTTTCTTTATGCTGGATAATTTCCAAGCCACACTCCAAAGTGCATGACAGACATTTCCAGGCACACAATCCCTGCCTTTGCTGGGTATAACATGGTTAACATGACTCAGCAACATCCTTAGGAACAGCAATATGATTTTCCCTGAAGAAATCCTTTAAGAGCAAGCAGCTCATGTTTATGGATTCAAAATGCTTTGAACTTGCCCAGCAATTCCTGTGTTGGCCACCTCTTCAGTGTTTCCTTGAGAACATGCACCAGCACTGGATCTTTGCCAGTCATGTCCAATGCCTGACCAGCCTGAAGGAGCACCCAGAAGAGGATTTCATTATTTCATCTGGAGATAGGATCTCAAAATCTGGCATCAGATCCCGTTGGCATAGTGAGCTGGCACCAAAACCCAACTTTTCTGATTTGACAAGTATGCATCAAACTCCATGGCTGCATGTGACTGTGGGTGGTAGGAGGTATAGATGTGAGTTAAACTCTCCAGAACTGGTTTGTTGGCCACATTAATCTCAAAAACTCAACAGTAATTGAAATCATGGAACTTTGGTGCTCCAGAAACAGCAGCAAATATTTCTTTATCATCCTGCACATAATCCCATTCGGACGTTATCCCAGTCCTTGGTGTTTCAATCAAACTGCTAACAAGCCTGAGAATGGTTTTATTAATGCAACACAAGAATCATCTTGGGATTTGGTGGGGGAGGGGCACAGAACCTTTGTGAACTGGAAGCACAGAACGTGTCAGGCTTGACGTGCCTCAGTTTAACCAGAGCTCTCTCATGGAAAAGATGGAGTGAGCTGTTGCTGTTTTGTGTCAGGAAATGGCAGTGGATTTGAACAAGGAATGAACTTTGGGTATCAAGCAGTCAAACTCAGCTCAAACCTCCTGGAAGTCATTAACAACATTGTTCTTTGGGTTCCTTCATCAGGAACCCACTGAATGCCAGGAGTTCTTCTAAGCAGAATTCCCATGGCTTGTATCAGAATCCCTGTTCCACAGGAAGCTCAGCACTGGAGATCCCTGATTCCATGGTGGGAGTGTCCACTCACAGTGCCTTCCTCAGTGGCCAGGGCCTGCCTGAAATGATTTCAGGTTCTGGAAGAGCTTTGTGAGACTCATTGCAGGCTGAGGTAAAGGCTCTTTCTCCCACTGGCAGAAGAAATGTTCCATTTGTTTCATCCCTTCAGGACTGTGTGCAATGTCCCTTTTCTTACATCTCAGTGCAGGGGGATGCACTCAAGTTGAACACCACCTGTGCAGAGATGCACTCAGGTCTGTGGATCTGCTTCCCAAATGCTGCTGCTCTCTGCTGGCAGGCGGAAAGGCAAGGGACTGATGGCTCATGGGGTACTTGAGTGCCAAAAACCCCAGTGATCTTGTGGGTAACAGTTCTTCTCTCAGCCATAAGAGTACAGAACATCAGACCATATTCACTTCGCTGGAGAGTGCTGGAAAATTAATTTCCTTGTAACAATGCTGCTGCAGGGCCTAAGCCCTTGAGGAGGTGACACTGCTGCTTCCCACCATGAACTCCACAAAGAAGACAGTCTCTTACACATTGGTTAGGAAATAACAAAGCTCAGAGACACAAAGTTCTTTAATGTCCCAGCTACTGCCCTGATCTTCTTCCTGCCATGAGATCAGATGATATGAATGTGATATGATTCCTTCTGATGCAGGAGCCCTGTGATATAGGTTGATTTATGTGAAATCTTTTGGTGAGTCCCACTTTTTTAATCTCAAATTCTGGGTGAGAAGCTGAGCCCAGGTCCTGTACTTTCAGGGATTTTGCTTCACAGAGAGGTTGTCCTGAAGCTGGTGACCCCTTTTCCTCCAAACTCACAATCCATGCTGCTCAGGTTCAGAGCAATCCCACCTGGGACATACAGCATATCTGTGGGTGGGAGCAAAGGTCCAAAGTGTCCCACAGTGCACAGCAGTGGCTCTGTCATTGTCAGCAATGCTGCTGAGGAGTGACACACTGGCTGGTGGAGAAGCACCAGGGACAAAAAGGACAGGAAAAGGTGTGTTAGAACCAGAGGTGTTGATGGTACTGGTCACAGTGCCCACCCACCTGCAGCTTCTCAGCCACCAGGATGGGCCCAGATACAGGACAACAAGCTGAAGTGCCACAGAGAGTGACAGGACAGAGAGACAGGTCCCTGCCAGCTCTTGGCCAGCACGGAAGGGAACATGCAAACCCAGCATGTTTTTCTCACCTAAAAAAAGCCCAGCAGGTATGAGGAGGACTTGACAGCTGTCACACTCTGCATTATTCCAGGGAATTCTGGAAAGATTGGCTGAACACACCATGTGCTGGTGCTTGCATGCTGGGTGGACTACTGGCACATAGCCACCCTTGTGGGTGCAGGAGTGCCACTGAAACCCTCTGGGCTTACTTCTGCTTCGAAGTCCAGGACTCTCCTTTCCTGGGAGGTCTCACATTGGAATGTCCTTGGCACAGTGGCACATCCCAGCTGAGCTCCTCCCAGCCCCTTCTCTGCACAGGCAGCAGTGGGCTTGTTGAACAGACATAAACAGGATGAAGACCAAAGGATGAGAGGAATCTGCTGATTGATGAGAGTGCAGATCCTCACTTACAGGCCATCCAGGTGGAACTCTCTAAGTGAACCAAGCACTGACTCTTCTGAAGGAAAGATTTTTCATAAAAGCTGAGTTAGGCCAGACAGATCCCTGGGGCAGAGGACACAGGCTGGAGGGGAGTAAGCAGACAGAAAAGATGACAGCAGAGAAGATTGGAAAAGAGAAAAATACCCTGGAGATCTTCTTCCCTGTCACCTGGAATGACTGAGGTCCCCCCAAGAGAAGGAGCTCTGTGCTTTGCAGGAAGGAGGCTGTAAGAGGTTGTGAGTGGAAGCGATGCCAAGTGACTGCCTCATGAATCTCATGTTGAGAGAGGAGCAGTGGGAGATCACTTCACCATCAGCACAGAACAGACAGACTCTGTCTCCTGAATTAATAACCTGAAGCAACTGTTCTGCTTCAGATAGCCACAGGAAAATGCAAAATTCATACACAGGTTGCATTTTCTGGGTGCTGTTATTTCAGACAAAATTCAAAATCAGAGAAGCAGGACAGGACGTAGAACTGTGCAAACACTGCATGTGGGACTTGCCTTTCCCCACGTTAGATGCATTAAACAAAAGGCACAGAGCAGGTACTCAGTCACACCATGGAATGGTGTAACTCTAACAAGAGAGTTCCTTGGTAGATACGAACAGGGCCCCAAAAAAGTACAAATTGACTATGCCTCCCACAGCAAACTCACCCAGCCTTTGTGTCTCATCAGGAAAAGGATTTACAGGAGAGCAAAACTCACGTCTCATTGAGCTTTTCATCATTTCCTTGCAAGGTGATCCTGCTGGCATACCACTCTTATCCCAGCCCTGTGGAAGGGAAGCCAAAGCACCCCCTGTGACACCAGCCTCACAGTCAGGTGTTCCTCCCTCCTGCTCCTTTCTCCTTCCTTAGGAGAATAAAGGACAGCAGCTGGGCCCCAGGCCCTCCAGGTTCAGCTCCCAGAGCCCTCCTGTCCCTCTGAACGTGTCCCCTTGCAATGGGCACACAAACCCAGATGCTCCCACAGGGACACATGCACCTCCCCAGCTCCCTGCTCTTTCCAAAATCACTGCACTGCTGCCTGCAGCTCCAGCCTCAGCCCATAGGTGTGCACATAGAGAGCTGAGTACCACTCCTGAACCCCCAGAACCATCAGCCAAACCCCCAGACCCCTCCTGCAGGGCTGCACTCCAGCTCCTTGTTCCCCTCTCTGTAGGTACATCCAGGATTACCCTGGCCCAGGAGCAGAGCCCAGCATTTGTCCTTGTTAGATTCCATTTGGTTGGTGACCCAAATCTACCAAGGTGTCTCTCTAAGGACCCTCCATTCTCAAGGGACTCAGAGTCTCCTCCTGATTTAGGATCACCAGAAGCAAACTTCCTTAAGAGTGTCCAGGTCATGGACAAAAATGATGTTACCCTATGGGCTGCAGCTCTTTGAGCCCAGTTGTGCCCCCAGGGAAGCAGAGCAGGAGCCACACCACAGTGGTGAGCTGCAGCCACTGTTACAGCACTGCCCTGGTGTGCACAGGGCACCAGTGGGGATCCACAAGGGTTGACTCAGGGCAGTGAGCACCTGGGCAGGTGTGCTGTACATTCATATTTCAAGTGTGGGCTAAATGAATGACAGCTCTTTAGTTAGGGCTCTCTGCTGCCCCGGTTTGTGGATCAGGTTTGCATCATCCAATTCTTCCAAACTCAAATCATTCCATCATTGTCTCATCATAGACTCTGCTGGTTTGAGAAAATGAGGCAAAATCCCTTCTCAACCCTGCTGTTTCTGCTCTCTCTCACTTGCATTCCTTTTTGGAAGAGTGTGCCAGTTGCCTGATACCAAACTGGCTAAGAGGAGTGAGATAAGCAGCTGTTTGCTGTTGATAGATGCAATATTGCACACACAGCCACTGTGAGCAATTAAAAGCTTTATTTATTGCTATCTCTGTAGTGTGGTTTAAGAATTCAAAAGGTCAGCTACAGTGGCAACAATGAATAGCACATATTAATTAGATGTAATTATAAAGATGAATTCCCAGACAAAATATGAGCTGGGATCAGCCTGGTCACCAAGAGGACTCTCAAATATTTGATAGAAGTGAGACTGCATATCTGGTTTGATAAGCTGGACTGTAGGCTTTATCACACATGTGCTCTTGCAGTGAGGAGAGAAGGTATTAATATAAGTGAAGCTGTAGCAGTCTCTATGGTTACAGCTAACATTTTCTAATATAAGCCATTGTCTTCAGATGCTTAACTTTCCATGTTTCAACTGCTTAGGCTGAAATTTTCCATCACTGCTCATTGTTTCCAGGTGAATTCTCTAGCAATCAGGTTAGCAAATGTACTGGAGAATTTGAGCAGATTCTCATGCTGAAACAGCAATTGGAAATTGGGCAGGGACTCAATCTTATCATCTGTTCCCATCCTCTCCAATTTACCCCATGGCTTGGTGACTTTCAAAGACTCAGCAGATCCTGCTGGAGGTTTGGTGCTGGAGTTCCCAAAGGTGAATTCCATTCTTCTGGTGGTGCATCAGTCCCTGCTGGGCACTGCCCCGTGCTCCCAGAGCCCCTGCCCTGACCCTCAGGGCTGCACCCAGGGGCTGAGGAAACTCGGGCCAGGCATTTTTGCATCTGCATCTCCTCAGCTGAGCATGCTGTAAACATCTGTGCCCACCATGCTGCAGTTGTGGCACTTTCTGGGTCAGTCCCCTGGCACAAACCCTGTGAGGTGGATCTGAACATCCCGAGTGAGAGCAGCCATCCTGCAGGGCTGCTTCTAATAACAGCCCCCAGCACCAGGCTGTGGCAAGAATTTTAAAACATGGCTGAATATATTTTCTTTGTGGAAAAGAGGCATCCAAGCCTGTCCAGCTCCCACCAGCACACAGACACTCAGGTACCCTGTGCCATCACCTCCCTGCGTGGTGGATTGTGCTCATCTAAACCGCGGAACAGGTGGGGAAATTAATTCTGTGAGCTGTGCCTTGGCTCAGAGGAGCCAAGAGGTTCTCACATGTCCCCACAGAGGTTCTGTAGCCAAGCTGAACAAGAACAAGCAACAGCTTGTTCTTTCTGCAGTGTCTTCACCACCCTGCTGCTCTGCACAGCTTCATTTGTCAGAGTTTGGGCCGTGCTTTGCTGACTTTAAACTCTGTGAACCACAGAATCATTAAGGCTGGAAAAGACCACCAGGATCACCAAGGCCAACCTTTTACCAAATGCCCCCATGCCCCCAAACCACATTGGGAAGTGCTACCTTTACTTGTTTTCTGAACACTTCCAGGGAGGGTGACTCTACCCCTTCCCTAGGCAGACTGTGCTTAATGACTTTTGCAGTAAAGAAATCTTTCCCATTATACAGTGGATGTGATAAACATTTCAAAAAAAAAAAAAAACCAAATTACAATTGGTGACTTTAAAAACCAACCAACCTTTTAAAAAAATTCCTAATACACAGCTACTCCTCGATATTCCCGATTTCCTAATTGATTTTTGCCAACTTTAACCTCTTGCAAGTATTCCCCAAGTAACGACTGGCTGCTGCTCTTTGCCCCCAGGTGTGCTGTGGCTCTCAGTGGTGTCCGAGGTGTTGTACATCATGCTGTTGGTCGTCGGGTTCAGCCTCATGTGCCTCGAGCTCTTTCATTCAAGCAGTGTCATAGATGGGCTCAAGTTAAATGCCTTTGCTGCTGTCTTCACTGTGCTTTCAGGTATGAACCTCCCCTTCCCCTTTTGCCACCACGGAGCAAAATTCCACAACTTTGAAAGAATAAAAAACCGGAGGCTCCAAGACTCTCTTATCCCCATTTAGCTAACGCAATTTTTCACTGTAATTTTTTGTTCCTTTGGCACAAAGACTGCATGATAAATTTGCCTCTTGCCAGGGAGAAGTGAATATCCTCATTCCTGATTTCAAAGCAGCAATGCAGTAATTATCCTTCCCCAGCCCGCACAGCCATTACCACAGCTCCAGCCTCAGCTCCATTTGCAGCATCATCACACTCATTTTCCAGAGGAAAATTAAAAACATGTAACGCTGAAAAGTCTTTTTTCTCTGTTAATCCTGAAAGTAGGTGAAGGCTGGAAAACCAAAGAAAGGAGCTCCTCTTGTTGATGAACAAGATGGAGAATGAAAAGGGTTCTAATGCTGGCACTGAGGAGCAGCCCCAGGAGCGGGCTGGGACGTGTCCGTCTCTCAGAACTCTTTTGGGCTGTTCTCGTGCTCAGCCTGTACTTGGGGCCCTCACCATATCAACTTGAGGAATTCACTTCTCTAAAATAAGTCCAACCATGTGGTTAAGTGCCCCTTGACTTCTGTGAGGCTTTTTCTGGCTAAAACCCCCACTTCCCAGGATTTATACAAGCAAGCCAGGATGCCCATGTGAGCACTCCTGCATGGACCTCTCTGGCAGAAAGAATTTCTGCAATAGAAGTGCATTTTATGCTGCTGTATTTCAGGCTGGAAGACATTACAACAGGCAGTGTACATTCTGGGAAGGACTTTGTATCTTCAGGGATAGCTGCAAATGGTGAAATAATAACAAAAAGGAAAGGTCAGAAGTAGAGCTGAGTGACAAAAACAATCTGATAAGAACTGCCAAAGCATATTTTTCAGCTTTGGATAATAATATAATATAATTTGGAACTTAAAAAAAAAATCAGTTCCATTTTCAAAATGAAACTATGTGGAATTCTTCAGCATTCAATCAATTACTTCCATGCTGTTCATCTCTCCCTTCACCATTAACTGCAGTTTTAAAGTTTTGTAAGAATGATGAAGTTTTCTTTCCTACACAACTTTCTATTTTTATTTTGGCCTTCCCTCTTTCTAAGTGCATTGCCAAGATAGTCCAAATATAAACTTCAAAATTTTACAGGGAAAAATGATAGAGGAATTGAAACAAGGATAAAACCCCAAACCCCAGTAGACTGCTGGCTGTTATTTTCAATGACAGGGATATCAGAGGAGAGAAGAAAACTATATTTATTTAAGCTTAGCATATTTATAATGACATAGCTTAATAGAAATTAGGTAATGAAGAGGACCTTCCATTGGAGCATAACACTCCTCATTAAATTCATGCCTGAGTTCCCTCATAAAAGTGCAATGAGATCTCCACATTCTTATAGCTCAACATCTAAAGTTTAGGAAAAAATATCCCAACAGCGTGGTCCCTTATTGCTGTTCCTATGAGCCACTAAAAAATACCCCACAACATCACAATTTTGGTATCCCTCTTAACCTTACACAAACTGAAAAACTTACATGTGTCTCTCACGTAACAGTTATAATAAAACATTTTAATTAATGTGATCTATCCCACAAATAGCATTCCTACTAAAAAAAAAAAAGGAAAATGCTTTAAAACACATTGTCTTTTCCAAACTTCCTTCATCTCCAGCTTCCCAAAGCTCCTTAATTTCTGCCATTACTGACACCTCCGAGCAGCTCTGGTCCTGCAGGGCTCAGGATCTGAAGCCAGCTCTGAGTGATCAGTGTTTCTGCACTGCCAGCCACTCCAGCACGCCACATCACCAGGATTTTCCACCTGCAAACACCTCTGGCCCTGGAGCTTGGATGGGCACAGACATTGTGCCCCCCCTGCCCAGCCTCAAGCAACCAGCTAGGGGAAAAGATGGTCCTGGGCATGGAGATTTTGTTAATTTGTGGTACAGGCAGCTCATTTTAGCTCATGAAGTGTACAGCAAAAAGGACCAGAGGGTTTCCCCATGGAGAACTTGGCAAGGCACAGCTAAAACAGACCAAACCAGAAGTGAGTGAGTGAAGCAGCACAACAGAAGATTTGCATTATTCTGCTTTAGTTTGGATGTGGCATAGCAGCACCAACAGCCCTGCCAGGTGCAGACCCAGCCCCATCCCACCCTGCCATTTGTCAGATAAAACAAAGAACATTTCCAGTGTTTGCTGGTGACCTCCTCCTCATCTGCATCAGCGAGTGTCACCTCAGCCTCCCACACAGCCACAGGGCTGAAGGTGGCTGAAACCCTGAGCAAGGTCTGCGTGACAGAACCCAGCAGCTCAGCCCTGCTGCAGCTCATCCTGGCTGTGTCAAACCCCTGCTGCCTCTGAGTGACTGTGACAGGTCTTAGGGCAGGCTGTAATATTTTATTAGGGTTGAAAAATTACTGACAGGACAGATAGAAACAGCAAACTCCAAACTTAAGATCAAGGCACAACTGTCAGCTGAAGAAAAATCCGCTGATTTAAAAAGTTCAGCAAGCTCCCAGTGCACTCTGGAAATTAAATACAGCCAGAAAAAAGCAAGGTGTGCAGCACTCTGCCGTGCTCCCATTAGGCCACCCACCCTGCCCAAATCTCATTTCTCCTGGAGTGAATTGCTCTTTCCACCTGCTATCTTTGCAGTGTGTCACTCCAACAGGAGGCAGCTGAGCAAATCTCCCCAGCTCCCTGTAACACAAGGTCTTCCCTCAGCCTCTGCAGCTGTTTGTATCAAATCTGACTTTTGTCTTGCTGAAGGTCCTGCTCAACATGCCCACAATACAAACATTCCCCAGCTTCCCTCCCCCAGAACTGCCTGAATCATCCACGTGGCTGGGGAGACTAATGGAGTGGTTTAGGTGCTGGGAGTAAGAAGGAAAGAAGAGCCAAAAATTGGGTGTGGTTGGGGGAGGGAAATCAGGATCTTCCATGTATGGGAAGGGCAACCACGGAAAAAATTAGATAGTCAGAGAGAACAGTGAATGAATGGCCAAAGTGTGACACACAGACCTCACTGCACCCACCATGGCAGAATATTGGTATTTCTGAGTGCCCTGAACTGCCACTGCAGCACAAGAGGCTTTTGCACATCTGTAGGTCCAAGAACTATTTGGGATATAGTGATCCATGATCCAGCCCCACCTCTTCAGCCTGAGCCCACAGCTTCCAGAGCTCACTGGGGTCATCACCCTGCACTGCCAGGTGCCATGGCAGGAGCATCCCAAATTACTGGAGCTAGAAAATTCTCCAAGCCTCAGAGCTGCTCCTGACCACCACTGCTTGAAAAGTGGGGTTTGTTTTTCCTCAAAGAGCTGTTTAAATATAAAGTTCAGGCGGGTTTTTTCTGTTTAAACTGCAGGATCACACTGGCCAGCTAAAGGCAGAGGCACTCAGGCCACCTGTGATGTACTGCAGCCTTGTTCTTTAACATCATAGAGACTGAAAGTCTGATCCTCACCCAGCTGCAGTTCTCTCAGTGAGCTCTGACAGTGTCACAGAAGCGTCACCAGCACTGCACCACCAAAATTATCCCAATGGGGTCCTCTCACCACACACCATCAGGAGAACCAAGCTCACTTCACTTCCTGGTGCAACTTCCAAGTGCTTTATGAGTGTTCAAATTCATAAATCTTAGCAGCTGCTGGGACAAAATAGGGTTGTGTGGCGTGAACCCCCTGAGCCTGCACTGCCTGCAGCAGCCTCTCTCCTCCTCTCACCTGAGGCCTGTGTGTGGTGGGCTGTGAGAGGGCTGTGGGTGGCACACCCCAGGTTTGCAGCAGCAGGGCTGGTGGGGATGCTCTTTGTGCAACATTTTCTTCAACGAATTTCTTTCTTCAGCTCGTCTCTTAATTGAGAATTCAGAATGATGTAAAATAATGAGCTCTCAGTCACATCTTTCCTCTGCCCATGCAGCTCCCTCCTCCACAGCAGAACAGGAGGCATAAAAGTACAACAAAGACTTTTTTGGAGCTCTCAAAGCACTTCCAGCAGCAGCTCCCTCAAGAATGATAAAAAACTTTGGCACAAAAATTCCTGTTCTAATCCCTGCTTCCCAGGTCTCTTGGGGATGGTGGCACACATGATGTACACTCAAGTTTTCCAAGTGACAGTCAGCCTTGGGCCGGAGGACTGGCGACCACACTCCTGGGACTACGGATGGTCCTTCTGGTAAGTGCCACCCCACGTTCCTCCCTTCTCTCTCTGGAGCTGTCCCCTCAGCCTCTTGGGACACTGCACACATCACCTCCAGCTGCCAGGAGCACCCCTGTGCATTTCCAGCTGCCAAACTTGCAGCAGCACGAGCCCCCAGGGCCGTGCAGGTTTTGAGGTGTGGGGACAGTGCCGTGCAGCAGCAGCTGGGCTATCAGCAGGTACAGAGCATTTGTAAATAAACAGCACCCACAATTACCAACACAGATTGAGCACTCTCATTAAAGTTCAATTTAGGAACATAATTGCCATGGCATTTCTGAGACTTTGAGCTTTATTTTTTTTCCCTCTCGTTTTTAATTAATGTCTCAGTTGAACCTTACAGTGCAGCTTTGAACACAACTGCAGAGGAAGGAGCAGTGCTCCTGGCACAATGACACTTCCCTGTGGATCATGGGGAGAAGGCTTGGGAAAATGGACATGGCTTTTTTTTTTTTTTTACCTTTCCCATTTATCTTCTAAAATCACAAAAAAACTAATTTGGCCAAGACACAGCAACTGTGTTATATTGCTTGCACATTTATAAGAAGCTTACCAAGAGCAGGAGGCTGTGGAGAATAAAAATACCTGCAAACAACATCCCCAGTTCTCCAGAGGCATCAGCCTCTTTGGAGGGATAGGGAAAATACTTTCTTCTTGTAATTTCTAAATATAGCATATTATTTTCTTTCCATCTCAAAACAAAGACAACAATCTTTGCTAACACCAACATGTAAATATTTCTTATGCAGAGCACTGCAGGGAATTATTAGTCTTTCCTTCTCACCTCTTTCTACTGTGTTTCATAGGAGGAGTTACTGCCATTTTAGCAACATGTTACAAAATGCAAATCACATTATATTTAAAATACAGCTTATTTGGTGTCCCAGTAATGAATATTTATTGCATGTGATGATGGACTTATAAATACATTGCATTCACATATTTATAATATTTATATTAATATTTATAACAACTCTGTCACAATAATTGTATAATTTTCAATAGATTTAAATAATAAGGCATATTTGTCTTCAGTAATCTATTTTGTAATTTACTGCAATACTGCAATACTCAAACTTCAAAATGTTGTTAAATGTCTTGCATGATAAACACTCATTAGATTATTCTCCTTCATCTTGTGCCAGCCAAGAGGGCCCATGGCTCAGAGTGGGCACCAGGGTCCCTCAGGGCATCCTGAGCTCTCCCTGGGCCCATTCATCCCACCCACAGTCCCTGCTGGCAGCTGTGTCCCACAGAGATGGGGCTGGGAGCTGTGTCCCACAGAGATGGGGATGGGAGCTGTGTCCCACAGAGATGGGGCTGGGAGCTGTGTCCTGCAGAGATGGGGCTGGGAGCTGTGTCCCACAGAGATGGGGCTGGGAGCTGTGTCCCACAGAGATGGGGATGGGAGCTGTGTCCCACAGAGGTGGGGCTGGGAGCTGTGTCGCATGGGAGATGGGGCTGGGAGCTGTGTCCCACAGACAGAGAGCTGTGTCCCATAGAGATGGGGAGATGGTGTCCCATGGGAGATGAAGCTGCTGTCCCATGGGAGATGGGGATGGGAACTGTCTCCCCCAGAGATGGAGCTGGTATCCCATGGGAAATGGGGCTGGGAATTAATGTCCCATGAGAGATGGGGCTGGGAGCTGTGTCCTGCAGAGAGGGAGCCGTGTCCCATGGGAGATGGGTTGGGAGCTGTGTCCCATAGAGATGGGGAGATGGTGTCCCATGGGAGATGGGGCTGAGAGCTGGTATCCCATGGCAGATGGGTTTGGGAGCTGTGTTCCATGGCAGATGGGTTTGGGAGCTGTGTTCCATGGGAGATGCAGCTGGTGTTCCATGGGAGGTGGGTTTGGGAGCTGTGTCCCAGGGAAGATGGGCTGGGAGCTGGTACCCCATGGCAGATGGAGCTGGGAGCCGTGTTCCATGGGGGATGAAGCTCAGCCCCTAGCCCTGTCCCAGAGCAGCCTCCCTCAGCTCTCCCTGGGCAGCCAGAGCCAGGGAAGGCAGAGTGGGCTTTGGTTTAAGGACCAGGACTGCCCCTGGATTAGGGCTCGCTGTGGAGGACTCTGACACTCACAAGCAGGTGAATATGTGGGAGCAATGTCCCCTCTGCCCTGGGGTGAGAGCTCAGCTTCCCTCCACACAGCCCTCCTGGGAGCTGAGCTCCTCTCCAGCCTCTGCAGTCACAGAGCTCTCTCCTACATTTAGCAGTCTCCCTCCAGCCCTCCCTTCCCTGATGCTCCCAAGACAGCCCATCTGTCCATGCAGGATGTGGGGCACGGTGCAAACCCTGGCTCAGCTGGGACAGGCTGAGCAGCATTTGCAGCCTGCAGTGGTGCTCAGCAGCCTGGGGACAGCCATGGGGTCCCTCATGCTGTGCTAGTGATGGGAAGCAGACCTGGAAAAGGAAAGGCTGGAGGTCAAAAGAAGCAAAACCAAGGCTTCTGCCCTCCAGCAAACATTGTGAGCCAGCTCACTAACTAACACAGTGAGCCAGCATTGCTGTACAGAGCAGAGACCCTCCCCTGGCACCACCCAGGCTCAAACACCTTCTTTAAGAGTGTTAATTACAAATGCCCACCCAGCCTGGTGAAAAACCACACATGTAGGAGTTATCTTCTGCTCCACCTGGGTTCTGGTGATGTTCTGGAACACGAGCTTTGAGAAGCCCTGAGCCAGCAGCTGTCACCACCACCCCTTTTTCCAGCCTGCTGTAAATGTGCCACTGCAGCCCCTAGCCACAGAGCAGAGCCCAGAGAACTGAAGCAGCCCTGGCAAGTGGGGCCAGGGAACACTGTCCCCATGGCCCAGAGCCAAAGGGTCTTGGGGATCCACACTGCCATCCCTTTCCCAAGGGCCAGTGGGAAAACAAAGTTTTATGTGACTCCACTTCCCCTCTCTCAAAAGGGAATGATGACAACACCCCTCCCCAAAATGAGGAAGGGCTGCTTCTGGTCTGCTGAGATGTCTCAGGGTGGTGTCTGTTGTCCTACCCCATTCCCAAGCCATTGGCAAAGCCTGGAGGTTGTTCTGGGCTCTGGCACGAGGCAGGAGTGGCCAGGCCATTCTCCAGGCAGGGATTTCAGTGCCTGAGGATCAGTAGATGTTCAAGGTCATACTCTTTAAAGCAAATAAATATAAAAAGCCTGAGCTGTTTGAGCCATGGAGGAACCTGAGAGCCCAGGCCTGAGCTCAGCTACAGGAGGGTCTGTGGGTACAGTCCCAGCACAGCTGGGCACAGCTGGCACAGAGAATTAACAACAGTGCTGCTAAAGAGACCGTCACCTAAGGCAGGGGTCACTCCTAAGGTAGGAGAACCACTCTTTACAATCCAAAACAAACAGCATTTAACCAAGGTCCATAGAAGCCAAAGTACATCTATCCTAATTGCCTAATTACTATGATTTCCCAAATCCCAGGCACTGAGAGTCTTCATTCTGTATTTCCTTCTCTAAACCTCTCAGCACTTCTGATTTCATGATTAGAAACCATCAGAAACATCCAAGAGAAATTCTCTCTCAAATGCCATTCCCCAGGCACCTCCCAGGCACAGTGAGGCATGTGCTTTTGGCTGGCTTCTTCCTGGCTACTGCCTGGGAGCCCAGCTGGAAGTGTTTGCAGCTCTGGAGCTCTTCCCCACACTCCACGTGGGAGGCAGACTCATGCCAGGCCAGGAAGATGCTGGGCCTGGACACTCACCCCTAGCACAAGCTCCCTTCCTGCCTCTCCCCCCAGCCATGGGAAACTTCAGGGAACTTTGTCACCCCAGGGTCACTACATTTCCATCTCATTTGATTGCATCTGGCAAGCAGGTTCCAAAATGACAGGGAAAGAGCTGCCTCCACATATCTCATTGCCTCAGGAGTCCCTGCAGGACTTGTTATAAGCTGAATTTTGAAACCATTGAAATGAGCCATTTCTGTTTACTTGAGCCATTTTTTTCCCCCAGATTTTTCAGTCCATGAATATGTGCTCTTTTTCAAGTTTTGTCTAATTTGAAATGAGAAACTGCTTCCTTGTCTGCAGGTCCCTTGCAGAATGGGAAAATAGCTCATGCTGAGGGCTGTGTTGACAATGCGTATTTATAAGATAATGCTGCTGGGGCTGGATGCTTTCTGCTCTGCATAATTCAGATCAATTTGTTATAAAAAAGTGCAAAAAGGAGCAGGTAAAGTGTGTCCCCATCACAGATGATGGAGTTAATCCAGCTTTCTCAGGCAGCCACTGTGAACTATGTGTGGCCAGAGTCGATGGGCTGAGTGTGAAGCCAAGGGGAGCTGGAAGGCAGAGAAGCTCTGTGGACAAAAGGAGGAATTCAGGGCCTTTTTTTGCAGCCTCATTTCATGCTCAAAAATCATCTCAACTCCTTGGGGCCATGAGTCCCTCACCAGCCCCATCTGAACTCGAGGTCAGGGAGAACAGAAGGAGCTGGGGGGAAGCCGTGTCCACAAGCAGGGAACAGAGCAGCTCCCAGCTGACCCTGCTTGCCAGGAGACCCAGGACAACACTTGCTGCTGTTCCAGCCTGGCACTGGGCCAGTCTTTTATTTTCTTCCACTTGCCTTCTCCCTCTGCCACCCTGTGCTCCTGGTTGGTACCTGCAGGTGTCCTGGCCCTGGCTGGCCAGGGTTGGCTGGCACTGCCTTCACACTGGGGAGGCAGCCAGGAAACCCCCAGGCTGGTGACTCCACAGAATGGAAGTGTTGTCTTCTATCTGGTCAGGCTTTCAGAGACCAGACACCAGCCAGGAAGGCCAGAGGTGTCCATGAACCAGGAAAGAAGGAAATGCAGTGGTCTGATGAAGGCATGAAAAGCAGATTGGAAACCATTCCTGTGGTGGCATTGTGCAGGCAGTGTCCCAGGGATGGGAAAACTGCTCCAAAAGTCTCTGGGGCATCGCTCCTCCCAGGAGTGTGTGGGGTTTAGCACTTGTCTGCAAGGCTCTGAGGCATTTCAGAGGGAGATCAGGAGGTGTTTGGCCCTGCTTCACCTCAGCCCAGGGTTCTCCACGGGATGAAAGCCGTGCCCAGCCCCAGCCCAGCCTGCTGCCTGCCTGAGCACGAGCCACAGGTCTTGGCAGGTAAGATGAGCAGAACGGGTTTGTCACCTCCAGCTGCCCTGCCTGGTCCCAGCCCGTGTGTGTATGTGTCGGAAATGTGGCATGAACTGCTGGTTAACCCAGCTCTGTCTGCTGCTTTCTCTCTCCACAGTCTGGCGTGGGGCTCCTTCACCTGCTGCATGGCTGCCTCCATCACCACCCTCAACTCTTACACTAAGACTGTCATTGAGTTCAGACACAAGCGCAAAATCTTTGAGCAGGGCTTTCGAGAAGAGCAGAACTTCCTAGACCAGGAAGCCATCAAGTACTTCAGAGAAAGGTCAGTGCAGTCAGTCCCTCCATCTGGGGAGGTTTCTGCTGGTTTCAGAAAAGCCAGGCTCTCACCCACTTCAGCACTCGTGGGGGAAGTCTCTGAGGCACCTGGAACAGGCAGGTGTGAAAGGCAAGCACAAAAGGTCCTCCTGGATTTGGTTTGTCTTAAATTTCGTGATGTCACAGTGCCCACCCTTTCTCCTGTACTCATTAAGATCTTTACAGTATGCACCCAGTTCACAAAAAGCTGTGCTGCCAATGTAAGCTGATTTTCCCTCTCTGGAAAGGTAAAATGGTGGGGCTGTACCAAATGTGACATCCATCCTTCCTCAGCACGTGCAGCAGGCACCTCCCAACGATCCCAACAGCTGCTGAGGCATTTTCCAGCCACCACCAGGCCACCTTGGAGCTGCCATCTCCCACATGTGGCACATGCCCACAGCCCACCCCTGGCTGCTTTGCACAACCCATCCTCTGGAGCAAATCCACACACAGACAGGAGAACACCCCCACGGTGCCACCCACACAGTGCCACCCGCCCTGCCACCAGGGTCTTGGGTGGGCTGGAGTCCTGCTGGGTCCCAAGGCCCAGAGATGCTCTGCCACCCTGCCCAGCTGGCCCCTGTGGCTGCTCCAGGAACCTCCTGCCCTCATTCTTTGGGGACAAAGTTCAGGCTTTGTTTAAAGCTGTGGATTGTGAAGAGCACACAGATCCTGGGCACACTCAGCAGGGATGGGCTCCACAGGGTGATGGATCCTCACAGGATGGAGAACTGAGAAATACAGAAAATCCTCACCAAAAGTCTAGGGCCTGAAGTGATACAAAGATATTTTTGGGGCAGGAAATACAAGCAGGGTGCCTTGCTGTTTGTCAGACCAGTGGGGCAGTTTCTCCTTGGTGGAAGAGAGTGGTTGGGAAGCTGTGAGGGTACAGAAGGTTTGGAATGATCAGCATTTCAGCAGCAGAGTGAGGAGCTCTCCTGAGAGGGCAGAACTAGAGAGCTTCCATGGTTATTGCTTTTCCTTGGCTATCTCCTTCATTATTCTGTGGTTGCAGTTATCCCTGTGCTAACATCCAAGTTTTCACTCTACCTTGCAGACAGTGTGGAAGGGAAAGAGAAATGGGGCAAACAACCATGATTTTCCTAATTTTGCATTTGGACATGATGGTGAATTCTAAAATATTCTCTGTGAGAGAAAAGAAAGCCCAGCCACAGTGAAGAGGAAGGGGTCAGTGCATGCCTCAGGGTAAATCAGCACTCAGGGAGGGAAACCAGACAAATTATTGAAGTGTGAACTGCAGATAACAGCCCAGGAGAATTATAAGGAACAGTATTTTGAGTTAGATTAGAAAATGCTAAGGAAACTTGTTGAAGTACCACTTCTGGAACAGTAAATGGCAAAATATATTAATGGCCCAGAGGACAGGAACCTCTTTCTCTCACATGGGCATTGTGGGTTTGGTTTGGGCTCCTCCTGCCCTCACAAGATGACACAATTCCACCCCCAACATTCCCTCCTCGGTCACCTCCTCCCAGCCCTTCCACACACACTTGGCACACTCAGCTCAAGCATGTGGTGTTCCCTAACTTCATGATTATTACTTTCTTTTTTTATATCACATTATTTTAATTGTTGTATCTGAATACATAATAGGAAGCCCAGAGACAGTGTTACCATGGGATCATCCTAGAGATTCAAAGCTGTGCAGCAATATACAAAATTTTTAATTTTTAAAGTGATCATCTTCATGCCCAGCTTCAGTGCTGTGCCCTGGGGATGCTCTGACTGCAGGGGCCCAGGGGCTGGCCATTGACCACACCCTGTTGCTGCACGCTGTGGGTGCCCTCAGTCCCACACAACTTCCCCGAGCTCCCATCTGCCTTTGCACAAATAGAAAATAAAATAAATCCTCTTTCCTTCCTGTGCACATACCCAGGGATACTTCACATTCCCTCCTACTCCTCCACCTCCATGTTCCTTTTCATACCTCATGAATAAAACCCTCCAGCCTTTCTTCCTTCCAGTTACTTTGCACATATCTTCACCCTTTTTGCCTGTTCTTTGCCTCAGTGCAGAGGCAGCACCCCCTGGAGCACACATCCAACCTCTGTGCTGGACACACCCTGTGCAATGGCACTTCCCTGTTTGCCTCTGAAAATTAAAACTTTATCATTGTCCCAACAGTTCCATTTATCACCTGGGACTCAGGGAAGGAAAGTGTCAGCCCCATTTTGCGTGCTAAAACTTTTTTGTGGGAGTATTATCCTACAGGCCCCTGCTCCCAGGGAAGAAATTTGCTTTATGGAAAGTACAGACAGTAAAACGCTGCTGATCTCACACGTGTTTTCTCAACTCTGTCATTGTGTTGTGCTTCATTTTAATTGCATGCAACTGCATATAGCAGCAGAAGATTTGCTGGAAATGTGGGACATGGCTTTGAAATGGTCCAGTGGGGGACTGTGGGACCAATTCAACAGCTGTGCTGCTGTGCCAGGAGGTGCAGGGGATGAGCCACATCATCCCCAGGTTTGCTGTGCTGACCCCCCTGCAGCAGCCTGGCCCCCCAACTTCAGCTTCCTCATCCCCAGGGCAGCCTCTGCTCTCAGAACCTGGGCAAGGCCTTTAACCCCACAGGAATGTCTGTGTACACCCCAAATTCTGCTCCACAGCCTGCTGTGACCCCACCTGAGGCAGCAGCTGGAGCTCCCCAGCCCTCAGTCAGTCCCACAGCAGCACATCCACATCCTCTGCCCCCTGTGCCCCATGGCTCTGCCCCTCACCAGCCCAGCATCTCACTGCTCCTGCCACGGGGAAAACATTTAACAGCTGCTGAAAAATCAAAGATTCATGGTGTCCCATGCACTTGTGTCCTACCCAGGCCTGGGATACTTCGAAAAGTCCAGACCAAACAGACTCTGTGGTTGACACTACAACATCAAAAAACACCAGAGCTCTTTGGATACAATAGGTACAATAGCCCTCGGGGTAACTCTGAGGAAACCAGGTCAATTATACAGAATTGGAGGTATTATTCATGCCTTAAGTGTTCTATAAAATTATCAGAATTAACTGCAAAGTCAGCTTTAAGTCTTTGTCCTTCAAGTGTTTTTCCTTCCTTTTTTTCTTGTTTTCCTTTGAAATTAATATTTGTCTATAACTTTCCCTCATCTTTTTCATTTTTGCAGTTCATTGGCTGTCAGTTCATAACACATATCTCTCTTCCATCCCTCCCAGTTTCTCTTCCTGCCCTGTTTCACATGAACACTCTTGCCCATGTGGTCATGAGCACAGTCCCTGTCTGAGGTTACCCCAGCCAGCATAGGAGGAGCCCTCAGTGCCCTCCTGCTTCCTTCCTTCCTTCCTGCTCTGAGGGTCCCTCCAGACAAGCCAAAGGGACAGGGATTCTTTGTTCTCTCCCATAAAGTCTGATAATCTCTGTGACAACAGCTGCAGGAATGGTGACAGACCTTCTCCTCTTCCCCTGCCCAGCTGTTTAGTAGCTGCTGTTCTAGCAGCTTCAGCTCTCCCCTGCTGTTCTGGCAGTTTTGTCCCTGTGGCTGTGTAATAATTAAGATGCATTCACAAGAATTCTGCTCATTTAGACCCACCAGCTCCACCAACACCATCATCACACATCACATCCAGGCAAGGGCCAGCACATCCAGCTAGCCAGCTTACCCAGACTCAGTGCCTTTCCCAAGTCTGTTCTCATTTCTTGCCTTCTTTTATTTCATATATTAAAAAAACCCTTCAGGCACCCTCTCCAAAAACACCTTTCCCTTCTCCCGGGATTCTGGTGGATTTTGCTTTCAGGTAAAGAATGAAAACTTTCCTGTCTGCTCCTTTGCTCTGCTGGGGGCAGGGCAGGAGCTGCTGGTGGGGCACAGGGAGCCCCTGGGCAAGGGGCACAGCTGCAGGGACAGGGACAGGAATAGCTCCAGGGGGGACAAGGGAATGTCCAGGGGTGAAGGTACGTGAGGACTGCAGCCTGAGGTGAAGGATATGGGGCCTGAAAGGGTGGAAATCAAATCCAAGTGAGATCCTCGTGGAGAGCTCGTCACTAAATCAGGCAAGGAATGAAATTTTTTTGTGATGTGAGAGAACTGGAATTACCCACAGCCCTCTTTAGTGAGGACAAGAGAAGCTTTTGGAGGTGCATCCAGGCTGGCCAGGGGTGCAGGGTCCCACTGGAGCTGAGGCCACTGCAGAGACAGGTTGGGGGTTATCCTACCCTGGGACCCCAGAGATCACACAGCCCTGTCTCAGTCTGGGATCCAGCCTCGTGCTCCCTGAGAAGCCACTCTCACTTACCAGGGGCTGTTAAACCAACATATTTAGCAAATAAATCTGGAAGACTCAGCCTCCCCCAGCTCACCCACCCGTAGCACAGCGTTTGCAGCTGTCCATCAACACCCATTGTGCCACTGCAGCTGATTAAACAACATTTTTCTTGCTGACTGGGCCCTTACTCTGATCTGCAACACCAACCTAAGCAGGCAGATGCTACTGGTGAAATTCTGGAGTAAGCTGAGCTCAAACTGCCATTGATAGCAGTGCAGACAAAATGTCTCTGCAGGGACAGAAAATGCAGTTTTAAGTGCTAGGAGCAGTTTGAAACAGACAGCAGGACCAAAGCTATTGCAGAGCTAATAAATCAGGACTATTCCCAACACTGTGAGAACCAGAACTTTTCAAATCATCATTCACATGCTATTTTTTCCCTTTTTGCACATTTCTGTAATGTATCATACTCACAGCGTGCTTCCTCCAAGTCCATTGTGCTCGTGTCAGATGTGCAGATCATACCAATGCCTTCCAAAGACATGCCAACCTTTTGCCCTGGTTTCCTGCTTGGTCACCCAGGAACCTGAACAGGGTTTCAGTTACTGACCTGACGTACCTCCCATTGGCAGAGTCAGCAGCTCTTCACACAGACATCAATATTTCCAATCTTCCTATTCCCCTTTCATCAGTGTACAGGGATGAGTGCAACCTCCTGCCTTGGATTTGTTCTGTACTTTATTCTGCAACACAGGAAGCTTTATCCACAGAGCTGCTCCTTCTGGAAATCACATGGACTGGCACTAGAATGGTGCAGCAGCAGCACCATCCCCACTTCCAACACACACCTACTGTCCAATGCTGCTGGGCCCCGGTGTTA
Organism: Irena cyanogastra; assembly: GCA_013397155.1. Taxonomy (NCBI): domain Eukaryota; kingdom Metazoa; phylum Chordata; class Aves; order Passeriformes; family Irenidae; genus Irena; species Irena cyanogastra. The sequence continues at coordinate 275,902 of VWZV01000374.1, read as the reverse complement.
GACCCACCCTGAGGAGGGGAAGAGTGGAGAGCTGCAGCCCTGAGCCCCTCATTTCTGTTCCCCATGGCCTCTTTACATGAGCTTTTCCCAAGAGGGGCAAAGCCAGGGGAACCAAGTCCTTCCTGAGCCCATCACCATCTCCATGGTGGGCCTGGCTGTAGATGGAGGAGCCCAGGTACGTTGGACTCTTATTGGTTTTGACCCTTCCATTTGTGTGCATTTGGGAGCAGCCTTTGTTTCTGTTAAAGGTGCTACTTCTATATTCTCTTTTCCAGGACTGAGGAGGAGAGGGCTGAGGCTGGGGACCTGAGGTTACAGTGCCTCCATAGCTGCTCCCCAAATAGTAAGTGACCATGGCTCGGATGTGTCTGGCACACAGTGGCTGTACTGTCCCCACGCTGGCTCCCGGGGCCCAGAATGAGGTTTGGAGTAGGAAGCTTTGGGAACAGAGGTTTGTTGCTTTCCCAGACAGCCTTGCCCAAGAGATAACCAACCAGCATAAGAACAGTACAGAATTCTCCAGCATTCAATTTAGGATGTGCACATATCCTATAATTTGGTGTTATCTCAAGAAGCTGTGACTTCATAGTAGTTTAAAAATATGCTCTAATTTACACCTGTATAACTTTCATTATCACTACCTTTTTTCATCTATATTTATCACCAATTCATGATGATGCATGCTATTGAATATAAAAATGATTGAAAGCAGCTTTGGTAGACAATAACGTTAGTATAATTAATGCCATTTCTTGCACTTTCTCTGGAAATTGCTGTGCTTTTATTCAGTGTTTGCAAAAGCTCTTGCTTTAAGCTATGGGAATCAGTGGCTCAATGTACAGAGCAATGTTGGAGCATGGCTCCTGCTCTGCTCTGAATACTATACTTTTTCTTTACTCTCCAGGAAAGATGTGTGCAGTTTCATGCATCTATTTCCTTGGAAAGAAAGCAAGTGATCCTTCATTCAGCAGGAGGGAGCCTTGGGAGAGTGACTTGCTGGCTCTGCGCTATTAAAATTTGGAAACCTCATGGCATTTTGCTGCCTCTGTCTTGCTGAGATGCACATCTCAGCCACATACTCATGGAAGCTTGGTGTCTGTAACCCCAACCCCTGAGGGTCCTCCTCCCTCCCCAGACCTGCTGGAACAGCTCTCCAGTCCCATGTCACTGCAGGTGGTGTCCCCACAGGCATGATAGTGCTGGCACTGCTCTCCAGCTCGGTTTGTCATCAGCTCACTTGGTAACTCCTGCTCCTTGAAAATGTCATGTCAGTCATGGACCTCTCCACAGGCAGATCCATGTCCTTCATTCTCACAGCCCTGAAAATGTCTATTGGTGCAAAATTGATCTGGGTCATGTTTCCTGAGAATGTTCCTCACCTGCCAAGCTCTTGGTGGGTGCTCAGATGTTTTTATTTTATTATTGAAGCCTGTCCAGAGGTCTTGGTTTCAAAGAACCAACAACAAGTCTTGGCAATAGGTGTTCCAAGGAATAGGCTCTGCTGGTCCTATGGCCAGCCCTGTCCCAAGTGTTTCCATTTTAAAGGATCCAGAGCTCACCCCACAGAGTGCTGACAGCTCTGGGGAAGCAAACCCCAAACGAGAAGCCCGGAGTCAGGTTAAAGAACAGTGGCCATCCCTCAATATTCCATCAGGCTCAGCCTCACATCCATTACCTTCTGTAATGAAATCAGATCAATATTAATGAAGTGACAGGAGTGAAGTTGTGCTCTCAATTCACAGTTTACTTACAAATCCAATAGAAGCTGCAAAGTGCTCATTATCCATGCTTATTAGGGAGGAAAAACCATTAGTTACTGCTGCTTGGGATGACACAAAGGCTCACAACGCCCAGATGAACCTCTCCTTCCTCCAGCAAGTCCACCAAGCCATAACTGGCCTGGGCCTGACCCCAGGATCCTCCTTGCTGCTGGTTCCAGGGTCCCACACTCCCAGTCCTTGTCACATTCCCCATTCAGGGGCCCGTGGCCAGCAGAGGATTGAGAACGCAAGAGAAGGGCTTGGCTAAAGGCAGAGCAGCCACCAAGGTCACACTGAGCCCATGGGTGATGTGGAAGAAGGGGACACATCACCTGGAGCAGACCAACCCAGCAGCCACGTGCCACCAGCAGAGGAAATGCCAGCAGGTCACTGGGAGCACTCCATGGACACTTCCCACAGGGGTGGTCCCGTGCCAGCAGGACACCAGGAGTCACCACCTGGAGCTATTCCTGCTGCTCTCCTCAACCAGCACCTCATTCCCTGCAGGACCTGCCAGCTGCCCTCACCCAGGAGTGCTCTGAGGAACTTCCAACCTGAAGCAAACTGCAGAGAAGGAGTACTGGCTCATCCTCAGGCATGGTGAATCTTTCTGTCCTCCCAGGAAGACAAAACAGGGCATCTGTCCTTGTTGAGAGGAAAGGAGTGGGGGAGTGGCCCTGAGGAGTGAAAGAGCAAAAGCTGTAAAGAGGAGAACAAGGCTGAGCCATTGTGGAAGACAAACACTACCTGGCCAGGTGATTTTGGAAGAGAGAATGTTAAAGGTTTTGAGCAGCCCAACAGCACTGTGGGAGCACAGGTAGCACAAGAGGCCCTGTGCCAGGGCAGGATATCAGGTTCCTCTGTTGGCAAGACTGAGCTCTCCCTTTTGAGAAGTGGCCTTAAATTATAAATTCCATCAGAAGCTTGAATCCAGAATAGACTCAATCAGGACAATGCAGTTATTCAGTCTTGATAATTCTATATTAAACCATTTAATGTCCATCACTGAACTATAATTTTCTTTTAACAGGGTTAAAAAGAAAATTATTTTATTTCCTTTAAACCCCTTTAGCAGGGTTTAAACTTACCTGAGCTGAGAACAGCACCAGGGAGCTGTAACTATAACTTGGCATCCTCTGCTCTCCCCAAGCTGCCTTCCTGTGCAAACATATGGCACTGGCCCCTATACATCTGATACCCCCGGGCACACCAAATTTAGAATTTCCAGACATTTTTAAAGTCTATTTGCTGTCATTTTTGACCTTGGAGGTCTCAACTTTTTTTTTTTCAGAAGTGCAGGGCTGGGAGATCTCAATGCTCCAGCTGTGTATAGCCACTTCACAAAAATATAGAAGTTTCACATCAGGATACTTTTGTTGTTGTTGCACAGTTACTTATTAGCAAGAAATGCTAATAAATAACTGTGGAACTGTTATTAGGCTCCAGCCAGCAACAGTCTCTGATTTCAGACATCTGTATGTCCATGCCATTTCCACCCTTTCCTCCAGAGCTCTCCCACCATGAGGCATTAACATGAGGAGCCTGGATCCCACGGGGCAGGTGGGAGAGGTGCAGATGGTGAATGTCAAATGGGCAAGAGAGAGGCAGGAGAAATATCACAAAGGACAAGGAGGGAGACAGGTGTGGTGGCAGAGCCAAAGAAGAGATAAATAACCCAGAAGAGAAAGAGCTGAGCAGGAAACAGCAAATTCTTACTGTCTGTGGCTGAAAGCCTTGGTGTTATTTGAGGCAGATAAACCCAGAGTTCAGGACACCAGCTTCTCTTGTAGAAAACTGAAAGATTATTCAAAATTAATTCAGCGTTAAAGAAATAATATGTCACTGTTTTGGCAGCGTGGGCACTTCAGAAGGGTCACCTGACAAAGAGGAGGGCTTGAAAAAAAGAGTTTTATTCTTGTGTCATCACCCTGTAGGCATTTCCCCTGGGTCCATCCTACAGCTCTTTTTCCATCCTCCCACCCTGACTGTCTACAGCGAGATTTATGCAACCAATCCCTCAGTGCTTCACTCTAAAGCATAGTGTAATTTTTTTTCTATTCAGACAAGTTCCTCAGAAGAACTCTAGGTTTAAAACATGGTGGAAATGATTCATAAAATAAAGAATATCCACTGGGTTGGTTTTTTCCCTCGGTCTCGAGTGCCATGGAAGCAAAGTGGTGCTGGATGTGCAGGCAACTTTCAAATGTCTCCAAAAAAGTCTGTAGCACCAGCTCAGCTGGAGAGGGCACGGCACAGACGGCAGCCAAGGTCACTGTGACAACGGGGAACATGCTTTATATGCTGAGCAGCACAGCCTGGGAGGCAGCAGACAACAAGGGCTTGACGCATTTGAAGTGTCGCTCAAAGTTGAGCCAAGGTTTCTCCTTGTGGAGGTACCTGACAGCTGCAATCAGCTGCCTATTTCATGTCAGCATTGATTCCAGCTCCAGGCCTTGCAATTTTTCCTGTAATTTATTCAGTTCATGGTGATTCACCACATTAAAAAAAAAAGGGTGGGGAAAAATCCCCTCTGATAAAGCGCCATGGTTACGGGTCGAAGATCCAGCCTCGCTGCACTGACAGCACTGGGAATCTCGTTCCTCTCTTCAGGCAAAGCCTTGCCCACTAGGAAATTCCAAAGCTAAAGGTCTCAGCTCTGTCCTCATTTACCTCTGCTAACATCCAGACTGACATTTTGCTTTAACATTGCTTCTTGAGCTACCAGTTTTTCTGCTTCTGAGATGAGGAGGATGATAAAAGTAAATGCAGTCCCGTGTGGAGCATGGCAGCCCGCGAAAACTAAGGGGTGGAAAAGGGAATCAAAATAAGCTGACAGTTTATAATACATTTTTTTGTTTCCTCCAGTGCACAGGTGAATTGAAAGGTTTCTTATATAAATTTCAGTGGGATTAGTTATGAAAAGTGCTTTCTGTCACTCTTTTAAATTGCATCTTTCAATAAATGCTTCATCTCCTACAGCTAATCCTGGATTTATGCAAAAAACTCCCCAAACCACCCCCCCAGAAGCCAACCCTGTCCCACACTGCTAAACATGTGAAACAAAGTCCTTCAGATTGTATGTGCACCCAAATAACCTTTCACTTACTGTGCATATCCTATTCCCCCCTAGAATGGAGGCAGGGATTGCTCTCAGTTCAGTTCAGGTAGTTTTACACAGTGAGATATTTTAGGATAAATACATGTAATTTTAACAGCCAAAATGCATTTTTGTTTTAATTGCCTTAAAATGGGGTTGTGTCTTGTCTCCCACGGTCCAAAGCCTGAGCTACCAATCCTGACATGCAAGGAAGGGGCAGCAATCCCCCTGAGCCAAATAACTCTGGTTTTCCTGTAAAAACCTTTTTATTCATCAGGAACTCTCCTGCAAGAGGCACTATAAAGTCAGTGGGAACAGGGACAGCCTAGAGGTTCCAGTGGAAGAGAAGGATGGTGAGGTGGGACTCAGAGGGGAGAAAAGTGAGAGGAGAAAGGGGAATGGGGGGAGGAATAAATTATTTGCAGTTAGGCAGAACCACAGAACACAGTGTGGACAGGGACCCTGGAGGGCTCTAGTCCAGTCCTGTGCTCCCAGAATGTCCAGGCGGATCAGGCTGCTTCATTCCTTGTCCAGTTGGATTTGAACATGTCTAAGGATGGAGATCCCAATGCCTCTCCCAGCCTCTGCCCCACTGTTTGAACACCCTCAGGGTGGAAAAGCTTTTCCTCATGCCCAGTTGGCAATTGTGGCCTTCCAGTCCTGCTCTGCCAGGTTAAGAAGGCAAGGCACTCCCAGGTGCTCCTTGGGACACGTTGTGCTTGTTTTCTCTCCTGCCCTTTACATAACCCATTTTATGATTGCTTTTAGGCTCTGCTTTTATGCAGTAGCTCTGTAACTGTCTGCATTTCCAATTATAAAACCTTTAAATTTGATTTAGACCTGATAATTGAGCTGTGATTTAGCAAATTAACCCTATTGAAGCCCAGAGGTGTGAGACATGCTCTTTAGAACCTTAAATGTTTGGTGTTTAATTGCATTCAACACTGAGAAAAGTGCAGGGAGGAGGAGAAGTGACTATGTAGCTAATTCAGGCCCTGGTGCTGACAGGACAGGACCTCATGCATAGATGTTACACATCCCATCCAGACCAGGATTTGCTGCTGTCTTCCACCACAAGAATTTACGAGGTGCACAAAAAGACTCAGTTGGTCCCTGGCATCACTACAAAAGTTTGTCATGTCCTCTGGCTTGTAGAAATCCTGCACCATGATCTGCACAGAAGTTGTCTTTGTGTTCTCCTTCAAGGTCAAGGCATTTCTAGCTGCATTCCATACCTGCCAGGACAGTTCCAGGCCGCAGGGGTGGAACTTCTTCCTCTCTTGCCACCAGTATTGACAAACTAAGGAAAATCGAGCCATCCTCTAATTCCCTGGGTTCCCAGGCAGCGTTTCCAGGAGACTGAAGCATGAGTGCCCACGGAAGGAAGGCAGGTCTTCACACTGGGCAGGATGGGCAGGGAGAGGTGCTGTGGCCACCTGCAGCCAAGTTTTCGTGTTCTCACAGTCATTATGCCAGTGGCTTTCATCCCTTCCTGTCCTTCCCCAGCACCAAACCTTTGGTTCTCGCAGAGCTCTGTGACTTTTGGGAAGGAGAACGTGGATGTCCCAGTGGTTCTCACACTGAGGACAGCTGACACGTGCTCAGTTGGCAGCAGGGAGGAGCTGGTCCTGAATTCATGTGCCTTATTCTCAAATGCTTTGCTCTTGGTCATGAGAAGCAGAGGGTTTTTATACAGGCACAAGAGGCAAATCAGCCTGTGGGGAAATGTAGTTGTGGGAAACAGAACTAAAATTGCCCCAAAATAGGCCTAAAATTTTCTTATAAGCCTTTAGCCCAGTCCAGAGGAAAAAGTGTGTGTTTGTCTTTCTTTAGGGCTTCACAACACCCAGCTCTAAGTGTCACTAGCCCGCAGAGGAACAGGAGTGACCATAATGCTCAGAAAATTCCCCCATTCGCTACGTCAAGCTCTTCCAGCGACACATCAAGCAGCTCTTCACTTTCATCAGAACCAACCAGCCAGATCTCCATGGTTCAGGATCAAACCCTGCTGGACATCACCTCCATCACTAGATTGGCCCCAGGGGAATCACCCAACCCTCAACCACTTGAGCAAAGAGATACAAATTTAGCAATATCGTGTTCCAGCCCACTCGGAGCAAGGACTATTCCAGCATCTTGCCCAGCCAGCCTCAGGCTCAGTCTAACACCCAGCTCAGCCAAGCCACAGCAATACTCTGACTCCTCTCCAGTCAGCCCAGGGATCAATGCAGCTTCCTTCTCCACCTTCTGTCCTCACTCAGCACAAAACGTACGAGCTTCAGCTTCAGATCACACGCTGACCCCAACCAGGACAAGCACAAGGCCTCCAGCAACAGCGACACCTGAAGAGAGTTCCCAGGCTCCTGGCTATTCTAAAACTGAATTGAAGAATACAGGAAAGGGGTTTGAATCACATCTGGAAGATCCTGATCATGAGAGGTATGTATCCAGACCACAAAGGTGTCTAAATCCTCAAACGGCCCATGTTGGTATAGAATCAGTAAGAGCCCCCCATAAAAAAAGTTAAATATCTTTAATGATTCAGATGTTCCCAGTGGTTGTTTTCCAGTAACCACCCTGTGCTTCCACTAACCCTGTTACCCAGGAAGCAAAATGCCCTATTTCCACATACCCATTTAGCTCTCCAGACCTCCTGACAGACCTGGGCCAGGTCATCAACCTCAGCTCCTCCAGCAGGGCACGGTTTCCAGGTGCCTCCTTTCCTTCCAAATGAGGCAGCACAACTTTCCCTTGTAGCAGCAGAGAGAAGCTCTGCTGTCCCTTGGAGCCTGGCAGAGCAGAGCAGAGCAGAGCAGGGGATGGTGCTCAGTGACATGACCAGGATGTCCCCCCCAAACCTCCACTGTCTGCTCCGACCCCAGGCGAGCTGGGCTCATCCCACTCCTCCGAGCCTCTGAACTCCAGCCTGTCTCTGCCACTTCTTTCCTTGGCAGGAGATTTGTAACCACACAGGAATTCCAAGCCATGGAGAAAGAGCTAGAGGACGTAAAGGAAGACCTGAAATGCCTGAAGTGGAAGGTGAGACACATAGGTGAGACGGTGCAGCCCCTGGCCGAGGACAGCAAGAGGTACAACGGCTACACCCGGAGGGAGCTCAAGGCCATGGTGCAGTTTGAGGACGACCCTTACAAGGCTGCCCACAAGATCCTCACCGCCCTCTTCAGCGATGCCTGCTGGCCACAGCACCCAGCTGCCGAGCAGCCCTGCAACTCCCGCCCCCTGCCCCAGCCCAGAATAGACCCAGAGCTGTACACGGTCTACTGTGACGTTCTGAACAGCACATTCCCTGGAATCAGCAGCCAGACACTGAGGGAGGAGACACGGCACGTGCAGAGAAGCAGGCAGAAGGCAGTGCAGTAACACCAGAGCCCAGGGTGCTGTGCCGAGTGCCAGCTCTGCGGTGGCTCTAGAGGACTGGACTGTGGCAGGTCCCTTGTAGGCATGGATTGTCTGTGAAGGTGTTGGTGAGCTCTGAGCCCTCATGCCACTTGCCCAGTGACATGGAGTGGGATGGCATCCTGCACTCTTCCCACATTTTAGAAAACAATTGCTCCTTTGGTGTCTCTTTCAATCTATGGACGTTTCCTTGTTTCCAGCAACCACAAATGCTGACAAAAGAATCCCACAAAGGCATTGTACGTCCAAGCAAGGGCCTCCTCCCAGCCCCAAACAGACCAACCAACCAGCATCTGGGTAGTTTCTATTTTCTAGAGTGTATCATTCATTAAATGACATTACTTGTTAGAAAATCATGCCTGTTCTTTTTTATTTATTTGTCTAAAAATGTTGTGCACATCAAATCAATCAGCATCATAACTTGACCACACACTGGAATGAGACCTGGGAATTCAAACCTTGCCCTGCCCAACTGAATCCTTGGTTTCAGGGGCATAAACCCAGGGCACAGTGGTGAGCAGCTGTGGTGAGCCCAACCAGGTCCCCTTTCAGGTAACAGGGGCCAGGGTACAAAGCTCTGCCATGTGCTCCTAAATCACCAACCCAGCAGTGAGGCAGGGGAAGGTCCCTGACCTCCAGCTCTCCCAGACTGTGGTGACTGGGCTGACAGAGCAGCTCAGCAGTGTTAACCCAGCTGAAAGTTGTGGCCCCTTGCAAGGGTCCCTCAAGGCGAGCGCTGCTATGGAGCCTGTCCCAAGGGAAGGAGGCTGCTGCTCATGGAGGACACACAGGAAAATGGCCCTGGAGCTCCTGCCTCCCCATCTGGGAACCAGCAACGTGCCATGGATGAGAATTTGTCCCCCAGGTTCTGCCCACAGGCCTGGCCTTGCAGCCTGCTCTGTAAAGGTGACAGTGGAGGGCTGGAGGGATGTCCTTGTCCCTGTTGCTCAGTGGCAGTGGCAGCCACACTCCCCTGGTTCACCCAGTCCCTCTCAGAGCCAGTGACACTTCTTGGAACGAGTCACTTCACTGGTCCCAGTGTGACAAACACATCAAACCCCAGAACACGTCCATCCTGCTGCTCCTGCCAGGCCCCAAGGAGGGTGAGAGGTAACCTGAGAGTTCAGCCCCCCTTCCCCTCTGCTGGGCTGTAATCCCCTTCTAAAGCTTATTCCAAAAATGCAATGACAAAAGCACTGAAAGCAGATCATTCCCAGTGCCACCATGGATCCAGACACCTTGGGCCATGGGAGGGGGCCACAGCCACACTCTGCACCTGCTGGGCACATCTCTGTGGGACACTGACCTTAGTGGCAGAGCTCCAGCTGCCTTCCAGCAGGATGGTCTCTGCTGCACTCACAGACATTGCTTTAAGCTGCCTGTTGTTAGCAATTTGTTTCACTTCCAAGCTGCTGTGCAGACACAGGCACTGCCCTGCAGCCTCCCTGTGCCACGCTGCAGCCAAGATCCACAGCTGGCACCTCCAGGTGCCTCCAGGGAAACCAAGGCTGTGCACAGTGTGTGCCCTTGGGACAGTGACAGCACCCAGAGGCACTGGTAAAAGCCAGCTCCCTCAGGTGGGCACAGGGCTGTGCAGATGGTGGGAGTCACTGGAGATGCAGTGTCCCCTCAGTGTCCCCAGGGTGGATCCCCCGTCACAAATCCAATGGCAGGCTCTGTGCACTGTGGAAGGGGTGCCTGAGTCTCACACAAACACCCCCTGCATCCTGCTTTCATGGCTCTTTCTTGTAGGAAAACCTATCCCTTTGGATGACATGGGTGGGACTAGGCTGATCCTCCTCCCACAGAACACACAGGCACTGCTCCACACTCCTTTTTCTGTGGCAGACCAGACCCCCAGCTCTCTCTGAGGTCTCTCTTTGGAGCTTTCCATAACCTCCAGTGGACACTGAACTGACAAAAACACATTTAGCAGTATCAATCTTTATATCTTGCATTGCCTGCCCTCCCTGCCTGTAAAATCTTCATGCATTTGTTCCTGTGAGAACAGGCTCTGTGGTTTCTCATGCTCATGAGACCAGACAATATGCTCAGATTTTCTCTTTTAGTCTCATTCTCCTCATGCCTCAGATCCAGCACCAGCCCATTAATTATTTTTATTAACCTTACATCATCAGGGCTGGTTCTGTCAAATAGTGTCAGTTCTGGGTCCCTTTCAGGTTTCAGTGTCTTCTTCCACAGGGTCAGTTGTACTGTGAATCACCTCCCCCCAGTCTGGAGATGTGCACCAGGTCTTTTACTCTGACAGTCTTGGCTTTTAGCTCTTCCAGTGGAATTTCCAGGTTATTTGCATTCAGATGAAGCTGGCCAGTCTTGTCAGAGCTTCTATTCATTATTATTATTATTATTATTATTATTATTATTATTATTAGGTATCTGCACCTTCTGAGCCCTACAGCCTGTCCCAGAGCCTTGCCAGCCACAGCAGCCCAAGTGCTCAGCTGTGAGGGAAGGGGAAGAAAGCAGCAGGACAAACCCACTCCACCTGTCCTTTACAGACTCCTCAATTCTTCCTTCCTCTCTGTTGCATTTATACCTTGAAGGCAGCTCTTCCCTGTGAAGATGTCTCAGTCTTCAATTACTGCATTATCTTTGTGGCCATTTCCTTGCACTTGAGGCACCTTCCCTGATTTCTATACAGGTAAAAAAATCCATTGATTTTCTACTCATTTTCCTCTTGTTGATGTGCATTACCAAGTCCTTTCATCCCTCCACAAGTCTCAGCTTTCCTTGCTGCTTTTCTGGGGAGAGAAGCACAGCTGTCTGCCCACAACCCCAAAGAGTTTTTCTGTGTCCAGTCTATTTTTTCTGCATTCCCCCACTCCTAACACAACAGGAGGGCGAGGGCTGGCCGCCCACACCTGCAGGAAGAGCCCTTCTCCCTGCAGAGCACAGAACTGAGTCAGCACAACCAAACTAAGGCAGCAGTGTCTTAAATACACTGGCCTGAAAGCAATTTTTTGGGCGTTGAATTTTAACATCCTGTGCTTGCCAGAATGTGCCCTTGTTACAAGCTTGCTCTGTCTTTAGGCTCTAGGTCTTGCTGCCTGGTATTCAGACAGAAAAGCAATTACACAGCCCCATTACTGTGACAGTTAAGAGATTCAGCCATTGTTCTTCCTGGACAATTCACACTGATTCCAACCCCTCCTGCACGGCCCCTTAGCATAAATAAGCCTTCTCTCCAAAATGTTATCACTTCCACTTGTATGGAGACAGGCAGGGCAGGCAATCAGACTCGCAGTGAAGAATTAGCCTTTAAATCCATGTTGCATTCTGGCTACTCTTCATTAAACTATTTTTCTTCCTTGAACACATATTCTCGAGCTCCAAGACCCAATACCCGACCAAATTACTTTCTTTCCTTTTCTCTCTTAACTACAGGCATTACATTTGCTATTTTTCAGCCGTGCCCGGGTCGAGAGTCATTAGCATCACACTCATTCAAGGGCCATGCTGGCTGCTAGGCATTCATCCTGCCTGCATCCTGAGGGCTCCGAGCCTGGCACAGGCTGCCTCTCCTGGCATCTCCCAGAGCAGATGTCTGGTCAGAAGTGTGAGGACAATACTTCCTCCAGCCTGAGGCAATCTGTAGTTTGCACTGATTGATTGCATTAAATAAGCAAGCTATTAATATGCCCCCTGCTGTGGCTCGATGGGCTCCAGTTGGCAGAACAGATTCTACAGCAGAGAAGTTGTGTTAAACAGAGGGTCCTGATGCATGCTGCTCATGGAATCACAGAATAATTTCAGCTGGAAAGAGCCTCTGGAGGTCAGCTTGTCCAACCCCTCTGATCAGATAGCATTCCAGTAAAAAAACCTGAATACTAAATTCTGTGCTGCAAAAACTAAACCATTGCAATAAAAACAAACTTCTAAGAACAAAAAACAACAACAACATTTTTAAAATAATAAAAGAACTTAATTTACATCTGCATCAGTGGATAAAGATTAAATGGCAAACTTTTTGTAGCACTGGTTTGGAGGGCTCCTTGCTGTGGTTAGATCTGCATGCATCACCAATTCATCTGTCAGCCTTCTCATTAATATCTCTAATGCATAATTGCAGTCAAAGTCACTCACTGAACCATGCATTTTATGACCTCAAGGGTTACCCCTTCGTACTGTTAATAATAATATCCCTGCATAATGCAAATGCTTTATGCAAAACAAGTCCACCAGCTCTTCTGCTTTATGACTTAAAATACAGCACAGCAAGTTTTAGGCAACTGTCTGCATCTTTCTATCAATTATAGGCATCATCTGTCCTGAATTGCCAGTCACAAGGGTTTGGGCAGTGCCATTAATTACCGGTAATGCCTTCTCCATTAGTCCTGCCTGAATGTCTGCTCCTCATGATCTGTTCTCTATATATTTATATAGCCACTGCCTCTGGCACACTGCATTTCAACCTGGCTTCAGTAATTTTCACAATAAACCTACAATCTTTGTTTTCCAAGGTGAAAGTGCCTCCCGAGGCCCTTTTCCATTTCTCCTATCCATCCATTTCTGTAAGTGGTTCCTTTTCCACTCTGAGCTGGAGCCCTCCCCCACAGACCTCTCCCCTCCTCGGAGTCTGACAGGGAAACAAGTGCCCTATAAATCATCTCTGGACACTTATTCCCAACCCACAGGCAGGTGACAAACGTGCAGATGTCCTGAGGGCCTTAATGCTGCTCCCCCAGGAACACGAGTGACACCGGGGCGCCCCAAAGGGCTTCAGATGAGCACACAAGGACAGGGCACTGCTCCTCCCAAGCACTGCTCTGAGAAATGCTATCGTAGCTTCTTGCCAATTTATTGTGAAGAGTAAATTATCTGAGTGGCCCAAAGAGAGTGATTAAAATACACATCAATGTCTTGCTGGGTCAGTGGGTTTTGATCAGATCTCCCGTTTTGTGTTAATATTCAGATACGTTACTACCCCAGAGAGATGAATAATAGTGGCTATTTAATTTCTCTGACAATATTAAACATAATGAAAAGTCATACTATCATCCCACATCCTTCCCCATGACTTCTGGCCACAGACAGATCTCCTGTTGGTAATGGAAATGTCACTTTGATTCATCTGTTCACCAACGAATCCTTACCAAACAATTTCCAGTATACAGCAAGCCGTCCCAAAACATTCCTTTGGAAACAAGCCAGAACTGACATTCACTGTAAATTAGTTTTTACCAATGTTTAGGCTCAGACCATTTCAGGTAGCTTTGCTACTTACTCTATTTTTAGCAGTGTCTCCAGCATACCAGGAAAGAGGCAGATCATAGGACTTCTGCTAATCTGCAAATCTGAAATTATAGTTGAGAGATGGAATTTATTATTACACAGCTCAATGACAACAACAGAGATGACCTTTCTGCAATGCCAGAAGTCTTATCCATGCTGATCTGTGCCTTTAATCAGGAGGGGGGGAGGGGGGGGTACAGGTTATTATGTGCCAAAGGAAAAACTTTTTCCCTATTAGAACAGTAAAGTATTAAAACAGATTGCCCAGAGAGGTTGTGCATCCTCCATCCCTAGAAGTTTTCCAGGCCAAACTGCTTGAAGCTCTGTGTAACCCGGTCTGGCTGCTGTAAGGTTAAAAAAAGAGGTGTGTAATTGCAGAAAGCAGTCAGGGAAACCTTTGATGAATGGGAGCACAGAGCCAGGAATACAAGAGGCAGGAACAGCCCCACTGGGGCATTACAGGCTGAGCCCCACGGTGTCCCAGCTCCCTGTGCTGGCCAGAGCATCCTCCTGCTGTGCTGGGGCTCCCTCGGCCCCCGGCCCTTTCTGATGAGACATAAAAGCTCTTTCTTGCTCAAGATGAAAGTCCTTTCCCCAGCTTGTTTCACACAGAAACCTCTGTTCTGGCAGCCACCTCACGCTGTCAGGCAGAAGAGAATTCTCAGTGAAAGAGATAAAAGGGCTCAGCTGTCCTGGCTCGTGTTTACCACAGGATCCTTCTCTTCCCTCAGCACAATGGTCCCCTTGGGTGAGGAGTCATTTCCCTGAGAAACCTTCCCAGCCACGGCAGCTTCCCCTGTGTTCCCTTGCCCTGCTGCTGACCACACCTGCTTTGTATCCCAGCATTTGCCCCACATCTGTTTCAGCCCCAGCTGCACTGACTGGGGACATTCTGGAGGCCAGTTCAGTCCATAATTCTCAGCTGGGCTCACACACTCAGGAGGCAGCAGCTGAGTTCCAGTCTCTTCCTGGCCCTTATGATGGCTCTGAGGTGTAGTGTCCAGACCCAAAACTTCCCCTTCCACTGCTCCCACCCCAGGCTCCTCCAGGGCCACAAGACTTTCAGGTTGTAAATGCTCTTTTGCTGAGAAGGAGACTTGGCTATTGCTAAGTTCTTTTAGCACTCCTTGACATTCACCTCCACACGCAATGTTCTGTCAAAAACCAGTGTGAAGCTCCTTTCCCAGTTAGATCCAGATAAGCTCAGGAAAACAAGCAGTGGAGCTCTGAAAGAACAAATTCCATGATCCCAACCAGCACTGCTGCATTTCACCTGCTCCATGCAGGCAGCACTTTCCCTGAGGCACATGCCTGCTCCTATCCCCTCCCTCCGTGTTTTTATCCTCCTCCAGCTCCATTCCATGCACCTCCTGCACAAGCAGGACCTTACCTCAGCTGCCACATTGCTGCCAGCAAAATCCTGTAATTCTTTAATGTGCTGCTTCCCTCCATCATTCATTTGGATATTTTATTTTACAGTTGGGTGAGACACCTGCCTGCTTTTGTAACTGAGGAGTTATGAATGCTCTGGTCTGGCTGACAAGGTGGTGATCAGTCACAGGTTGGACTCAATGATCTTGGAGGTCTTTTCCATCCTTCTGTGATATCTCAGAGGGAGGAGTTGAGTGTGAGCTAATTCTACCTGTCTGATATATCTCCTTGGATTTATAGTTCCCCAAAATGTCCATCCTCTTTCCACAACTGCACAAAGTCTGTGCACGCTGGCATTTTTGGAAGTCCCATGAGTGACACGACAGAGACCAACACCAAGAGTTTGTGAGTCGAGTTGATTTTAGTCACACTCAAAGAGACCTTGAGCAAGCTGAAAGCTAAAGGCAGGATCTCACTGTGGTCTCACTGCATAATTGAGACCTTCCAGAAATAACCAGGACACCTGGGGAAGGTGGCTCAGAGGTCATGTGGTTTTCCTCTCCTAATTAAAGCAAAGCAGTGAGCGATGGGTGGAGGCTCATGGGGTGTTGGAAGCAATTTTCCAGCCTGAGAAACTCCTACCCTGCTGCTCTGGGATGGTCAGTCCTCTCCTTCAGCCAGCAGCTCAGGAAGGGAACACCAGAGAGATGTCAGACAGAATCTACAGCCTGATTTTCCCCTTCTCCAGGAATTTCTAGGTCAGTAAGAGGGAAGTCACCAATTCCAGGTGTTTCCTTTTGGGCCCAGATCTTAACACTGCAGCACTTCACAGGGTCCTGAACCAGGGTGAAGGGAACTGATGCTGTCAGACAAGGGTGGAAAATTGATCTCTTCACAGCAAGATTTAGAGGCCAGTTGGACAAGAAATTACTCCAGCTGGGCACTCGGTCCCCATCTCTCAGCTCGTCCTGCAGCTTGGAGATTCACTCTATAATTGCTTTCTTAGTCCACATTTTATCCTCAGCTGACAGAATTCCATTAGGGTGATACAAGCTGTGTGATAAAGGGATGTTTGTGTCTCACATGGGCTGTAAGTTATTTCTCAGCAAACAAGCAAATAGTCACAGAAATGGGCAAAGAGGCCACTGAGCCAGGAAGTCCCTCCTGTCCTGGGCTCTGACCAGCAGGGCTCAGCCCACAGAGGGAAGCAAACACCCTGCCAGGGTGTCACACTGCCCCTCTCTGCTCTTCAGAGGAGACACTTCCAAAATGAACAGCTCTCCTGCAGCAGTTCTGGGCACACAACAGCCCAGCAAGAGCACAGCACTGCCAACCCCAAAAACCGGGACCCCACACAAACAGGAGCCACAGTGCTGTGACACAGGAGTGGGTGACAGCCCAGATCAGAGAGCAAGGGCCCTTCATATGGGAAATGTAAGAAATGAAACCAATCCTGCAACACATCTGAGCACATACATCTGGAGTGTAACGGGTTGGTCACAGCAGCAAGGCAAACAGTGACTCTGAGCAGCACTTCCAGGATGGTGTTGGCAGACAAACTGACCTTCTAAGCATGATGATGCAGCTAAAAGATAGTCATGATGGAAAAAAAGCTAAAAGGGAACCCAGGAAGGTGCCTCAAAGGCTGCAGAGTGCACAGTTCCAGTACCTGCAGTACCTATGCTTGTGAAAAATGCATATTTTATGATTGCCTCTTAACAAATATTAAAATGAATACTGTATGTGCTATGTTGGAAAGTTATGCTGTAGTAATCTCTTTTAAGTAGTGCTGTATTATTATTTTTTTAAGTAGTGTGGTAAATATAATTTTTAGGCTATAGCATAATATTAAAATAGGAACTATGTGATGTAAGGTAATTTTTGTAACTAGCTCAAGGAATGGAAAAGACAATCAAGAAATTCTTCACACTGGACAGAGATAACAGCAACAGACACCAAGATCCCCAGAGAAGAAATATTGCCTTCTTATGGGGAAAGCTCAGACTTGGAGGAACCCAGAAGGCTGATTTACAAGATGGGGGGGAAAGCTGAAATTGAACAGAAACACCCTAGTTTGAAAAGAATGTTTGAATCATGTATGAGCTCTATGAATATGCACCAGGCCATTGCTTTTAGGGGGCAATCCTTTGTTAGCAAGGTGTGCCTGGTGGGGAATGCCAGACACCTGGATGTCTGTAATTCTCTGTTTTATTGTCTCTATTGTCCTCATTTTCATTATTATTTTCATTACTATTTTCATTACTATTTCTTATTATTATTAAACTTCTAAAATTTTAAAACAAGTGAATGGCATTTTTCACATGCTGAAGGACAATGGTGAAGCCATCACCATGTGGCATCTGTTGGAGTTCACATTTCTTGAAGAATGTTGGAAGAGATTTGGCTACTTCAGGGACTTTTCCCAGAAGAGCAGCTCCTGTTGGAGCTCAGCCTCCTGGGTCAGCAGCCCCAGAACACAGAGGGCAGCCCAAGGACCCTGCACAAGGTCTGGGTTCCCACCACTGGCTGTATTCCCCTGCATCCAGCAGGGAGGACAGCAGAGAGCAGGAGGCATTGGGGAATTCTTCTCTTACCAATCAATCAAAGGAAAGCTGACTTCATCCCCTGCACGTGGCAGAACCCAGATGTCAATACAGCCCTACCTGTGTGCAGATATGTCAATACAGCCCTATGTTTGCTCCTGCCTGACTTCTGCTGGGAAGTGAGCCTTTCCTGAAAACTTCAGAAAGCTGAAAGACTCCCCCTTCAACAGCCTTCATGCACTGCTCTCCCCTCACAGCCTCACTGGCAGCAGCTCCTGTCTCTGGACATTGCAGGGTGTTCCAAGACCTCCATCCAGTCCCACAGCACCTCACAGGCACTGCCAGTGCCACCAGCCCAGCACACATTCCTGATGTGGAGGGCTGGGCACCACCAGGGGAATGACACAGCAGGGACATGCTGCCAGTGCAGCAGGAGCAGGGGATTTTGCAGAGAACAGCACCAGCTGAGCAGGATGCTGTAGTGCAATTCATGCCTCAGTCCAGCCTAAGCCATGAGCAGGGCTCAGTTTAACTCAGCTGCTGGACGTGGCTCCTGTGGGTTCGTGGATATGTCCTGACTTGGGAACACACAAGTTTCCATGTATTCTGTGCTGCCTTTTACACACTGCACCACTCCTTGCTCCCTTATCCGTGCACAGCTGCCTCTCCCTGCTGTTTAAATGCTCCTGGATTAAAGCACAAAAAGGCAGAAATTGAAAAGTTGCAGGCCTTCCCAGGCATCTCAGATTACACTGTAAAGACTGACAAAAATATCTTTTTCTAGATCAAAAACTAGGCAGCCTGGCATGTACTTTCTCACAGGTTATTTCTTTATCCTCTGCCCTTCTCAGTGTCACTGTGGGACAAACAAATTGATTTCTGTTATCTTGATCCAAGCCCTTTAAATCCAACCACAACAGGTAAAGGTGAGCAACTATGGCATGAAGGTCTTTGCAGGGCCCAGATATTGATATTGGGTGAAACTTTATTAATTTACATCAAAATCTTCAGCAAGAATTCCCATGAATTCTTCCTTTTTCTTTGCTGTGCTTTTGACAATATCAAATGATGTTACTGGGCACATCCTTGCTGAATTACTCCTGATGAAACTGTGCCTGACATTGACTCAAGAGCTCCGTGGGGATTTTCTTGATTGCATGTTTACTCTTCCTCTTGTCCCTCCTGTAAATGCCACTCTGACATGAATGTACTTGTGAGGAGTTAGTTTAAAAAAAAAGGTGAAAAATGAAATAAACCTCTTTTTTTTAACCCTGATTCACTGAGGAAATGAGTCAAGTGTCTATGTTTGAGTGTATAGGGCTGACTAGGACTCTTAATTATCTTTGGTTATATAAAGGGTCATTACATCTCAGCTCCAATTAGGAGGGCAAACACTGACAGCTCCTACCCCACAGAGATGAATGAAGTATTTTCTAAACATTATGCTGCTCTCTAGAATGACTGACTAGAAGCAAGGACTCCATTAGGCTGTGCCTTGGTGGTTTTTGTCATCCCAGACAGCAGGCTGGCAAACCCTTCTTTCACACACAGACACTGCAGGGGAGGATGTTCCACAACTTGACAATCTTTTAAAATGTTTTCAAGACTATTGTGGTCTTTCCACAACGTGGCAGCTGTGGGGAATCTGAGTGGGTCCAAGAGCTGCTGGGAGAGGATGGTAAATGTTGCAGCCACTGCACTCTGTGGCAGATGCCAGACCAGCTGCACTGGATACAGATTTCCAGGAGCAAAAGGTGTTGAAAATTGGCTGCAGTCACCATCTGAGGTGAGGAAGTCTTGATGGCAGGGAAACACAGAGGGAACTGTGACCCATCTGAGCTTGACCAAATAGTTTGCAATAATTTCAAAAAGCTGGATCATTAGGGTTGAAAAATCGTTAGCTCACCATGTAGGACTGGAGATGCTCCAGACAGATACAGAGAAGATAGGTGAGCACAGAAGTCCTCTCCCTCTCATACCTTTTCAGATCAATAAGAGAGATGCTGTTCAGTGCCAGGAAACAGCAGATTTCATTTCTCTGCACAGCCAGTGCAATTTTCTCAGAAGAACAAACAATGTGACAGCCCCATCCCATGTAGAGATTGCCCACATGACAAATCTGTGATTGTGCCTTAAGCCTTGAAAATCTTGCTACACCCTCTCCCCTTCCAAACACAGACATTTATATCTGCTCCAAGCCCTTCCAATACCCCTCCTCTCAGCTCTCTTTTTCATTTGGGGTTGCCTGTTATATGATTTGGAGCAAAAATTAGCACTTGGTTTTTGGTAGAATTACACCAGAAACAAACGAGGGGAGAGTTCTCAGAACAAGAGGGTTCTTTAGTCAGTGCAGCTTGGGAAGAGCCCTTAAACAAAGTACAGTGTATTCACACACACTATTTTACATTTAAAAGTAAAGTAGTTTGTATTTAGTACAAAATAAATTCTTCTGCTCCATCAGTACACAGAAACCTGGGAAATGCATTGTTACCTTATGTCCTTTCAGCTCAGGCAACAGCAGTGAAGTTTTAAAAAGCAAATATACAAGATACTACACTCCTGACAGGGCAGAAAGGGAAGCAGCACAGTTTGATTCTAAACTGAGCTGCACCACTATCTCTGGTTTATGTGTAACAGCACATCCTGACTTCAGCATTCAGTTCTCTCTGGAAACAATCACAGAACCACAGGAATGAGCAAGTTCTAAATGAGAATCCATGGAAGAGATTTACAGGCTGTCACAAACACCAGTTTTCAGGGAAAAGTACATTTGCATAGCAAATCCTGCAGCATATTTATATGGTTAGAGTTTTTATTTAAATGACTACATGTGCAGGGTATTTTTGTTTAAAAATTCACTTCTCTCCTTACCTTCAGCTAATTAGAAGGCATTTACCATTTCTCAGAAGTGATGATCTGTTGCTGGCAACATCTGGTTAGTGCAGCACAGAGGCATGGCCTCCTTGTTCATAGAAATTCAGGCAAAATAGGAAGAAAAGCCATTGCTCTGTAGCAGGAGGACTCTGAAGGATGTGCAGAGCACCTGTCAATGGCACTCCAGGCAAAACACCTCACTTGCTTTTTCCATGGTAGTGAAATGATGAAAGAAATAATTATTTCACTGCAAAACATGAAAAGGTGACAGCTGAAATGCACTTATTAAACCTTGATAAAGCCGCTTCCTGATCTCCACTTCCTAAAAGCATCCATCACATTTCTGCAAGCCCAGTGGAAGCTGTCTAGGTGTCAGAAACAGTGGCAGCTCCTACAGACAGCCCTGGCACCAAAACATGCCCAGAGACAGATAGCTAAAGAGTGTTTCCTCTAATAAGTACATTTCCCAAAGATCTATTTACAGGCATCAGAAACAGAGCAACACCTCCTTCTAGTGAGGATCTTCATGATCATCCAGCTAGGATTTAGGAATAAAAGCTTTAGAAATAATCTAAAAAACCTGTGGACAATCCTGCTTAACCCAAGTTCTCAGTACTTGGCAGAACAGTTGACAGCAGAAAGGTTCTCACTCTCTCCTTTATGTTCCTTCTTCCCTGGATTTTCAATTAAGAGATAAGGGGGAAATTCAGACAGATCATGACCAAAAAAACCTGCAGGAAACCGAATTCATGCTTCAGATTTCATTCTGAAAAAAATTTCCTGTAGCAAATAAAACTGCCTCTCACAAGAGGAGGTGGTTCAGCAGCAGCAGACGTAGAAAATCTTCCATTTGGATATGCATATTTTGGAGATCTGGATTGCAGTTACTTAGGGCTGGGTGCATTCAGGACTTTCTTTGTTATCTTTTCCTCCTCTGCAGTCCTCTCTCACAGATGCAGGTTTTGGGGCGCAGAGCTGTTGAGGAAAATGAAGGGCAGCTTTAGGGCTGTGCACTAACACTGAAGCCATGGAGTAAAATGAGGAACAAAAATGCCCATTTCTCTTTCCACCCCAGAATGAAGCTGAGCTCAGTGATGTTTCTGACACTGAGTGCTGCCAGCTTTTTCACAGTCCCATGGAATTGCTTTCCTGTGCCACCTGCTCTGAATTCAGGGCTGACACTGCCCTGAGTAGGAGGCTGGACCCTCCCTCAGGAAGAGAACCCCCTGAGGTCTCCCACAACCCAAATCATTCCACAAATGTGTTATCAACACCCTCTGTGGCTGATACCAGCCAGGACTGCAGAGGGGACATGGGGCAGAGGGCAACAGGTCACCCTCAGCTGGTGACTTCAGAGGCTGTGTCCTCAATGCTGGGAAAGATGTGATGGCTGTGGCAATGCCAGCTGTTCTTTACTGCACAGGGCTGCTCTGAAGCCAGGATGCCATTCCAGTGGGCACAGAGATCTCCAGGATACTTGTGACAACTATTATTAAATATAATAACTTCCAAGCTGGTTTTTTACAGGCAATGGCATTTCAAATCCTTCTCCTACAGAACTGTTATTAAAAGCCATCAAATAATATCTGTAACACTTTCTAGAGAACTAATTGGAGAAAGTGTCATGCTCAGGAGAGAAAACCAATCATGAATATACCAGCTTGGCTGAGAATTTGAGATGTATTTAGGGAGCTATTCTGAGCAATTTACAATGAATGACTGGTACTCTTCAGACTATAAATACAATCTACTCTTTCTCCTTGGGAAAAAAGAGAGGTTGTCTTTTTAATTATCACTTTGTAAGCAAAGAGACCAACCAGAAAGACAGTGGGAGGAACAGAGTCAACACGTTTTCCCCCTTGTTACACTCACTGTGATTCTGGGTTTGCTCAAGGAGCCACAAGCAGCTGATTCTCAGACACATCTGCACCAGCTCTGAAGCTGCTTAAAAGGCCAGTGGGGATGCAATGAGCTTATTATTCCAAAAGCTATCAATGAACCTGCTCAATTAACAGTCATTTTCAATTTATCTTCAGCCAGTTTCTTTGCTGAGGATTTCTGCATTTGTGGTGCTGTGAGCCACAACCACATCATCTCCTTTCAGATTTAGATGCAGAGCAGAAACCCACCAGATGATGAAATTTGCAGTTTGTTTGTCTATGACAGAAAAAGCAGAGCTAAATATACATAAGACTTCCCACTTTTCCCAGTTTAGGGCTGTAACAATGCTCATTATCCACACTGTGTCTGCAGGAACTGAGCAGAAGAAAAACGTGGAAGACAGAACTCACCCGGATCAGCCACCACTTGTTTCTTTTTGCTGCTGGTGACAATCTCATTTTCATTCATCATTCGTACATCCTGATCCCCCACATGATTGCTGAAAAGATTGAAATCAGTACAATGGCCAAAATAATCAACATTGGGGAAAGTTATGAGAGTCATGGACAAGGATACCAAAGAAGGGAAGTCTGCAGTCCTGTGAACAGCTCCACAGCCCAGCCACCCTACACAGGATTGCCCACACAGGAATTATCCTGTCCTCATCCACCTGAAGGATTTCTTGCCAGTTTTAATTAGTGGCATTCATTCAGGCACACATTCAAATATAAATATCATATTCACTCTACAATTTTCAAGCCTGCCTACACAGCTTGAACCACAAAGCAAAGTGAGATTTTAAGTCAGAGCTGTACAAAGGGGGTATAAAAATCCCCATATTGAACTTCCACACTTCTTTGTATTTCTGAAAGAGCATTGTTTGAAACTTTTCTGAACTAAACAAAATTCATTTACTGTGACAAGTTTTGCTTGCAGGCTTTTTTGCTTGCAAAATTTTAACCATTTCTTTTTGGGAAAGAAAAAATAACTTCAAAGGTAAATTAAACTAAACAAGTTACAGGGAAAATCATGAGCTGAATTGAAAGGTAAGGAAAACATCACTAATAACATCTCCCTATCACATAGACCAAAAAAGCCCATTTGTGCCTTTGCAATAAAAGAAGTGTAATTTTTTTTTCTCTCCAAATACTGCACAAAATGGGTTTCTATTTCTGAAGAAAAACCTAATGTCTCTCAAACTGTCAGAGTGAAGCAGGAGAGCCAATACTGAAGCAAACCAAAACTAACACTATTGATGGTAATATCAGACTCAAGTTCAGGTTCATAAAATACTGAACAGTGTCATGAGAAAGAGAATAGACCAATATCACAAACAACAATACCTAAAAGCTCCAGAGCATTTTTAAAATGAAGGGATATTATCCAGCATGTCTTCCCTGGCTGCTGAAGTACCCTGTATTTTAGTAGGGTGGGAGGTGAAAAGAAGAGAAAAGATGACTGCAGACCAGGCTGGAAAGAAAGAACAAGAGAACTCCTACACAGAAGTCTGGAAGAGAAGAGGCTCAGCATGTTCTCAACTGGAAAAGAGACCATGCAGTGTTTGTGACCCCAAAAACTCCTCTTTAAAGTAGATCAAAGGACATGTCTTACAAATATGTGCAAAGGAAGTTATGTAAAAAAAAGATCTGTGATTACTGCTGGTGATTCCCTGGTTTCAATAAAATAATTTTACTCATAGAAAGATCCAAAGCTGAGTAAAGGTTCATTTCCCATCCTCCTCCTTTTTCTATCCCATTGAAAATTTTCTCAAAACATTCATTTCCTCAAGGCATTTCCATTTCAGTGACTTTTTCACTTTGAGAAATCGTTCACCTTCAAGTTTTACCATGACAACACAGCCACTCGTACAAAAACATGAGTCCAACACAACACATCCAAACAATAATAATTTATTTAACCTTTGATTTAAATAAACCACTGAGGACCAGTGGCCAACAGCCAATGCTTCAGGGAAAACACAAGAAAACAAACCCTGTAGGCAAATGTGAACTTCTGTCTTTATTCAGAGCACCTCATGTTCCTTCTGCTTATTTCTAAATGTTTGAATATCCTTCTGAGTGGATCACACACCATTTATCCATGCAAAACTTGCCTTTTTTTTCCAAGTGATGCATGTGCAAAGTACTCTATTTGTCAGCTGTCCAGCATGTAAGGAAGTGTTCATTTATATAAGCTTTCATTTTTTCACTTTTCAATCCCATTTAAAATAAATTATTCTTTCAAATCTTTACTTTCCTTGCCAGGAACTGTTTTTTAGACCCTACCAATCCTGACCTTCTAAATGTGAGTGCATTTTTCACTGCATTTCACCACATTCTCCATGAGATTGCCAGCTTAGTGGTTTTAAAGCGTCATTCCCCCAAATGGAATTCATTTCTCATTTTAGAAGTTCATTATTTTGGACTGTTTATAAAATAGTACAATTCTGGCTTCTTAATTAGCATCTGTGTCAAATCAGAGTTTATTTTCTTTAATTTTGATGCTTGGTATTTTTCATGAACTTTCTATTTTCTTCCCCCTCTATGTAATATCATTGGGATTTATTAATCCTTCTCTAAAGAAGCCTAACTTTTTTGTGTTTACAGGCTTTCATGAAAACAGATGTAAATAGAAATCATGAATACCATGAAGTGCTACAAGATGCTTGCAAACAAAGTTGGTAATTTGGTCTCTATATCTAAAAATCTACTTATTCCTCCTCAAGTGAGGCCAGGGATGCTCTGGAAGGGAATTTTCCTCAGCAATACACACCCTGCTGCCATCAGTCACATCAAACCAGTTTTTAAAGCCAGGATTCTTTGTCCCAGCCCAGATGCAGTCCCATACCTGATAACAGTTCTCCTCTCCTGGTGGCAAATCCTCTCGTCGTCCGTGAAGAGGATGGTGTGGTAGGGCACCACGGGGTCGCACGTGGGGAGGATGCCTGACACCACATGGCTCACCATGTCCAGGATCCCATTGTACACCAGCAAATCATCCACCAGAAGCTACAAACATTGAAGAAATAAACCAAAAAATCCACTGAGAAATCAGGCCTTGCTTTCAGCAGTTGTCTCTAAAAAGCATTTTGCCCTATTTGTTTCACAAATCCAGTCATTGATTTAGCTTCTGTTCCTTAAAACTTCCATTTCTCTCTAATTGCTGCTGGAGTTTGATTTTTTTTTTGCTCCCCAAGTTTTTTGCCTTGTCACTGATGTTTTTTAATGCAGCTTTCAAGTAGGTAATTAAAAATGTATTTCGTGTTTTACATAATTGCCATTCTATTCATTGGAGTGAATCACTCTTAAATCTAGGAATTAATGAATCTCACCTCACTTCAGCTGTCTAAAACTTGGGTTTGTAGTTCAAACTAGTCTCCCAGGCCTAGTCTACAGCCAGTGGAAAAAGGCAAGTGTTATCCTGTCTTAAGACAATTATCTAAGACAAAAATGAGATAAAGCTTTCTTTCCCTGGACAAAAAAAAGGGAGGACAGATGACTGGCATAGATTAGTCATTTTAATATTAAATGCAGAGTTAAATGAGATGAATCCTTTGGGATTATATGGAATCACACTTCAACAAACTGTGAGAACACGTACAGAATGGAGGCAGCTGACTCACCAGGACACACAAAATGCACAGGAAAATTACTTACACCAAACTCCTTCACACCTCTCTGAGGTGTCTTGGCATAATTCCATAACTTGATCATTGACACGGTAGTAGGTACATCAAAAATGACATATACCCTATTCACCTGTAAAAGAGAATTAATTTATATTTAACAGCACAAAGTCCCCAAAGAAATTGAGTTCTCATGCATGTTACATCAAAAGAGGTTCATATTTAAAGAAATATAGCTGGAGGAAAGATAACTGATGCTGAGGATGGAAGTTCCGCTATCATCCCTGCTGATAATTCCCAGATGTTGGCTCTAGCCCACAGCTGCTCTCAAAAGCACAGAAGATGAGATCTGGAGCATTCTTGTCATCCTGGACTGCCTGGAAATTGGAGGAGGGGGATAGAGACACTTCTAATGAGTATTTCATAAACCAAATACAGACATGTCCTCAAGGATAAGACAAGCTGGTGCCTCTTCTGTTCTGTTCTATCCTGCATGAAGCCTGCAAGAAAGATGGAGAGAGACAGGACAAGGGGGAATGGCTTCCCACTGCCAGAGGGCAGGGATAGATGGGTACTGGGAGGGAATTCTTCCCTGTGAGAGTGGTGAGGCCCTAGCACAGGTGCCCAGAGAAGCTGCCCCTGGATCCCTGGAAGTGTCCAAGGCCAGGCTGGACAGGACTTGGAGCAGCCTGAGACAGTGGAAGGTGTCCCTGTCCATGGCAGGGGGCGGGACTGGATGAGCTTTAAGGTCCCTTCCAACCTAAACCACTCTGTGAATCAATGATTTTCTTCTATTCTATTCCATTCCATCTCTTTCTACCAAATATGAATGGAATCCATCTTTCTATTTGCAAGACTAAAATTTCCCCTGCATGCCCTGAAAGCTATTGCAGAAATGTTGCCATTTTTCCGTGAGTTATGCTACCAGGAATTTAGAGACAATCCTCCAGATGCTTGCTAAACAATTACTGCTTGAGGTATTATTCATCTGCCTTTCAGTGACGTTAATGTCAAGATGTTAAGACCAAAGATTAGGGAGGCAGGAAACCAATCTTGCCTGTTACAGTTAATTCCATGCTTTTCCTTTTATGAGCCACTATATCAACTTCAGATCAACATATCTTAAGCTCCATCTTTAGCATCCTCTGAAGTTTTAATCCTTTGATGTACTAGAGAAGATACTGTAGGTTATATTAAATCATTATGCTGGGATTTTTTTTTTTTTTACTGAAGAAAGAAAGGTAGATTGGATCAATAGAAATGTTTACATCTGTGATTTTCCATGAGACAACTGGAGCATTGTCTCCAACAACAACTGTTAGTCCCACAGCAAATGGCATATTTGATTAAAAATCCATTCAAACAAAGAAATAAAATGATAATCAGTAACAGGAGAACAAATGATTCAAATTCTGCTTATGTAAGAAATGAATTTGAAAAACAGGAAACCACTTCTAGAATTAAAAAGGAAAAGACATTTAAGAAGGAAAAGAAAGGTTGTAATATGAATTCCCTTCAAGCTTTTGAAGCTTCCACCACATCAAAGAGTTAATGCAGCTTTCCAAGCAGCCTGCACTGAGGATGGAGCATTCACAAGCCCAGCTCCAGAGGCTGAGCATCAACAGGCTGATTGCTCCATCCAGCACCCCAGGCTCAACAACCATCCCAGGGGAGATGGGGGAGGGAAAAGCACTCTGTGGATCTTACAGAGGTGTCATTTGCTACAGTTCAAGGACATAAAACACCATTAAATCACTTCTGCCTCCTGCATTTCACACATTATCAATTTACCCTTTAATACTGGTATTTTGTGCTCTTCTGCAGCACTTTGGTGTCAGGCAGAACAACACAAGAGAGAGAATTCCAGTGCCTGTTATTTTCCTTTTTCCCAAGTGAAACAGCCTCTGCAAGCATGTCTTTTGTAAGGACATGAGCACACTCAGATGGTTGTCAAATCAACCAGTCATCCTGTTAGAAGAGACATCTGAGCATCCCATCAAATTGCCAGGATTGAAGATCTGGGATCTACACAGCAGGAGCCTCAAGCATCACACAGACCTTCCACTTCCCTAGGAAATGCAAGTGCTCACTGCTCCCAAGTACACTTAAAAGCTTTACCTTAATTATAGCCCTTCATTACAACACATCATGATATAAATTAACAATTCCTCACTTTTCATATTCTAATTAATAACTGCAATGTCTGGAGTGAGGATTTCACCAACACAGTAAGTGATAACTTACCACATGTCAGCTTTATACTTTGCTTTCTTTTCAAATCCATTCTCTTATAAGAAATAAAACCACTTCAATTATGTCCGTTACAGGCCACTAAAAAATGTCCTTTCCCAAAACAAGGTCAGAAGTCATCTAAGTTTATCTACTTTTCCTGTTTAGATTTTTGATATCTCAGCATGGGATTTCTAAAAGGGCCAAATAATTTGTGGCCTTAGGACATGAAATACTAAGTCTGCCATCCCTAATCTCCAAATTTGAATTCAACATAGATAATGAGATTAAAAAATAGTTTCTAACTGCTGGAACAACATTCTTTGCAATTTGTAAAAAGGTACTTAAAAGCACCAGAAAGGTGCTTATTGCACAGAACTCCTTCATCAGCATCTTTGTCACAGTGACTCAAAAATCATCTCTGGGAAATCTTCTGCTGTTGCCCCATGGGGAGAGGAGATTACAAACCTGTGAAACCTCCATTGCTGCTGCCTGTGCAGTGCAGAGAGGCTGCAATAAAAACAACTTCTAAAAAGCAGTGATTTAGCATCTGTTACTAATATTAAATTTAGCTATGAATTCTATATGCTTCCCCTTTCCTCCATGCTTTCAGTTCCATCCACACACATGACTAGAACAGAATGAAAAGGGAAAATGTACCAAACCAGGAAGAACTGGTGCCAGCCACATGTGCCTGCCATCAGTGGTGTCATTCACTCTGTCAATCAGTTTGTCTGGAGTCCGGATGTCTCCAGATACATCATCTAAAATGTTGACACTATCTGGAAAAGCAGCAATATCTGAAAAAAAACTTTAAGCATAAATAACCCAAAAATGGATATTTCAGAAACACCATATTTAAAAGTCTATGCTGTTCCCAACTCCATGAATGAGTTTTCACCACCACAGCAGGACTCCCAGGACTGCACAGCTGAGGAACTTGGGGGCACATATTTAAAAGCAGGACAACCCTTAGATATTGTGGCATTCCAATTTGTTTTTAAAATAGGAATCAAGTAACTAGCTGCATTTAATTTATTCTCAAATATGTACTTATGCCTTCCTGAATAAAGTTCCATTATCAAGGATAGGCACTTCCCAGCTTTTTGGTGACAAAGTCCCATATTTTCATCATAAACTTGTGCAAATTCCTCATATAAAACCTATCTCAAGAAGAGTGTCTTTGCAGGAGGCAGTCATCAGTCAGACTAGGTTTTGCTCGAGTTTCTCAAGGTTTGTGGTAAAAATCAGTAACTGTAATAAAACCTTTTTTCTTTTCTTTGAGAGGGGAAGATTAAACTCCCACTGAACAGGCAACCAGATTTTCTCTGTAAGAGAACATTTACATTAAAAACATATATGAATGTTAAAGACACGGAAAGAAACATGGATGGATGGCACTGCCTTCAGAATTATGAATCCTGAACAATCCAGTTTGAGGGACATTAATTTCCCCCTGTCCTGATTTCTAAAAGTCTGTAAGTATTTATAAAGAATAGAAGGCATGACACAGCAATTCCTCAAGTGTTTAAGGAAAGCTTGATTCAGTTGTGAATTATCACATTAAATATTGCACTAAGACAAATATGCTCTTTTGGGATCCTAATATATCCCACACACAGCTGCACAGGCAGAACAGGTGATCATTCAAAAGGAGCTGAGGGTTCTTTACCTGGCACTGTTTTGCACTGTACAGTTGTACCAGGTCAGTTAAAGATCCCTGGTTCTCAAAAGACAATTTGTTACCACTTCTCAATTTCAAAATGTTTCTTGTCCATTACAAATGTTTCAAGTTCAGGCTGTATCATAAAAGGTACAAATCAAAATAGCACTTGGGGAAAAGCCTTTATTTTATGGAATTCCCTATTTACCAGGCAGTGAGGATCCTTAGAGACAAACAACTCCTGCAGCATTTGTGCTATTTCCAGGGGCTAAGAAATGTTCCTTCCATGTACCTGAACTATGGCAGTTGTATGTTGGGGTATGAAGCTTTCAGCTTCTAGCTGGTACAGAGCACGGAGTGTAACCTTGATGAACATCAATCTTCCCAACACGCCCTTCATTCCCTCTGCTGGATATCCAGAGAACACTGAATCAAATTCAAACTCTCAGCCCTGATCTTCATCACTGCACTGGGTGTCTAGAACAGCCTAAATCTCCAGAACAAGAATTACAAAAAATTTCTTTCTTGAGGCACAATGAAAGATTCCATTAAAAAAAAAGCACTGAACTCAATCATTTCTTATGAATTTATAGCTCAGCAAACTTTCTGGTTCTTCCCCACCACAGAAGAAATGTCAAGAGCAGAAAATACCACACCCTTCTTAAGCCTTCCTTTCTCTAATTTGTCCTGCTTTGTCAGTGCATCCCATTGAGAGAAAAAAACCTTCTGGAAGTATACAGAATCCATAAAAACATATGGAAAAGAGGTTATCACCAAAATACAGAGAAATAGAAGCCAAGTTAATCCCACAGGACAACCTGGCAATGTGGAAGTGATGCCCTGTGACAATTTGCCAGGGAGTAAACTGCATCAGCAGGGCCAGGGTGCTTGGTGTGCAAAGGATACTGTTTTCAGTCAGCAAGATTTGCTCTCCGTGTTCATTGAACAACTCCAGCCCATTCAAACCAATGTAGTAGGGATCACCCCAACTGGTCAGCAGCTGAAACTGGAAAATAACTAAAAAGCAAAAGGCTGTTAAGGAAAATATCAATATCAATAAAATATATTTATCATTAAAAAT
This sequence comes from Irena cyanogastra, assembly GCA_013397155.1. NCBI lineage: Eukaryota > Metazoa > Chordata > Aves > Passeriformes > Irenidae > Irena > Irena cyanogastra. The sequence goes on along the minus strand of VWZV01000374.1, from coordinate 245,108 downwards.
TATTTACATTGCTATTTTATTTATTAAAAAATTTAATTAATAAAATTATATATTTATTATTAAAATAATATTAAAATAATATTTATATTTTATTATTAAAAATAATTTTATTACTAAAATTATATTTTGTTTATTAACATAGCAATATAAATAAAATATCAAAGCTTTGTCCTAACAGAGTATTTAATCTCCAGTTTGAAAAATTATTGTGCAGCCCATGATGCCAGACACTCTTATTTGCAGTTCAGGAGAAAAAGCTACCAGAGGATCTGAAAACAGGCCACATATTCATATATGATGTTTCACTGTTTTATTCTTAAGCCATACTTTATGGAAGCCTTTCTCATATTCTTGGTATCTTCTTAATACCTTAAAGCACCCAAAGTTGTTGGATTTAAAAAGTCAGGACTCCTAACCATGGTATGTAACTCTAAAATATCCCATATGACAAGGAAGGTGACAGGGAAGGATACAACCACAGGGCATTAATGGTGCTTCATAGTCCATACTGGCTTGTTCCAGTGTCCTTGAAGTAGTCCTGCCAAAAAAAAAAAGGTAAACAAGTTTTTTTAATGTATCCTTGGCTCATTCAGAAAAGAAGATAACAAACCCAAAGAATTAGACCTCCACAGACACCACCCCAACACCTCCACCTGTGATGATGGACCAGACTCCCCTCAGACCTCAGTGCAATTTGGTCCCCGTTAAACCCAGTGAAGCTCTGCTCTAAGTGCTCCATCCTTCCATCCAGGAGCCTCACACAGTCAGCTCCAGCAGGGAATGGGAAATGACACTACAGCAGTGAAGAGAAATCATGTGGTTCAGACAACAAAGACTTCTATTTTACCTCCTGTGTACTTTAGGAGCTGGCTGGGGCTGTAGATAGTCCAGAAAGAGAATTTCCTGAGCGAAGTCGAAGTGGCAGTTGCCTGGTCCCTTGCGGATAAGGAAGCCCTCCAGAGGGGAGATGCTGTGCCCATCCAGCAGCACATGGACCACCTTAGCCTGGTTTGAAAGAGCAAAACATAACCTTACCTGACATCACATGACATGACTTACATTAAAATAATTGCAAACAATTCCATCCACCTCAGAGACTGAAATAATTTCATTTAGCTGTATTTATTTCATTCCTCTAGAGTGTGACTTCCTTTGGCAAAGCAGATCCCAGCTGCAATCCATAGTGTCCACGTCATCACTGACATTGATGGGGATGGCAGAGGTGAGGATTTGGGGGGAAAATACTAAAAAAAAGTATTGACAGATCTTTCTATCACTGCATGGCACTAGATCTCAGCAAACTGAAGCCTCCCTTCTTCAGAGAGAGGTGCTCAAGCATTGGCACAGGCTGCCCAGGGAAGATCCCATCCCTGGAGAGATTTCAAAGAGGTGCAGATGAGGCACTGGGGACATGGGTCAGTGCTGGCCCTGGCAGTGTGAGGTTTACAGTTTGACATGATGACCTTACAGCTCTTTCCCATCCTAAACAATCCTCTGATTCCTGAGCCTGCGGCAATATTTGCACACATCAAGAGAATGGGAAGCTCTCAAGTCAGCCCATGTCACAAAGGGAATCTCAGGAGACACCATGCACCTGAATGCTCTGCTAAGTCAGCTGGGACTGCCCAGCCTGGCTGGGGGCACCCTTGCAGAAAACCCACAGCCTGCTGCTCTCTCCAGAGCAGACTTTGGTGTTTCTGTTGCATTTACAGCAGCCTGTGTTGCAGCAGTTCTATTTATCTTTGTGGCAGGTGGCACTTGGACTTCTCCAGGATCACACAAACTCCTCTGCCAAGCAGTGCTGTGTGTAACCTCAGGGCATATGAATAAAGAAAAGCTACCAGACAGAGACAATTGAGCTGGGGCCACCTCAGAGGTGCAAGCACACCTTATCCAAGCTCTGGAGATTAAAGTGAATAATTCGGGCACATTCATTGAGATGATGAGGAGTCCTGGCTCCTTCACCCTCCCCCAGCAGCACCATGTGGGGCAGTACCCATGATCCCAGGTGCAGAACAATTCAACCACCCTGCAACAATTAATCACTGCACCTTGCTCTCTAATATGTTAAATATAATTTAATGTTCATCACAAGCAGCATTTACTGCCCTGGGTCCTTCACCAAGTGCCAGTTTGTGCTAGACTGGAGGAGGGGCTCAGTTCATTTCCATGAGGATTAATTAGGAGGGAATGTTTGTATGACTACCAAGTGTGGAGAAATAACTATTTCTAGCTTCATCTTCAGTACACTTGGGATCAAATAAAGGAAACATCTTTTCCATATGAGAAACTCTTCTGCATGCTGCTTTCCAGCTGAATAAGTCTGCCAAGCTAAGGAGAGGAAGTGAGAAATCCACTGAAATACTCTTTCCTAAACGGAGACACGTAGTGAATGGGAAGTCTGGAGAGTCAGAGATGGAATCTCACCTATTATACCACAGCTGCTTATATTTATGTGCCCTTTACAGCCCTCATTTCTAAGTAATTCTCATCATCTGAGGAGGCACTCAGCCGTCACATATTGCATTTTACAAATGGCATAACAAAGCTTTCACAAGGTGATTTTTCACAGAGCTGCAAATAGCACCCAAGTCTTCATTCTGACAGTCACTGCCATTACCCTCTCACACTGAAGCTGTGAATAGAATCCCCCAGCCTGCAGCTGCCCAACAAATCATTCCATCTCACACCCAGGACTGGTTCCTAGAAGGAGCAGCAATACTTCAAGAGACAGATGTCAGGGTGCCCTGGGTTTACAGCCTAAAACCTCCTTTCCTGTGGCCCAGTGGACCTTGCATCTTTTGTTTTCCAAATAATTTATTTTATCCTTCTATAAGACTGCAGGTATGAGCTCCTCCTTTAAGGGGTATCCACTAACTTACAGGACTTTCAGAATTCCTGCAGGTAGACACCTATATCAGACTCACTTCTTTTTTCTACCTAGCCAGGAAAACTGCTGAAAATACACCTTTCCTCTTTTTTTTCTTGGTTTGGCCTCCAGAGACCAAATTCCATGTTAGATTTTAGAGATTTAATAAGCACTGCTCAGCAACAACTAAAATATCAGTAAATTACCAATGTTATTATCACCCTAAATCCAAAACACAGCTCCTGGGAAGAAAACTAACTCTATCCCAGCTGAAATCAGGACACAAATGGCACTAAAATCCCTCATTTGTACAGGGGGAATATTAAGATGGTAATGCTCAAAATGCTCCAGAACCCTCCCATGTGTCAAATGTGTTGGGCAAATGTGCTGGAGCACAAAATCAGGGCCTCTGTTCAAACCTCTGCATCTGCTGGGATTTCACTGGAACATCCTTTTTGTCCTCTCTCCAGTTTAATACGTGCCAGTATTTTTGTTCTTATTTATTGCCTGAATTTGGACATTGAGAATGGAACAGTTGCCTTTTGGGGTGGAAAATCTGGGAACAGGTGGATTCCTAAATTTTCTGTGCAATGAACAGCAGCCTCTGGTTGGTTATCATTATCATTATCATTACAAGTGTTATCATTATGTGTGTAAATACAGCAGGGGAAGGAGGGACAGCCAAACTCAGAGTAGAATTATCTCCATCAGGTGTCAATTTGCAATCTCAACAATTCAGTGTGGAAAGAAAATATAAACCAGGCAATTTGCAAATAAGAGAGGATTTATGTTAATTTTAGCTAAATTATTATATAGCTAAATTAGCTAAAATTAAAGAATTAAAAATTATTTCACTAAATTAATTATTTAAAAATTATTTAAAAATTAAAAATTATTTCGCTAAATTAATTTAGCTAAACTGCTTGAAGGTGGTAACTTTCCATTTATTACATGTTAATATTTGAAAAGACTCTTCCTGGAAAAGGCAGTACTGAGTCAGTGGCCTTTTGAACCTGAACTAAACAGAATTCCTCTGGGAAAGTTTCCCTCATATCATTCCCAGCATTTCAGGAAATACAGAATCATACAGTAGGTCTAAATACAAGATATTGAGAGGATACCACTTCACAATCATATATCCTGAAAATAATATGTGCTATTGTATGTGTCTCTTAGAAAAATCAGCTGTGAAGAGTTCTTCAAACCATCTCTGGCTTTTTTTTTTTACTATCTGCTGTTTGTGGAGACAGGAATGCATTATACCTGCCACAAAATTCAGCCTCAGACAATCTAGAAAGATTTATGGTGTTCCATTAAGGCAGCTATATTCATTCATCACAGTACCAATTTCCCAATGCACTGCTGTATATTTTTGCTGGCAGTGCTCCTTTTCTTTTACTTACCCCTCTGTAGGTATCCTCTGGAGATTTATTATAGTTCCAGAAGCGAAGCCCTGCAATACTTTCAGTTTTATCAAAATGGATTGTGAGCAGATGATCTTCTCCCAAAGAGAAGGGAATGAGCCACATATGGTCATCCTCCACTGTGATATTAGTCCCATCTATTAACCTACAAAGAGAAAAGTCCATTAGGTGCACAAAGGGAAAAGCTGGCTTCTCTCCTCAAAAGCAGGGACTTTCCTAAGGTTCATTTTATTCTAGATGCCACTTCCAGCTTCCAGGGCTTCTCGTGCCCTTGTGCATGCAATTAAAAGCACAGAAAACATCAAAAATAGCATGCAAGTATTGAACTAAAGGCAGTGGAGGGAGAAAATAACAAGTGTTTTCTTTAGTTGGGTCTGCTTAAGGAAAACCAGCAAAATCCTCAGGTTTTCCCTGTGTGAACAGGGACAGGCAAAGGAAAGCTGGAGTGCCTTTGTGGCAAAGTGGCTGCAGGCAGAACCCCAATCCAGGCACAATGTAATCTCAGAAGGCAGCCCCACGCCCAAAGCAGTGGATCTGGCACCCTGCAGGGTGTTTCTATGCCAACAGAACTCTGCTGGATGCAGGAGGAGCTGGATGGCAGCTGGATAACCCTGAGCAGGACCTGGCTTTGCTCACATCCCTCACGGACACAATTAGCCACGTCCCTGCTATTTTACAAAGCTTCCAACCAGCAGGACAATGTCTTTTCATAGCAGCACAGGCTTCAGGCTGACTAAATAAAGTTAAATCTGGTGTTTTCTGACATTATATTCTTCTACCACAAACTGTGCCATACGAAGATGGAGTAAAGGAGAATATGAATTAATTTTCCACTGTAATTACTTTGGTACACTGCCAAAAAAGTGAGTATATACTCACTATTTATTCAAAAGTTTAATGGAAGAATGAGTGCCAGACTTGGCAATTCCTTAAAGAAAAAGATTTGAATAATGACTTTTTCACAGAGGAACTGATTAGGGAGTCCATGAGAGAAGAGATAATTCTTGATTTGGTCTTGAATAGTACACAGGACTTATTCCAAACGCCACAGTTGAGAGCACTGCAATATACTCAAATTCAACATGCTTGCAGGAATATCCAGAGCCAAAAGAGCCTCTGTTTCTTGTGCCCAAAAAAGTTCTCCAGCAAAACAATCAAGAATGTAAAAAAATGAAAAAAAAATAAAAATATAACCCACTTACTAAGAAAGATGTTAGAAAGAAGGAGGACTTGAAAACTCAAAGCCAGCCTGGCTCAGTAGCAGGATAAACAAAGTTATTATGGGCCATCTTTCAGCAAAATTCATGATGAAAAAAGCCCTAAATTGATAGACTCATAAACTCTGGAAGGTTAAATGCGTACACACAGGCCAAAAAAAGAGTCTGAAGGCTAGCAAGCTAAAGATACAATAAATAAAATCCCTCAAATACATCAGGGGCAGAAAGCTTGCCAGGAATTCTGTAGGATCAACATATCACTAGGCTGCAAAAGGAGCATTCAGAGAGGAGAAGGCACCAACAAAAAAGGGAAATTAATTCTTTGCATCTGGGTCCAGCAGAGTGAGGTGGGGAGAGACTGCCCCAGCAGAATCTGTTCATCATGGGGATGTCATGGGAAGATTTCTTAGATCAGGAGCCACAGAGGAGATTTTCATACGAGATGGCAGAAGGAACAAGGAATTACACACAAGTAAGGTTGGTATCTGCATTAGTCAGATTAGCAGAAATTGCAAGCAAGTTAGTGTGCATGGAGATAAACACATTCTAAGGAAGACTCCAGAGCCTTTGAAAACACAAGTCCGAATTCATAAACCTGGTCACAGCGCATAAACATGCCAGCAAGACAGGATTACAACCAAAAATACCCTTTAAAATGGAGAGATGACTCAGAAACAACAGGATGCAGCTTCAATAACATCCAAATGCCAAGTCCCCTCCAGATCTACAGCCTATCATTTCTATACTGCTGCCATTTAGATGCACAAGTTAATCTGAGGAAATGCACTTGTCAATGAACAAAACTTAATTCGATTTGCCAAAAAAGCACTGCAAAATGGCCACAAGAATGGCACCTATTTGTGCAATTCCCCAACACATCCTCACTCTTTGCTAACGTGAAAATTTTCCTTGAAATTTTCCAGAAATCCTGCATAAATATCACTCAATATGCACAGACAGATGCTACAGAACACCCACGTTTCTTCCTGGAAAGTCCTTGGCAGAAATACCAACCAGGCATCTTCTCATCTCCCAGCTCAAACACCATCTTTTGGAAACATCTCATTCATGTTTCTACAACAAGCTGTTCCTGGACAGCCTGTGAATTCCAAGAATGAGCAGTGATGGGATGAAAATCATCCCATGAAACACATTCACATGTGTTAACATAACAGAAGTTTATAGAAATCTGTCACTTCAGAAAATCTGATGTAAAATGCATCCCAAGTCTTTGGTTACTTACTTTTCTAATGTTCTGGAATCTCCTCTGTACTCTGGAAGATCATTTAAATCTTGGGGTGAAGCAGAAATCTGTTCTGCACTGATTTTTAATGCTTGACCATCCTTTCCTATCACTTCAAGTCCTGTCAGTCCCAGGTAATGAGAGTCTCCCCAGGTCATGGTAAAGTTCAGTTGCAGGCCTACATAAAGGAATAGACATTTAATGTCTCTGCAAACTTTCTGGTGTGTAGTGATGAGCCAAAGTAAACACGAGTGCACATCCCAGTGATGAGCAGCATGGATATTTCATATAGATAAATAACTTCATATGCTGGAATTGGATATTTCCTGCTCTGTTTGCCCACCTCCATGGCACAGCAGCTCCTTTTAATCTGTGGCAGAGCCCTTTAATGTGCTACCAACACCTTGTTCACTTGAAATTACACAACTGCTGATCAAGCAGGTTCCCAAGTGCCTCATTACTGGGACTGCACACTGACAGCCAGCCAGTGACACATTTAAGCAGTTACATGACAGATTTTGTGATTATGTAGACACAGAGAAGACCCATTAGTCTGAAGTCTATCCATCATCTTTCACCAGCTAAATGAGTGTATAGATTCATATAAATCCAGCCTCTCAGAAATCCTTACATTTTTAGAGAACACCTACTCACAGTTAAAGTGAAGAAAAAAATTGGTTTACTAATGTTTTTAAGTTATTTTCTTCACATCAGAATTGGACACACGAAAGCATTTTCATGGGACAGCATCAGTGGAAAGCAGAAATATCGATTAGGCTGTATCTCCAGAAAATAAACAGGAAATAAAAGCTGGATGGACAAAAGGCTGAATGTTAATCTCCTGTTCCACCTGTTTTATGCCTTACTGAAAAGACAGAAATAGCATGTACAGATATAACAAGTAAAATTCCAATCTGATCAGGCTTCATAAAAATCCATCCCTGTAAATTAAAAATACCTTTCATTTCACACACTACAGAAAGCCACAAATAATGAGGATGGGTAATGTCTAAAGAAGCACCAGTAGTCATAACTTATGTTTGTAAAACAAACAAGCATTAAACCTCTTAAACCATCCAGCCCAGTTACCCCTAAAAAGCCAGAGCAAGTCCTGATACACACAGACATTCACTTGGGTGTGAGATCTCATCAGCATTTACAGGGCCACAAAGAAATAAATAGCTCTGTCTGCTGACAGATCTGCAGCTCTGGCTACACTGGCAGCAGACACTAGTCCCAAGGCCAGTGCTGAGACTAAAGCTGCTCAGGGAACAGCAGGCAGGAGCAGAATCACTCTGTTCTCCAGGGGAAAGCTGCACTGAAGCAGCCATCCACACAGATTTAGTATTCTCCAGAGTTTAGGATTCCTGCACAGAATCTGAGGATGACACAGGGAAAAGGGATTTCTGGAGGTGTCTAATCCTGCTCCAAGCTCAGAGCAAGTCCAGCATCAAGGCTCTCAGGAGCTCATCCAGGGGAAGTTTTCCTGTCTCCAAGGCTGGCAGATTCCAAACCCTCTCAATCCAGTGTTGGATTGCTCTCAAGGTGAAAAAAAATTTCCTAACACCCTGCTGGAAACTCTTATCAAAGGACCAGGAATTGTTCCTTAAGCTTTTGGGCTCTCCAGAAACTCTCTGGCCAGCAGCTGAAAGGCCCACAGAGAGCTGGTTGGTACAGGATAATAAATCAGGTACTTAAGCAGGGATATAACACTCTGATCTAGCTTTACTCTAGGGTTTCTATTGTCAATCCAATCTAAAAAATTCAGTCAGTCTACATGAATACAAAGGATTGGGAGAGAATTACTGGGTAAGGGACACAGCTATTAGAAATCCCATTCAGGGACTAGGCAAATGGCTAATGTTATTTTTTCTGAGATTAAAAGCCAACTGTTACAATATAATGTTGTAAATGCCATAGCAAACAAAGCTTCTGCCTTAAATATTCAATTGTCTTCTTTATTCTAGACCTGGCATCTGTCACAGAGTGCTGTACAGCTCTGACAAATCAGATCATCCTTGATAACATGTTTGGGGGAAGGCTGGTTAAGCAAGAAGTGAATATAAGAACTTACATTTTCCAGTAAATATTCCTGTTTCCTTTGGTATTCTTTCAGAGAAAGAGTCTGGCTCTTGAACCTAAAAAGAAAGTCAACAGGTGCAAGGAACAGGTTCAGTATTACCCTTACACTGACTGCTTATAAAGTCTGATATTTGTACCTGTTTCTTTTTGTATTTCAATCTCCCCTTTGCCTCCCCACCCTGGCTGTCCTGCAAATAATGGAAAATATGACCCAAAATGTGGAATATCAGGTGGGTTCTTAGAAAGCCAAGACTATTAAGGTGGGTTTTTAGCTTAGTGCATATAGAAATGTGAAATGGGAGACTCCATAGTGTGAGCTACCTCTTCTCAAAGAGGCTGAAATCCTTAAATAACACTTATTTCCCTGCAGACTCCCATCAGCAAGTGATAATATGCTGCATTTGCAATATGTTGCAAATCTGTTGCAGACACAAGGAGTCTGGAAGGAAGTCAAGACCAGAGAGTGCCACCACAATTTCTTCTCAAGAATTAAGAAGCAGAGCAAACAAGCAAACTTGTCCAAAAGCTTGTGCTTGTGCTCTGGCAATGCTAATTAAAAATTGCCTATGCTACTCAGAAAAGTGAAGAAACAGATGACAAAATTTGCTGATCACACTGGGGCAATCAGGGTAGTAAAGACAAAAATGGCAAAGGATTGCAGATAGAATTCACTTCACTGAGTAAGTGGGACAAAATGGCAAATTCTGTTCTCTGTGGACAAATGTAAAGATGTTACACACAGAGAAAACAATCCTAACTTCACATATACCAGTATTGGCTCCAAAATAAATAATAGTAGATTAGAATGAAATCTTGGCATTTTTATAAGTAGCTCTATAAAAACATCAGCTCAATCCTCATTAGTAGTCAAAAGGCCAAACAGGAAATTAGAAGTGCAGACTCTTTCTCTTTAATTCATCATTAGAAATAAACTTCCTGTCAGCCACAATACATCAAATGGATCTACACTGTGCCTAAGTGAAATAAATAAAGACCTGTCAACACTTGTCTCCTACTGTTCCATTAGATCCCTGCAATTTAAGCACTGATCCCCAGGATCCCATGGGTCCCAGACTGCAACAGCCTTCATGTGGCAGCAAATTCCCCTGGGGGGATCAAGGTAATTCAGCTGAGACTGAACAAGAAATGGGCTCTGAAGAAATAAACCCACAGAACCTACAGGGTAGAAAATCCCTCCCACTGGGGGTACCTCTCTCACAAGCCAGCTCTGTTCCTCAGAACAAGTCTAAAACACCAGCCTAGGAATTAAAATTTGCAACTTTACTGAAAATCAAAACCCATGGACACAACAAAAGGCACTGGGTTTACTGATTGTAAAACAACTCTCTCCCTAGCAGAACATAAACCATTTGTGCCAAGGCACCTTATCACCTCTTTTCTCCCTTTCTTATCTACTCAGATCCCTTCCTGATGACTCCATTCCACTAATGCCCAATATATTTTCTTTCAGATATGGTCTCATTTTCTACTATTTTAACTACTTCTGCTAGCTGCCAGTGGGCATTGTCCTACCTGTGTTCTTAGATCCTTATGGCTAAAACAAAACACCATAATACAGGAGTTATTGGAAAACCAATAAAAAGTAGAAAGTATTACCATGGCCTTACACCTGACCAAATGTTCAACACCTTCCCTGTGAGGAACAACAAAAGTAGGAGCAACCATTCTGGAAAAGATTTAGAAGACTAACACAGGGGTATAAATCTCTTGAGTGGCTTGAAGAAGGGAGTGGGGAATAATTGTTTAGTTTCTTCCAACACAAAACCTAGAGAACATTAAATGAAGCTAGCAACAAACAGAAGGAGGTTCTTTGTGCCATGCAGGTTCAGCTGGGAAACTTGCCACGGAGCACTGTAAATTTTGAAAGTGCACGTGGGCTCAAAAAAGCTGGTGGATGAATTAATGCAATAAAAATCTGTGGCAGGGTATTAAACACAGAGGTTAAGTTAAAAAGTCCTTGTGAGACACATTTCTAAGGGCTGAATGAGTGTTTCAGAGAAACACTACTCTACGTTTGTGCTGTTCTTTCTTTCTCTCTAGGCAGCCACTACTGGCCCCAGAGCTGAATCAAGTGCAGCAGCCACAGGTCTGATCTACTATAAAATCAACATGTTAAGGGTTCCTGAATTCATGGACAGACAGATGGCCATGGATAACACTGACAGAAAAGTTAGACACTTCTGTAAGAGCTTTTGGGAAGTTTTTAGTGAAACACACCATTTCATCTACTGAATGTGCAACAGGGAATAAAGGGGAATGAACAAGAGCAGGGCTGCTCAAACTGGTCAATACTGGTCTGACAATGTGAGGCTGGGGAGGACAAATGGTGCAGTGGATCTGTATCATTCTGGTAGCACAAACATCCCCCTACAGAAATCCTGATGGTACCAGCAAACACACAGTGACAGGGAGATCAATGGCTCAGTCACAACAGCTTCTGTTATTCCACTGCTGACACAGCAGTTTCAGAGTCAGAACAGGCTGTGAAGGGCATCAGAGCTGAGGAGCAAAATGAAAGGCAGAGCCTGTGTCTGAGCAAGGACCTGGCAGTCCAGCACCAAGCTTCTGCCATAGAAGAGGTCCTGGTGAATGCTCACAATAAACATGTGATCAGGAAAAGAAAGGTCAGCTTCATTTTGTTTTCATGAAACCCTGCACTGCACAAGGTTCTGAGCAGTTTCAGATACTCATGCAAAGATGGGATCAAAATTACTGCAGAAGTCCAAGGGTTAAAGCCACTCACCTGTGGTCTTAACAGTGAGATCAAATTCCAACACCACTGGATCTCCTTTTGAGTCACAAGAAAAAGAGGGCAGGACAGAAGGGAAAGGTTTGGCAACCACGGGAGGCTCATTAGGAACCATATATCCCTGGGAAGATTTTGGCTGGAGCAGCTGCAATTTGGATTGATTCAGCTTTGGATCTCCTGACAGACTCACAAGTAAGAGTGTGAACCCTAGAAAAGACAACCTCACTGATGCAAAGGATGGTGCTCAGGAAGATTCTGAGAAAGAAGAAAATTTTAAGGAAAACCAATCAAAGACTGCCACACACCATCCTGAGAAAATCCTGTGGGATCTTTGCTCAGACACTGGAATGTCAGGCTGGAATGGCATAAGGCAAGAGCTCAAGTGCTCGGAAATACAGCCTTCCTCCAAGGAGTGAAATACCTTCTGCATGGACTAGAAAAGAGGAGGTTTTACGATGCAAAATGCACCCAAAGCTGTGATGATGCTAGTCAAAAAAAAAAAAACAAAAGAAAAAGAAGAAAAATAAGGGGAGGGATGAGAGAAAGAGACCCTTCTCATTTAACATCCTTAATTTGTGGAGGAAGAAACCAGCAATATGGAAAAACCTTTGGTTTGGAGTGCCAGGGAGCACAGCTACTCATGATAGGAGTAGCTGTATGGGAAAAATCAGTGACAGTGCAGAAACCTCCAGGAGTACCCACATCATAAAGAACTCCCCCTAGTCTCTGTCCAAGTAAGTAAAGAAGTAGGCTTATTAATGCATCATGGAAACCAGAATTTGGAGGACCTTTAGGGCTTAAAAAAATAGCATAAATTATTGATCTGGTGAAAAAAAAAAATTAAAATACTCATAATTGTGTTAGTTCTTCTGCAGTTTTATTCCAGCCTGGAAATGTGTCTATTACTTCCATGTTTCAAACAGACATTTATAGAGTTTTGAACATAGAGGCCCCCACCTGTTGATCCTCTGTTCTCAACCCTGCTTGTGTGAAAGGTCTCTCATCTCCCTCCCTGTCTGCAGTTGTTGGCCTCTTCAGCTCTTCCTCATATCTCAGGGAGCTGGAATCTCCCAATTCTCCATCATATGTCTCATCATAGTAGTAAATGGCTTCAAGAATATCATCATCAGTAGTGAACAATATGGTATCCCCAAAGTGCTCTGGAGCTGAAGGCAACACACAGAATTAAATGGAGAAAAAATGCAAAAATAATATAAAGAATGAGAAAAAATATTTTTTGTCCTTCTTTGCATTTAATTTGCAGAAGTGTTTAAAGATAAGATATGGATACTGACTATGGCTATAATTAGTGTTTCACTCTCAAACTTATAATGCACAATGTAAAAACCCAGAGAATTCAGTCAGATTTCAGACACATAGAAAAGAAAATGGGGAAAAAAGCTTCCCAATCACCTTTTCCAGAAGACCACGTATGTGAAAATAAGCAAAAAGCTGCAACTTTGAAATTTCCAGCACCTATCTGATGTGATTGAAACACAGACTGGTTGCTAAGACATAGTTAAAAATGGAGATTAGCTCTGGATGCTGCTAAAATCCCCAATATCAGTGAAGAATGCATTAATGGGCTTTGCATTATGTTTTTAAATTAAACACCAGACAAAGTGCCAGCTTGCTTTGAAGCAGAAAGTGATAACAAACAAGCTAGATGTATTTTGTTTGTATTGTACTGCTGCTTCCACAAGGAAAACAAGAAATGATAGCCTACCTCCAGACAAGGTTCCTGAGGCTTTGGCAATCTCTCCTTTAAAGATGCACTGCTCATCCAGCACCATGATAATGTCTTTCACACCTCGGAAGGAGTGGATTCGGGATTTATTGTAATTCCAGATCCTAATCATGGCTACCTGACAGGAATCCACAAAGTCAATAAAGACAAAGTGAGGTTTTCCAGGGGTGAATGGTGCCAGCCAGAGGTGCATATCATCCTGGGTCCGATTCACCCCATCGATGAGGTTGGTTACTATCCTGGGATCATTTCCATAAGCTGGTAAAATATTTATGTCAGGGGGTTCAGCTGTTATTTTTGCAATCTGAACAGGCTCTCCTTTAGAACTGAAAACTTCAATTCCATTAAGGCCAACATAATGTCTGTCTCCCCACGTTGTTCGGATGTCTATCACCAAGTGCTGCCCAGAAGGTAAAACAGGGATTTTAAAATCATTGCCATCCTCCATCTCCACAGAATTTTCTTCCTCTTGCTTCTTTGGTAGTGTTTGCAGTCCCTCTTTTCTCTGATATTCTCCAGGTCGGTTGATTTTCTGTTGATGGAGAAACTCATCAAAAATATCCCCTTGAAAATCCATGTTCGAAATCCGACCACGGTGGGAATAATTAAATTTCACCAAGGAGTTCCAGGACTCCTGCAGAGTGTGTTCTTGCTCACTGCACCACTTCATTCTAGAGGTTGCTACGTCCTTGATGGCAAAGTCTTCATCTGAAAACAACATTACAAAGGTATTTAATGCACAAACAGGGAACAAACCACTCCAACATTGACTTTGCAGAATGATGCCTTGTCCCTCACTAGGAAATTCTCTGACAGCAGCACTTTTATTTTGCCTCTCTGTCACATGTCCCAGTTTCCCTTCTCCACTCACACAGAATGAACAAAATCACTTTTACCTATGGGGGAGCAGAACTCCTGCCATGGTACAAACTGCAGCTTAGTTTGAGGCTGTGAATTCTTGCCTCAGCCCTTAAAGAAATTGGGATTTTTGCCCAGTGATACTTATTGTGGCTATCACAAGAGTTTAAATCATCCCTCTGTATTTCTGCAGGTCTTTCATGCAGCTGGGAATGGCTGAACTGGTTAATGGTTCTTCCTCTCAAAATGAGCCACAGGTATATAAAGAAAAGTAGTGGGAAAAGAAGTAGGCTCAGCAAACAGGAAGGATGAGGTGAGCACTGCATTCCAAGCAGGTAATGTCCAAATATTTTTCCCACTTTTCAGCACGTGTGAGATGCAGAGAGAGGATAATGACAAGATATCCAGTGGGAATGCAGTGAGGGCAACAAATCAGAGGGGCCCAGTGGGAGCAGAGCATCTTCTCCTTGTGGCTGCACTGGGGAACTGCTTCATTTCCATCTCAAAACAATTAAGAACAGATAATAACCAAGATTTTCAATAAAGCAGTCACTCATGTATTTTCTTCAAATAAATGAAGAAAAGGAAGTGGAGCACTAAACAATCACAGGCCCGTGGGCCAGATTTTACTTCTGTACAGTGTCCTTGGGTGGATACTAAAACAAATGGTTATCAAGAATAAATGCCAATTGCTGTGAAATGCAAAACAAAATTTTCCCAAAAGACTGCTCAAGACTAACTTTTAACTGTGTTTTTGGAAATACTGGAAAGAGGCAATGTTCCTAATCTATGCATGGCAAAGAATCATTTACAGAGGGGACATGTGAGATAAAATTAAGAATTTTAAAGCAGATGGGAAACTACCTGGAAAAGGGTTGTCTTCCAGAATGAAAGGCTGGAGACCAACCTGGCCACTCCTCCTTACACCACAAGGAAAATGCACACATGAAGGAAAGGTTCATATTTCAGAGAACATCAGACATTTTTGAGTCACTTTCTTGCTCACACCACTGCCAGTAGAGATGCTCGAGAGGTGGCTGATCCCCAACAATACATCCCAGAGCCTCACAATTCACCTGGACAGGGCAGTGTACAAGTATTCACCCCTTGAAAATGTCAAAGCTAGAAAGTTTGGGATGAGCAGAGTACAGAGGGGTATTTAACATCCACTGACTTTCCTTGTTTGAGTGGGTTTTCCCTTTCCTTTTCAAACATGAAATACTTCCAGCAGTCCAGAGGTTACAATTCTGAAGCCCCTCTAGGGCAGTGCAAGGGGAATTAAGAGGTTTGTGAGCTACTTTAAGGAGTGGTAACAGGAGAAGGGAAGCTCTGAAAGGAAAGCAGAGGTGACCCAAAAGCAGACACCAATGGCTGAAGGATTACAGGGTGTGGCTTTTTTAAGAATCTAAAATGCATTATTTATGAATGACACCTCAAACATCCAATTCTCCTGTGGGTTCAAGAGTGTCCTGAACTACCAATTCAGCTTCTGATGACGACACACCACACACAATTCCTCTCAAAACCTTAGTAAACTACATTTTGGGGCAAGACTACATAGAAAAAAAAACACCTTTCTTCTCCCTCTGTTGTGTTAATCTCTTTTTTTACTCCCTGCAGTTATAAACAGCAATCATATTTCCACGCTGCAATCACATGCTTCATTTCCCAAATCATTCTAAAAGCTCTGCTCTGTATCTGTTCCACTTGGTAATCAGCTTTCCTGAAAATGGATGATCAGAGCTGCAGTTTTCCAACCGAGCTCTCCCAAGTGCCTGTGTTGAGCTATTGAGGTTTCCCAAGTACCCAAACTGCCTCTGCTGATCCATCCTGGGAGTGCACTGCTCCAATCACTGCTCACACCAGCATTTCACTCAATCTGCTATCAGCTACTGAGCCATGATCCTTCTCTTCCTTGGTCATTTGCAATTGATGATTACTCAGCTTACAACTTAATTTTTGGTTATTAGTCCCCAGATGAGCCTGCAAGCATTCTACTGAATTGCATTCCATTGCTCCAGTCCTCAAGTTCATCGTTCTGTGCAGTTCTTCAATCTCCTTAACTCATAATAAACCAAATTATATGTTATTTGCAAATTTTATCAGCGTACTCCCACCATTTCCTTTGCACATTAAACTGGTTATCAAAGAAAAATTGATGTTTTTATAGCAACATTAACTCGAGCTGAGCCTGTACATACTGTTACTAATTCCTGTTGTTCTTGTGAAGCATTTAGTGACCAAAGCCATGCTGTGACATCCACAGGAGCCTCTGAGCCTTCCCTTTGTCCCACCCTCCACTGGGAACTGCCCTTCTCCCAATTAAAATCCAGCACTCTCAGGAAAACACTTAAAAGGTTTCCCTGTTGTTAAAGCTCTCTCAGCTCCACTTTGAAGATGGCTTTACCCTGCACACACAGCAGAGAGAACAAAAGCTGCTGGGTGGCTGCAGTTTCCCAGGGACTAAAACTCATCGGGAGCTTTAAGCACCACAGGACAACCTGCTCTGAGCAAAATCAGAAAAATGAAAAATTAAAACCCTCATCTTATAGTTTACATTGAAATTCCTTATTTATCTCCATTTTCACAACTAAACAGAACTTCCCAAGGTGGGATTTATTTACAGTTTTCAAATGTGAAGGGTTTGATGTAACAGATACTGTGAAATGTGTGAAACAGTAAATGGGCTGCAGGGAGTGGGGTGGATGAAGGGCACATGGCACCTCTCCCAAACTTCCCTATTCTTCTCTTCTTTGAGGTGTAACTTCAGATACACCGACGAAATTGCTGTTTTCTCCACAGAGGGTCAGACAAGGAAAAATTCAGACATTCTAAGTTTAGAAAGAACCATTTTCCTCAGCTTTGTCTAAAAAAAACCTGCACTACCTGCTGTAGAATTTGAACTGGCACTCCTTAATTTAGGTACATTTGCTGTCCCTTGTCAGCATTACTTGCATGTAAATATCCAAATTCAATATACAGCAAGATACATTTTCATGTAAATTGTTCTGATGTTGAATCACCCCCAAAATTTCAGTTTGTAGTTTTGTAACATCTTATTCCAATTTTCTGGGTCTTGTTGTCCTTGTTGCATTAAACTCTTTGTTTGAGACAAGATACTGAATGCTGAAGAATTACAGAATGCCAAGCAAGAGGCATAAGGGTCCAAAACCCAGGAGTCAGAGTGCCATGGCTTGAAACTGAAAAAGGAAGACAAACACATATCCCAAGCAATGGCAAGTTGGGTGAAAGAGAGCCAAAGCAGAACTTGTGGGTAAGAAATTCTACTTTTCTGTTATTTACACTTGTTAAAGACAAAAATATTATCTCATGCCCTGAAAATGACATAGCCATGGATTGGCAGATGTTGGGATAAAGGGGAACTTGGGAAGTTGCACAATTCTCCTGCTGTTCCCTGGGGACACACTGCTGGATCCTGCCAGAGGCAGAACACAGCTGGACACAGCTGGATCCATCTCCAACAGGAGGGCTGGGCAAGGAGGACAAGAATAATCAACAGCACAGAGCAGACAACAGCTAAATTTATTAGAAAACTCTTCATAAATAAGCAAGATGTCTGAGGGAGAGGTTTGTAAAGTTATGAGTGGAGAAGAAAAATAAGGGTAGTTTGCCATTCACTCTGAATAAATATATTGAGCATCTATTTTCACTGAGAAAGACACAAAGCTACTACACAAATAAACTCTGCAAATTTGGGATGTAATCTTCTTTATCTTTCTGCAGATTTTAATTTATATTAGCAAACATTTGCTGTCTACAGGACTGTCAATTTTTAGAATGTAATTTACTGAAATTTCATCTTCCAGCTGCTCCAAATAAATTAAAAGCCCCTAAATCAGAATGTAAATTTTTATGAAGAGTGTTTCATATCAGATGTAGGACCAGGAGAGAGACAGTATTCTCATGAGAAAAATATCACAAACAGCCAAACTAATATCCCCTGTCAAAACTTCCAGGGACCTCAAGAGGTCCCTTCCCACCTAAAATGAGTTTATGCCTCTGCAAAATGGAGAATATTTCAGCACTTGGACTAAGGCTGCTATTGTGACCTCTTACCTTTGAGAGCAGAATCATCTTCTACAAGACTTGTAGTGTTTAACCCCAGCTTTTTACCACATGTGGCACTTCTCCTTCCACTCATAGGGTACTGTAAACTGCAGTAGTTTTTGTCAGAAAAGTGGTCAAAAATGTCCAAGTCCACATCAGCATCCTTTCTGGTCAGCGTTCCTGATCTCCCATCTCCAGTTGCATTTCTGCTATTGGGTCCTCCCAGTTCATGCCTCTGACATTTGACATCCTCATTTATCAGATCTGAGAAGTTTTTCATTATATCATCTGGCTGTGTTTGAAATCTTGAGTTGAAATTCTGTTCTGTAGCAAGCCAAGGAGGCTTCTGCCTACTGGGGGTACCCTGATGATTCTGTGTTACCTGGGAAGATGACTGTAACCAAGAAGGAATGGCACCTGCACAATCAGTCAGTTTTCTTCCTGTTAACTTCTCCATTTGCTCACTCAAACAAAGCTCATCATCAGAGTGAACGTGCTCTGGAACTGCTGCTGCCTCCTCTTTGGCATCTTTTATACAAACTTGAGATGTGAACACTTTGAGATCATCCTCTAACTGAGACAAATTTTTCTTTGTAAAGCTGATTGAGTTCATCTTAGGCTCAAGAAGATTTTCTTCTGGCAGAGCTGTCCAGCTCAGTGAAGCACTGTTTGATTCTGAGCATTTAAAATGTAGGTCTGTTTTCTTGTCTGGGCCTGCAGGTGCATTTCCTTCTTTCCTCTCAGCTGAGGGAGATGCTGAGCTATCTTGCTTGTGATCTGTAAGGTCAATTGTGGTGTTCTGGTCAGCAAGGAGATCTCCAGAGCCTCTCTCTAATTCACCATCAAATACAAGGTTCTCATCAACATACAACTTCACCTTCTTTGCTCCAACGTCAAGGTCCTACAAAAATACAGGTATGAAGATTTCAATCAAGCTTTCAAGCATTAGATATCACAGCTCTGGGACTCTGACATTTGAGCACTTAATCAATAGACAGATGAAAACAATTAAACCCTGGGTCAGCACTTGCTTTTGACTGCTTTTTAATCTAAAGCTGAAAAGACTAAAAAACACTGTGTAATATATGAGATTTTTTTTTAAAGGACAGAAAACCCTGCTAGACACTGCTATCACTTTGTCTGACAAGGTTTGATTATTTAGAAAAGCTTGAGGGAAAAAGCCTAGATTAAGTACAATTATATTTGATCAGGGTATAAATTCCAGAGGCACATTTTGCTTCAGCATCCCTAAGATTCACCACTTTCATGACATGTTCCACAGTGAACAACCACCCAGATCAAAGCCACCAGAGTTAAAAAGAGTTAGAGAGTTACAGAAATGCAGAGCTAGAAAGTACAGCGAGAAAGAAAATCATCCAGTCCATCTCTTTCCACTGAAGAATGTAAAATAACCTTCACCATTGTGAAGGAATCTGGTTTTAACAGTTTTCAACTAATCTGCCTTGATAGCCTATTCCAACACTCAACTAGCCTTTTAAACAGCAGGCCTCCATCTCAGACACAATTCTGCCACTCACAACTTTATCTCTATGTTCTCCTTCTCTGTGGCATTCACCAGTACCTGATTTTTTTATTCCATTGAAGTTAGAACTAATGTTCTTTCTATTCTCTTCACAATTTCAATATAACCTTTTCTCCCTCTTGACAAAAATACCATTATCTTCAAAGAAAATACAGAAGATGAGACACAATCCATCTCCTTTCTGTTCTCTAACTTGTCCATCTCGTGGAGTCTTTCAGAGACTCTCTGTTCTTTCCTTCTTTTTGTGAAAACTAAGAAGCTTTTTGTGAAAGTAAGAAGTTTCAGTTTCATCCCTCTTGCTCATTTCCAGCCTGTCAGTTCTCCTTGAATACTGATTTTCATTTTCCTCTGCTCCCAGACTAAACCAATCACTCTTTCCCTTCCAAGCACCAAAGTCTCTGGTTCTTCACTCCTGCACACACTGCTGAAGCCTTACAAGTTTTCATAGCTTCCATCCTGTTAACAATAACATCTCTGAGGCTAAAAAATGCAATATGGATGTATCCAGAGGAAAAGCAGAAGATGCAGGCATGACAAGAAAGCTCCAGGTGAGGGAGGGGACTGGGGGCAGGAATGCAGGACACATTCCTGCCAGGAAGAAGAAAACCTTCACTGAGTTCCCAGTGAGCAGCTGGAAAACCAGTTTAATTGGCCATTCTGGCCTGGCTGCCTGTGGAACTCCTGTAGGATCATAAAGTGCTGTATTTCTGTGCTGATGCAGTCAGCCATAAAACAGGATATTTTTTCCCCTTGAATGAGGACACTGCTAGATTGATCTAACTGGGGATCAAAACATTTCAGTAATTACATCTGTTGAAAACTACCTGCATGGCTTGCCTGGAATTGTGATGGGGAAGAGAAAGACTATCAGGAGGTCCCAATAATGCTATTTTAAAAATTTCTCTTATGTCTAAACTGCCAATGTCCTCCTTAAAAGCTAAAGATATTGACTATTCACAGTTGAATTTTAGATAACTGGAACATTTCTCCATAACATTCCAGCTCTACTGCTGTTAGGAATACCCAGCCTTAGTTTTGCATTTTTACCTGGAAATAGGTATAAACTGAAGAGGACCACAAAAACACAGATGTGTTTTGAAAAGTATTTCTAAATGTCATCTTTTTAAATTGAAATCAGTAACTTCTTAAGAACAACTTGTTTTGAAATGAATCCCACTGCACTTACCAGCAGCAGAGGAAATCAGCTAGACAGAGAAAACACTACAAAATGAGATAGGGGAGCTCATTCTCCCTGAAAAAGGGACAGTCAAGCCCAAAAAAGGGCCACTCTCTTCAAAATTGCTTTTCCAGCCAGTGGGAGACTCTGATGCTTTGGAATGTCTGGGACAGGTATTTTAGGAAGCAGAAAAGGTCTGAAGTGTACCAAGATGAAGCAGACAGGTATTTCTAGGGTAGCAGAGACAGACTGGACTGGGGCAGGCATTCCAACAGCTGACAGCTCAGAAGAGCTAATGAAAATCTGCACCAAAATCCTGAGCAGACTGAGCCTCAGGGAGGAAAAATCTGAACAGATCCCAAAAGACTCCAAGAACAAACATATGCAGGCACAAGACTAAGAACTGCTCTTTTTCATTCCCTCCCACCCCTCTTCTGAGTTTCCAGTTGCTTAGTGATCTGTTCTGGTGGAAAAAACTGACAGTTCAGCTTCCCCAGTACCACTCCTCAGCTCTCCTCCAGCGTGGGGAGGCTGGAAAAATCCCTTCCTCAGGAGTAATCCCACCCTGTAAACAACCACTCAATGCTTCATCCAAGGCAGGGCTTTTCCCTCCTGGAAGAGTAATTAAAAGGGCACAATGTCTCAGAACAAGCAAGCAGGTATGAGCACTGTCAGAAAGAAAAAAAGGTTTTGTGAAAATAATTCTGGTTCCTTTTGATGTTCCTTCCCAGCTTGCACCCTCCACCCTCCCAGGGTGTCCGCTGGGATAGTGGCTCCCAAGGAGAAAATAGGGATGGTATTTCTGGCCATTTCTGTGATATTTGTGCACAAAGGACAGAGCCTAAAACCAAAGGAACTTTTCTGAGGATCCCTCCTGGACAGAGGACCTGAAATTGCTTCTACCTGACTTTTCAGAAAAGTGTGAAAAAGAAGCAGTAGAAAAGGAGTCAAGAACCAAAGAAAATACTTCTACAAAACTGATTGTGCTGGAAGAAAGCTGCTGCATCCTTACAGGCATTGCAGCCAGCATTGAATCCAGCACTGAAAAGAAACCCCAAGAGAATGGACAGGAACATAGGCACAGAAGGAACAAACACACAGGCAACCACCTGAAGAAGAGAATTATTCAACTGGAGAGCAACTAAGACCTTAATGCATTTAGGTATTGATTCCATTCCCAGTTTTGTGAAGACATAGAACACACATTAGACTGGATCTTTTTGAAAAAAGTTTTAATAGCACCAAGTAACCATGCAATTTCAAGGCTGTATCAAGTAGTTACAGAATGTCTGACTGTTGCAGATAAACCTCAAAAAAACTGGCTGCCCTTACACTTGTTCCCTTCCTGCAGACTGCAAATCGCCTCCTTTACTGCAGGTCTCATCTGGAGTAAATAAAGGCAAGATGAAGCATCCTCTGAGACCTCCCTTGTAATTCAATGAATCAAGGAATCTATGACAATGATGTCATCTGACTTTTACAGCTTCCTTCAGACATATTTTTTTCTCCTTCCAGGCTCAAGTTCTGAAATTCAAATATAGAAAAGTACCGGCCTCACTTAATTTTTGGCCTATTTTTGGAAGCAGTACTTGGACATCTCTCACTTACGTGGTTTTTGAGGGGAAAAAAAAGCAGTTAGAATGATTCCCAAATTCCACACAGAAATCTTGCTCTGGATTTATATTAACAGGAAGAAAATTATTTGTTCATTGTATTTTGGGGTTTTATACTTCTTTAACAAAATTCCTCGTGACAAATTACAGACTTAGGTAGAACTGCTTTGTATTATTCTTTCATCTTAAGGATAATGAGACATTTCTTCAGCAAGGGTAAACTGCTGCATTTCCACCAAAATCCATAGGATTATACTCCCATTGGATTTTACACATTGCCTCATAGCAGGTTATTAAAGAAGCAGAGCCTTGAAACACAGATAAACATTTCTGTGTACTTCCTGCATTCTGTTCAGTAGACTTGGTAACAAATCATACCATTACCTCCAAGATCAGCAGCCCTTTCGTACACTCTAATGATGATGGAACATCCTGTAGACCACATTTTAGTGAGAAAAGCTATTAAAATTCCAGGAAAAGAAATATAAATCAGTTGTAGTAAATTTGTTTTAAGCTGTCCCTTCCACGGCCATTTCCGTATGTATAAATTACCATATGTGCTTATATAAGAACATGGATGAGAGCAAAACCAGAGGGATAAAGCTTCTTATTTATAATCCAGGACAGCAAATCCTCTTTGATCCAGTACCTGAGATTTTTTCTTAACACTGCAGTGTACAAACAAGAATAATATTCATGGTGACATTCAAACACACAGACAAGAGACCATCTGCCATCTGCCATGATATCTCTCTTGTAACAGTAGATTACTGGTTTTATTATGAGCACACAGTAGTGGACTTTTTAATTGTCCCTGCCCAGGGAGGGGGGCTGGAGCTGGATGATCTTTAAGGTCCTTCCAACCCAATCCATTCTATGATTCTCATTAAAGTGACAAACCCCAAGCTGAGCAACAGTCAGCCTGTTTATATTCATAGACAGCAGAAAACACATATTTAAACACGTGTTTATTTACATTGTGATTAAACAGCTGAAAGCTCTGAATACTGAGATGCACTTACCTTTGTATCTTTATTTCTCACCATAGTAAAGAATTAATGACAGGACGTGCAAGCCTTTTATTAGGTCTTTACTGATCTTTAATAGCTTTGAAAGCAAATGCTCATTGTGCCCATGAAAACATTATCACTATATTGTTAGCACTCACAATTAAGACAAAAGCAAATTTCACAGCAGACAGGGACACCTCATAGCTCCTGTTTTATCACAGGAAATTGTATCTACTTTTATTTCATGCTTTTAGAAAGAAGATCACACTGAATTTCCGTAGGCAAGGCAAGAGCAAATATACAGAGGAGTTGAGAAAAGACTACTTACACTGGGAGTTGTTGTGTTGTAATTCCAAATCTTGATCTTGGATATACCAAAGTCACGTGAGCGGGTGGGATTGCGGATAACAAAGTAAAGTTGGATGGGTGGGTGGAAAGGGCACATCCAAAGGCAGCTTTCCTTAGGGAGCTAAAAACACAGACAAGCAGACTGTCACTAATGCTCCCTCTCCTGGAGCAGGTGTTTTAATTAACTCCCCATCCCCCAGCAGAACAGGCGGCCATTAGACAAGTAAATGTTTCATAAAATCTGCTACGTAAAGAGCAAAACCTCAGCCTCATTTCCCAAGAGTAAATCCCACTCTCCCGCCCGCCAGACAGCTCCCAACAACCTGGCAATGAGCTAAAGGTCAGCTGCCTGCTGTCCCAGGGAGACATCTGCACGCTCAGAGCACAGGCAGAGCAAGCCCAGTTTATTTTTATCAAATTAATCAGCTTTGCTGGCACTAGGGGGGATCACTGAGCACAATGGACATTCTACAATCATTTTACAATTTCTTTGCTTCTGGTTCATCCTCTAAGGAGGGGAATCTTAAAGAATTCTACTTTACTCCCTGCCTCTATTTTAATCAGGTTTTGCAGATAATCAGCTTCACTTACAGGTCTATTCCTCAGAGCTATACTGGACTCTATACTGGAATTTTCTAAGACATCACAGAATTCCCAACATGAATTTTACATACAACTAGGAATCAAAAGATTTTAAAGTACCAAGAAATGCCTAATTCTGGACATTGTTAAGAACTCCTACCTCTACATGTTCAGAATGTAGGGATATGTGGCAGCTCAGAAAGAAGGAAGTTTCAGAATGAAAATGTTGAATATTAATACATTTGATGTCCAGTGTTACCACATGCAGGTAACATCCCAGTGATCTGAAAGCAGCTGATAAATTAGTTGCCCTTCTGCTCTCAGGGACACACAGTACACAGATACACACAAGATAACAGGCAGTCTTTTTCCACCCCTTTCTCTCTGAAGTGAGTGTTTCAGTTCTTCCTGAAGCCATTAACCACAGAACCTTCCCCCAGAGTCCTTTACTGTGTGACTAACAATGGTAGGACAGCACCCTGGAGCCTGTTCAGAGCCATCATTAACAGATCCACTTCTCACCATGGTCATCTCTCCACTTCTCCGGACTCTGATGGGTCTCTGCCCTGAGCCTCTCAAAAAGCTTTGGGAGACTGTTTCTGCTTTTAATGCCAGTTTGGAACACAAACAGCCATAAGAGTGCCAGACAGGTTTTATCCTTTCTACTTAAAAAGAAAGAAGCCTTTGACATCAAAGAAATGAAGGACAGCCCTCAAATCACTGTTAACCCAACTCCAGGTCAACTTCAAAGGTGCATCATGTTTTTGAAGCCATACTGTGACCAAGAACAGTTAAAAAACAATTTCCCAACTGCAGACAACATCTGATAAGCAATCTGTCTGCAGACCTCTCAAGTCAGGAGCTGCCTCCCCAGAAATCAATAGGTTCTGGTGTGTACTGAGAGCCAGAGATGCCTTCACAGGAGGGTACCTGATTCAGCACCAAAATGACCTGTTCCTGCTTCTCACTGGTTTCTCTGTAAAACTGCACACCATGTTCTAAAAAACAGAGATTAATCAGAGCCAGGCTGAGGGTTGTGTCCTGAGTGAGAGGCAGCCATGGAGATCATTTTGTTCATCAGTGGAAATAACTGATACGGCTGAGGTTACACAACCTCACAGGTGTCACAGCCCCCATGAGGGTGTCAAAGATCTGACACCAGAAATTCAAGGCACTTTGAAGGATCCATGCCAAAACTCAAGAGACTGTGGAGGGCTCTCATGTTTTATCCCAAAGAGTGAAGTCATGTCTTTGCCTTCACAAGAGGTACTTGAGCCTGGGGTTACTGTCTTGCAGCTGAAAAATCTAACCCAAAAATTCTTTGAACCATCAGGGTGAACCTGGTATGTTAAGGAGTCGGAATTACATTTGAGTTGGAATTACATTTGAACTGGACCAAGGAAAAAGGGGAGAGTGGAAACCTTTAGTCCTAAGATTTTGTGGGAGATTGGCACTGCTTCTTGTGGGCACTGAAGGTGTAAATGATGGAGAGCAAAGGAAGCTTCAAGCACTGTGAAGAGGAATGACACAGCACTAAGGGCTCCCCATGGGGAAGAAACACCCTTGTTAGGTATTTACCTGTCCTTGTTATGCTGAGGTTTAAGACCTCTATATGCACATAAGAATCAAAAAGGTTTGTGGAAAACAATTTCAATAAAATACCTAAACTTACTAAGTATTATCACAGAATGCCAGAATGGTTTGGGTTGAAAGGGACCTTAAAAACCATGCAGCTCCAAGCCCTGTCATGGGCAGGGACACTTTCCACTATCCCAGGCTGCTCCAACCCTGGCCAAGTTTGCCTTAGACACCTCCAGGGATCCAGGGGCAGCCACAGCTTCTCTGGGCACCTTGTGCCAGGGCCAAACCCTACCCACAGTAAAGAATTCCTTCCCTAATCTAAAAAGTTGAGAGCACCTGATATTCTGCCAGGCATTTTTTTCTTTTACAGTACATCACAAAACACAAGGAAGGAGGCAGTTTAAGTGCTCTTCTTAAAAGTCTGCAAGGGTAATAAATAAACTAATAAAATAAAATCCCTCATCTTCAATAAGAGTATTCTCAAAGACAAAAGTACACCTAAATGATCAAAGATGGAAGTGTTTAACCATGGTAAAATGAGTTTTCCACACAATAAGTTTTTATTTCAAGTTTTTGTTCTGTTGAAAATGTTCATTGCTTGAGATTGATTAATTGATTGGGTTTTTAATGCACTCTGAAGCTTTCCTGTATGATCTGAAATGTACACAAACTGAAGTGCTGCTTTGCCTTCTGAAGGAATCTGCAGTTCAGGCACCCATACCCACAGCCTAAGAGCATATTCCCTGCCCAGATTGCATCTTGGATGCAGCCTCAAGAGAGGAGATTACAGAGTCACAAATCAAGGGAATATATTAATCAATGCAATATAAAAGCTCATTACTTAAGAATAATGAGATCTATAAATGTATGAGTAATACTGAGAGTAACAGGTTCATAATGGCTTAATGAATGTATTACTACATAATTTATAAATATCTAGAGTCTGAGAGTCACTACTACAACTGTTACTACTACCACTACTACTGAGTGTCACCTGCCAGCCAGCATAGCCTAAAAAGGAGAATGGGTATTTATGAGATCCCAACTACAATTTTTAGGAGACAGTAAGGAAGATGCTTCAGGTAAAAAATATTTGTCTGGAAATTATACTCCACACAGAGTCTCAACCAAATTTCAAAATACTGCATATTTGTCCTCTTTCAAATCTCATCCACCTTGCAAGCAGAAAAGCACCATTAGCATGAAATGAGCTGTAATTTATGTTTTTAATAGACTAAGTCCTTCAGTATCCTCATCCACTAAAATCATACTAATTCTTTACTAGAATCCTTGCTCTGAAGGCCCATGAAAAATGGCACAGAATGAATGTGCAGCACAAATGAAACTATGGCTGTATGAAGGGCTGTGGACATTTGCTAATTCTTTCACACCAGTCAGTGTCTTTTGCCCATTGTCATTAGTGTGGGAGCACCTCATATCTCCTCATCCTACTATCTCACACAAAAGCCATGAAAGACTTTTACCTGCCATGTATTTTTTTTAATCTCTTGTTCGAAACTACCTACACAGTCTTGTATTTCCATTATTCTTCCCTAGTTAAAAAGATAACAAGGGAACAAGAGGAAATAGGCACATTTTCTTTATAAATTTACCTAAATTTCTGTTATCCATCTGAAAAAAATTAGCAGTGAAACTCCTGTACCTTGAGACCACGAGGATGGTCTAAAACATCTCTCATCTACCTACCTACCTTTGTTCTAAAACAAAGTTGTAACTGAATACCAACATCTTGAACAGGAGAGCTAGATTTGTTAATAAGCAATATTTGTAGGGCTTTTTTAATTATCAGATAGTTGGTATGTAGTCAGGTTCAAAATGTTTCTGAACAAAAAAACTGGAGATAGACTATTGTAGGAATATTATAATGAGAGATTTTAACATCCAGCACTAAGCTGTCTTACATTTAGGTTCTTATTGACCAGGCAGCACAAATCCCCTGGGTTGTCTGCATTTCGAATGTCCACATCATGGGGAGACACAAAGATCCTCTGGTTGTGCAAATCAAAGAATTCCACCTGGCTCAGGCCCACGTTTGCTGGATTCCCCCAGTTGGAAAGAAGCTCCATAGTCACATAAATGGCATCATGTACTTCCATACTGGCTGTCATCTGGACCAAAATGAGATATAGTAAAAAAATCAGTGACCAACCAATAAAATGTGAAACAAAAGATTGTTCAGGCTGCAAAACTGATGGGCCAGAAGCAAAAAGATTGCAAAGTCAAGGCTATTTGGATGACATTCAATCAATCATTTTGGGTTGCACCAATTCTGCCACACATCAACACTTTTAAAAAGCCTGAAGAGAAGGCAACTATCACTCTGTTCTTTGTCTGGTTCCTTTGTCATTCTGATGAACAGCAATAAATTCTCTTTCCTTACCCTGCCATAGGTTTATTACTTGATGTAGGGCAGAACTGGGGGATACAGCTCATTCAATGTACTTTTACTTCAGTAAAACACTGGGAAGCACCAATTATGGTGCACATATGCACAAACCTTCTCTCTCCATGTGGAATTTACTCCAGCTCTGCCACCAGCCAGAGATCTGTCACTGTCACTGGCAGAATGGCTCCCACGCTCCACAAAGGCTTTCAGGAGCCTCTTCTTTTGTCTGAAACAATATATTCTGGGTTATTTCTCATAATTCCTGCACTTTTATGAAATAGTTGGAGCAAAGGTGAAGAGATGATAGGATGTATCCCACAGGAAAATGTACCCACAGACCAAATGACAATTTTTGCAGCATTCCACCTTAGATACACAGAATTTGGTTAAAAAGCTGGGCTCCAGCTCCAGCTGGTTCTGAGGCAGTGTGAGAAGAGAATGCAGAGGTGATCTGAAGACCATAAAGGGAGATGCTGGCAGATCCTGCTCCACAGAAACTGGCCCAAGGCAGCACTGCCTGATTTGCTACTTGCACGGTGTCTCGAGTATTTGAAGATTACCAGGTGTAATAATTGGACTGGTAGCATTCTATAAAATCTCTCTTCAAAAAAGGAAGTTATCCTAAAGCAAATATATATAAATATATACCTGCTTCCAAAAGGGCAGAATCTCTCCACAGCTCTGGTGACTGTAGGCCTTGTCTGGCATTTTTCTGGAGGTTCAGTCTTTGCGGAGAGAATAGATGGAACAGAAAATGTCTCCTAAGTAAGAAAAAGATGAACATGCTTCTCAGATTGTTCTCACCAAACAGCATCAATCTGTATCTCTGGAACAAGTATGAATTTGGGCTCAGCTCATCTGTAGCTCTACACAAAGTTAAAGCATGTTTAATGGAATTGGTCTTGATTTACAATGAAAGAGCTGAGCTTGGAGCTTGATCTTCTATGTGGAAGAAAATATAGAAGCAAACTCTGAGGACTAAAAAGTACACACACACACACACACACACACACGTATATAAATATATATATAAAATCTCACTGTATACATTTGGTAGGACTCAGGGCTGGCCAAAGCTTTGGCACAGGTCTACTAGAATTTCTCCTCCAAAATCATCAAGGCTTTTAAAATCCCCAAATCCCTCAATTCAATTAGCATAAAATAATGATTTATTTTTTTAATAAAGAGCTATCACTAAGAGAAACAGAGGAAAAGTGCTGCATTCTTATAATTCTATGGGCTCTTTCTCTGACTCTACTCAACTTCTTTGTTGATTTTTGTTGACTTCCTTCCTTATGAGTTTTTAATTGCTTTTAAAGACGATTTCAGGGGCTAGGAGATGAACACACATTGGGGCAGAAAACCCTCCCCAGCTCATCCTCAGTGAGATCTAGCAGTGTACAGGACAGCTCTGCTCCAAAAGCAGAGCATGCACTAACAGGGAGCAGTGCCCATATTAACGAGTCCCGGAGGAAGGCAGGATTTATTGGGATGGAAATCACACATTGCCTTGTTTCAGAAGCTTGCAGGATGAAAATGGCTCAAGTGGGCCTGCAGCTGTGCATCTGATTGTATAGACACATCATATGGCTGCTCTATCAGTTGCTCAGTGATCCCTGTAATCAAGAGGGAGCTGTGGGATGCCATCCTGAGGAAGCAGATTAAAGAAAACAACCCTTTGGAAGAATAACAGAAATTAAATTACAGTTAGGGGGCATCACCATTCATTCATACACAATCCTAATGTGTAAGAGATTGTAATTCATGGAGGTTTTGCTACTTGAACAAATAGCTCTCTTTTNTTTTTTTTTTTTTTTTTTTTTTTTTTTTTCTGCAATACCTTTTGGGGGTTTGTGGCAACTGCTTGCCTTTGCAGACCTCCCTGCAAGAATTCATTCTCAGTCTGCACTGCTTGAACAACAGCTGAAACAGAGAGGTCAGGATCCTTCTCACACACTCTCTTCCTGGTTACTGAAAGGGATGTTTCTGGTCGACTTAAGGGCTCTGGGACCAAAAAAAAAGGGAAGAAATACTCATTTGTTCAGGACATACAAGTACAGAACATTCCAACATCTGGAACTTCCAATTCAGTTACTGATACAGGGCTTTGCAAGCAGTCTATAACCATCCCAAATGAAGCTGAATTCCACCAATTTGGTTTTATGTTAAGATTCCAAGCCACATCTTCTCTAGGCAACAGTTAAAACAGCATCGTAAGAAGAAGAAAACCAAAAAATGAGAAACACAATTTTTATGCTTTTAGATTGCTTGGTTCTGGTATTTAGTGGAAATGCCTTGTAATAGTCCATTGAAAAGAAGGATATAAAATTTAAGCACAGCAGGAATTTGTAATTGGGGTGTTCAGCTATTTTGGAGGAATCCCCAGAAACTTCTAGCAAAACAAGGGGAGCCAGGAGTTGCTATTTACAAGGCAAAATAAATGACCTTATCACTTAAGCAGTCATCACAATGCCCACACGAATCCCAATCTTCCCAAACTTCATGGAGAAACAGAAACATCACAGCCTAGAAACAGGTTTGAAAGAAAGGAAATCAAATTTAACAACAGATGATGTGAGACTGGACTAAAAGAGAAGCACAGTGGTTATATCTGAGGGCTTAGTCAAGGGAAGAGAAGAGACTGGAGTTGTGCAGACATTTAGAATGAGGGGAAGTACTGAAGTGCCAGAGTGCTCTCAGTGCTACAGGGAGGAGAGTACAGTGCAAGTAACATGAAATCCACCTTGAAAAGACAAGAAGTTCAAACTGAGCTGAGATTTGTGTGCATTTACTCTTTCCACATACACCCATGAAAACCTTCAACAAGCATCAGTCATCTCTGCAAAAACAGGGATAGAATAACGACCTGCTTATTCTTCTGTACTGTATCATCCCCCTGAAATGAAATTCATTTAGGATTTATCACAGCAGTTGAACAGAAACAGCTCCAACCAGCACTATTATAACCTGAGAAAATGCTGCACACATCTCTGGGAAGTCAAAGCAACATCTGCTTCAACAGATGGGTGAGGGTCTCAGAAGCTACAAAGAGGATTTATTCTGGAGCCAAAAAGAATTAAGTTCTTTTTCTCCATTTGGTTATCTTCTAATTAAGAAACTAATTATTTGGCTTTTCAAAATCACTGGCCTTAGTGCTTTCTTGGGACACACCTGGATTCTGCTTTTTTGAACAGAGCAGCTTGACCAGAGTGTGGCAGGTCTGAAGATTCCACCTCAGACCTTTCAAAACTCAAGCTGATCACACTTGTTCAGTTAAGAACTGCACTGAACTACAACTGCAGTCACAACTTCAGCCCCTGCATTTTGGGGTTTGCTGTGTTTTGTTGGGGTTTTTCCCCACGTAAAGACCACACCTTAGCAGCAGATTTTTAGAATAAGCAGCAGTGGCTTCAAATGATGTTCTCCAGCCCAAGAAAAATATTTTCCAGTATGCTCCTAAATACTGGCATCTCTATCCAGCACTGCAGAGTGATCTCAGTGTTCAAGGTGTAATTCAAGTACAGTCCCAAGCAGCCACAGGGCTCTTTTGTCATGCTGTGAACAACTGTGCCTTTATTGTGGTAGAGAACTCTGCATTTTGTATTGCTACAAATATGTTGTGTTAAACTCTTCCACCAAACATCAGCTGCCGACTGGGAGAACACACATTTCCATTAATACCACAGGGAACAGACCTCCACGAGGCAAGTGGGAAACACAGAGCAAGTACTGAACAAGGACTGAAAGGGACAGGGAAAATCTTGTCTTGTGGAAGCAAAAAGAGAAGCAAGATAGTAAAGATCTGGCAGAAGATTGAAGTATACAGGCTTTTACACTTCATCACAATTTCACTGAATTCAGAATATTAGAGGTGTTAAAAACAAGAACAAAAGCACAGAAAATCCCACTTTTTAAAAAACAGGCAGGGGAGTGACAGCTAAAAAAATCACATAATGACAGATGTGTGCTGAAATTACATCTGAGCCAGAAGGGGAGAAAGCATGAAAACTGCCCTTATTGACATCATATATTCTTATTTCTTACTAGAATACATTGTTTCGTGTCTATCCTGGTGCAAGAAGTCAGCAGAGAGTGACCGAGTGCCTTTATTTTTCAGCATGACTGGTTTGACAGGAATGTACACTTCAGCACTGTCCTTTCTTTTGGCTGAGAGAACTTGCACTGGCTTCACTTCTGCAAGATAAAAAGGAAAAAGAAATAATGAACTTTAAAGCCAGCCCAGGAAAATTTATTGGATTTTAAATGCTAAAGTTCTGCCACTTTCATTATGTTGGCATAGTTAAAAGTGGTAATTTCCATCCCCTTCACTGACACTGTTCTGTTGATGGAGAAGCACATATGGATGGCTGGCACTAACTCAGTGAAACAAAATAAAAATAGTACTATAATGTATCAAGATATGTCATCTCTGCCAGATATTTACCTGCATTACTGACAAGAAAAGCAAAAATAAAAAAGAAGTCCTGAGTCATTTGTTAACACAGATATACCAAAGTAAATTCTTAAAATACAGATGCAAACGTTGTCTTGTTTAGAAGTTTCAGAGGGGAAAAGGGTTGCCTAGAAAAGCTCAAATAAGTACTTCTTCACTTTTTGATTTGGGAATTATTAATGCCTCTATTGTTTCCATCACAGCTCTGAAATTTCTCTCTGGACAAAAAGTCCTGCACTCTCCCAGAGATTTTGTTCTCACTGCGCTTCCATGCCTCGCTCCTGTCTCTTCTTCTGACCCTCTCCCCATTCACACTCCACTCACTCTCACTAATGAAAGGAACACTCCTCTACTTAATTTATTCCAAGATTGTTCCTCTGAATTTATGCAATTAACTACAGATTAGGGAAAGAAAAAAAAAAAAGGAAGCAGTAAAATAAACAAAACCAAAGAACCAAAACCAATTACTGTACCAGAAATGAGCAGGGAAGGAATTTTGGGAAATACTGAAGGTAGACTTAGGTCTGCTTTCTGCCTGAACTCTTCATCCTTTGTTAAATCATCTTTGAGACCTAATGACTGGTTGTGGGTTTGGACACTGAGGTCTCCAAAGGAGACAGAAAGACAAAAAGAAGTGGCTCATGTCAATCACCAGGGACAAACAGCACACACTGGGACAGGCATCCAGCACCCAGGATGTGAAATAAAGGCGAGAGTGGGAAGATTTGGCTGCCTGAATTACTGCAAAAAGAGTTCAAAAATATATCTAAAAACATGATAATTTCTTGAGAAATCTCTCAGACAGCCTGAGACAATCTCAGTTCAAGTGTCTAGAGCTGGTGATGCAGCTGCAGTAACCAGGTCTGTATCTTTGGATTTGCCAAAAAGTTCTTAATGAAGCACAAGAGGATGCAAGCATCCCAAATCAGGAGAGCAAAGCAACAGGTTTGCTGAAGAGCATGAGAACTTAGGAGGGTATGGAGTAACTCCTAATGATCAGCCTTACAAGTAACTCCCTCAAAGAATGACTATTGTAGCTTTGTAGTAGTGTGGAAGACACAGACTTACTGCTTTGATCCTGGTTGAACTCCAGCACAGCTGGGGCAGCAGAATCAAGGCCAGAGCATCTCCCAGCATCCTGATGTTCAGAACCTTCCTTCTGCAGTGCCCCACTGCTATCCAACTGAAGGCCTTCAAAGCCTGTAATTGCCTCCTCAGTGGGAGATGGTTCTGAAAACACATCCTCTTCAACAGAGTCATAATCATCACTAAGGGAGTCTTCTTCCATCCTCTCCTCTTCCACACTGTGCCGCAAGCTGCTTCTCAATTCCTGCTACAATATAAACACATCTGTCAGAAAAGCTCAAACTTGTATTTCAGAATAAACCAGAGTGGCTGCCAGCTCCTCCCCAAGAGAAAGAAAAATCTCCTGATGAACTCAGAGCCGTGATGCAGCTAAAAATATTCCCATTCCTATGTCACGTCTTGCCTCCTTTGATGAGGGCTTGTAAAGAACAATCATCCTACAACTCCTGTGCTCCTTCTCATCAGTATCCAGCAGAAACCTTCTGTAGGCCAAGGAGTTTCTATGTGCAAAACCATTTTAACCATTTTATGTGCAAAACCACATACTTTAGGAATAAGTTACAAAAAGCAAGTAAGGGGAAGAGCAAAGGCATGTATTTGTGCAGTCTCACAGTTGTGCCTTGCTATTTGAAGAGTAGCTGCAATCCAGAATTTCCAAATACCTTCACAAGACTGTCAAGCTGATGCAGCACAACTCTTTTTAAGCACATGACAGATGATAATAGTCCTGCCTTGTACACATCTGTACTTCAAAAACCAGCAGAAAAAGAGTTGGGGTCTAATGGACTAAGCTCTGGACTCTTGCACAGAGTTTTTTGAAGTGGACACACTCTAACAGGATTTTATGCAAAAAATAACCTATTTTGAAATTTACTGTGGAAAAAACTGCCCTGCCTCTCTCATCATAGACCACAGACAGCACAGATGATGCTGGAGAGCTGTGGACTTTCATGAATGCAAAAGGAAAAGACCTTGCATCTCTTAAATGCTTTTTTTTTTCCCTCCTGCTTTGTTGGTATTAGAGTTTTGAGATAAATATTGGTAAGCAAACTGTATAAAATGAAAACCTGAAGCTACCTTAGGTACAAATGAACTGTGACAGTCTATATTCAGTTTGCAATGAAAGCTTAAAGCTCCTACAGAT
This sequence comes from Irena cyanogastra, assembly GCA_013397155.1. Lineage (NCBI taxonomy): Eukaryota > Metazoa > Chordata > Aves > Passeriformes > Irenidae > Irena > Irena cyanogastra. The sequence continues at coordinate 209,886 of VWZV01000374.1, read as the reverse complement.
TACACTTGTTAGGAAATCCATGTTGACAGAAATATATTACAAAGAGCAGACAAAGTCAGGTTCAAAAGGAGGTTTATAAGCAACCTGAGCCTTGATATCAAGCATGTCTTTAAGACAGTCAAAACTAATATTTCCAGCTCTTTGACAGGAAATTGTACAAACTTTCTGTTCCTTTGAAACCTCTGCATCTGCATTGTAACAAGACATTCAAAAAAACACATTATAGCCTCAGCAAAATCAAAATTATTTCCATCTTGATTAACAAGAAAAGCGAGGGGTTGTTTTGAAATTATTAGCTTCCCATTAAAAACACATAAAAGATATAAATATCCATCTGTGTAAATAAGTTACCAGTTTGTAGAGCAAAAAGTAATCATCAATGCAAGAGCAATATAGGAATGAGAGAAAGATGCAAGCAAGGAATATATGCTTGGGAATTTTGTCTGATGTCAGTGGTAAGATCTGTTAACAGTTTCACATATAGATGCTACTCCACTACCCAGAAAAGCTTTATTTATGTCATTAATTGGTTGGCAGAAAAACATTCATAAATTTTTGTTCATTGATTCGTTTTCTTTCACATTTGTGAAGTGTGCTAGAACAAACTGCTATTAGTGATCAAAAGGAAGGCTGCACAGCCAATACAACAACAATCCTTGATGCAAAGCAACTGCATTGATTATAATATTTTCAAACAGTCTGATTTTTGTTAGGCAAAACAATGAAATGCAACAATTTCAGCATCATTATTTAAAGACTACCCTAAAGGCACCAAAAGCTGTTGTTTCAGCTTTCTCCAACCTGGCACCCAGGAGTGATGTTCACTTGCACAACCATTAAGTGAACTGAAAGAGGCTCCTTGCAGGAAATAGCTCAATCCAACCCAACCTAGGCAATATTCCACCTCCTAAAAATAAGGTTTAACATTTTGTAGTGTTGGTGATTGAGACTTGATTTTTCAAGATGCTTTACTTTTCTTTTTTTTTCCTTCTTTTTGTCACATTTCATCAAAGCAAAATTCTCTAATGAAGACACCACCATAGAGGGGTCTGGGTGCTCCAGCTGAGGCTGATCCCTGGGCACGATCACATTTCAATGACACTGCCATGAACAACAGAAGGCCAGTTGTACCTGGGAGAGAGGACCATCATCATCATCATCACTGCTTCTCTCCACATTCAAGCTTTCATAAGGTTCAAAATCATCAGAGTACTGCAGAGATGGTTTAATGTAGAGTTTGCCCCCTCTTTCTGTTTTAATTGCCACAGTTTTCTGTCAAAAGAAGCGTTCAAAGAAATTAGATTTCTTCTGTGTATCAGCAGTACAAAAAGAGTAACCATCAGACTTTACATAACAACAGCATGATCAAGCACTGCTTTTCCCCTCTGTTCCACAGAAGGTTTCTGTTCTCCCAGAACTCCCCTTTGGGCCCCTGAGTTATGGTTTAACAGCCGTGGTCAAACTCCCCACCTGCTGAGCCCAGAGTGGGCAGTGATGTTAAACCTGGCTCTCTGTTGTTCCTACACTCCTCGAGCATTTTCTAAGTGCCAGGGGCAGAGATGTCCCAGAGGGAATATCCTAAGACAACCTGGGTGAATTCTTTCAGTGAGTCTTTCCCCCTCACAGCATCCCTTAGCAAAGCCCAAGTTTGACAGGTTTGGCCAGGAATTGGTGGGTCCTCTAGATATCCAAAAAATCCCCATGGAAAATCACTGGGAATGGAAACTGCTTTCTGGCACAACCTTTTTCTCAGTCTTTGGTTGCACTTTTCCTAGTTAAAAAACTCCAGTTGTTCATGAGGATATAATAACTCCTATCCTCCCATCCAACCAGATAAAAGACTTAAGGAATCATCCTAAGCTAGTCCCAAGTAGGAACCAGGTTTTAGTACAGAGCCACACATCTGGGAAATTCAGCAAAGAAGTCCTGACAGGCCATAATGGAAGCTGAGAAAATGAATTCAACTAAGCAGTAAGAGTGGTAAATAAAGTAATGCAGCCTTAAAGCTTAAATGTGCAGTATTTTCTGAAAGAAAAGAAAACCTGCATAGGTTTTCAAGCACAAACACTTGATCCACAGTGCCAAAGACCTCTGATCCCATCACTCAAGCACAGACTGGATATCCAGCCAGGCCAATGGCTAATCAAGTAGTGTAATTACTTGGGTGACATATCTCCATTGTTCTGAATTCACATTTATTCTTTTAATTAAGTCCTTGACAGGTTAATTCAGATCCTTCTTTAGGCCAAAAGAAAATAGGTTTCTCTTCTGAGATTTCTCTGGTGAACCAACAACTATGGAGCTGATGGCTCCAAATTTCTTATAGACAGGATATTTTTATTTATATGCATTTTCCTCTCTTATCATCTACAATAATTTATCACATTTATCAAGAAATTATGACTCAAATTATGCAAATTACATGTCTTTGTCCCTCAATCTTGTTGCAGCATAGAGAACAGCAGTAACAGGCAGAGGTGTCTCTCCAAAATGAGTTTCTCCATCCTTTGCACTAGATAAATTCCTAGGGTGCCCCCAGAGCTACCCAGCAGCAGCTACTCTGCTGGAGGACACACTGAGCCACTCATTTCCAGGCTACAAAAGTTTCTGTGATGAATGTCACTGAAAGCAAACCCTTTCAGTGAGATTTGCTTCTTTAGGCTTCCAAGCATACACAGATGTGGGCAGGGTAGCATTTCATGTTGTCAGTATCCAGAGCGAGCCACTCAGACAGCCCCAGCTGCCCACTCTGTACCACTTATAATCAACTTCCCCTAAATTTCCCCCTATCTGCAACCTAAGAATTAGCTCAAAGCCCCATTTCTTCCACCTGCCCCATACCTGAAGCCAATTCCTGCGTTGTATCTTGCTTGGGGCAGTCTGAGTGCTGTGTTCTGGCAGCCCACTCTCTTCTAGCTGGGCTGCTTCTTCAGCAGGGACACACCAGGATTAGAAGACAGGAGAGAGAAAGCAGAAATATGATATTAGACAATAAACAGACACCTTTGTTCATGGGTTTGTGGGTTTTTGTTTTCCCCCCAGCTGAGGACAGAAGAGTAAATCTGACAGGTGAATGGAATAATAGAACCAACAACTGCAAAGACATCCCACATCAGATCCTGGCCAGCTCCAGCAGCAGGAGTTTTGAACCTCTTCAGGGACAGTTACCATCAAGTGTTTTTAAGAGAATAAATTCTTTCAAGGTACCACAACAGCAGGGGAAGCCCCACCTTTTTTGATATGAAAATATAGAAATACATTCTAGAACAGGGGTACACATCATTCTGACCCCCAGCTGGGTAGAAAGTACCCTGTCTGAGGGAGCCATTTGAGGCCAGAACCCAACTACCAAAGGCAGACTGACAGACAGGGATCTGGTGAACAACAGGTGATATGCTGGGTTTACAAAGGACTTGTGTATATTTAGTCTCAAAATTAAGGAAGAATAAGGTATTGGGAGATTAAACAGAATGCACTGGGTATTTAACATACTGTGCAGAGAAGGATTCTTCATGTATAAGCCATGAATGAAGGACAAACAACCATTATCCTTCATTTCTAAGGCAAGGAAAAGCTGGTTCAGGAACTTCTGCAAAAAACCTCTGTATGGTCAAGGAAAACTAAGGGTTTCTGCGCTGGAAATGGCCCCAGCCTAGAGTGGAACAATGGATTTTTGAGAAGATGCTTTGATTGAGAGAAAGAGACAAACAACTTGCAGGTCACATCAGTGTCCTCAATGGAACAAAGGCACCACCAACACTCTCAGTAGCATCCTAAATAAAGGCATCTCATTTCCTATGACCAGGACAGATTTACAGCTTCCATTTCTTCTCAGTGGAGAAAAATAGCTGATGCAAAACCTTTTTTCTTTAAGCCATAATTTAATGGTCACCCTAAGGCTGCAGGAACTGGCACTACCCATAAAAGAAGCTATTGTCCTACAAAGGTCAGAGAATCACAGAAAGATTTCATTTGGAAGGAACCTCTGGGGCTCACCAAGTCCAGCTTTCCACTCAAAGCAGGGCTTACTTCAGAATTAAATCAGATTGCTCACTACAGCTCTCAATACCATATTTTCTTTTTTGGGGGTTGGACGACCCTACATGCACCTGTGCAGTGACCTGTTCAGAGAATTGATATGGCAAGTTTTGACTGTGGGAAAACATAAAAGATTCCTTTTAGTTATAGGCCCTTGGGCAACCTGGATCACTAGGAGACTGCACAAAAGCTGGTCCAAGCAGACAGGAGGGAGCAGGCCCAGGGCAGGACCATCCTGGGGAAGCAGTGTTTGCTTATGTCCATTTGGAGTGATCACAGCATGACAGGATGTTGTCCTATTGCTCAGGCACAAAGTAGCTCTCTGTCTCAGAGGCCCAAAACAGGACTAAACACAGACGGAAAAAGGAATGGACTGCCCCAAGGAAGAGAAACAGCCCCTCCAACCAGAGCTCCTGCTACTCCAATAGGCTATTCCCAAGGAACACCAGAAATCCTTTGAGCCAGCATTGCTGCTGATGGCTTTGCTGGTATTGAACTGTCTCAAGCCTACACTGTGAGAAATATGGTTGGATTCAGCCACTGCTTTGGGAGAGAACTGGAAGCACCTTTCCCTTGCACTTTAAAGCAACTGCCCAGAACCCCCTCAAGTGTGCTGCAAAAGTAAGTAGGAAAGGGGGAGATGGCAGGACTCATGCTACCACTGTTGAGTACTTCATCCTCAGAACTGCTTGAGTGGCTGAAGAGACTCTTTACTAGTCATGGAGTGACAGTACAAGAGGGAATAGCTTCACACTGACAGAGAGCAGGGTTTGATTGGATATTAGAAACAATGGTTCCCCGTGAGGGTGATGAGGCCCTGGCACAGGCTGCCCAGAGAAGCTGCGGCTGCCCCATCTCTGGAAGGGTTCCAGGCCAGGTTGGATGGGGCTTAGAGCACGCTGGGATCGTGGAAGGTGTCCCTGCCCATGGCAGAGGGTAGAACAAGATGAACTTTAAGGTCCCTCCCAGTTCTGTGGTTCCATGAGTCTATTAATGATGGATTCACGTGACCAGGTCTCTCCAAGCCAGGAAAAACAGTAATTGAAACCTCAGGCAGAGGCTGATGCAGCTGAGCAAGTCATCTGTGTAACAAACATTACTTTGGAATAAAAATATCCTTCCCATGGGATGGATGGGATGTGAATACCAACCAGTACCTGTTTGGGCATACAGAAATGCTCCACTGGTGTCATTCCCTCAGAGATTTGAGCTGTCAGTGCCTATATGACTAGGCAAGGACTGAGAAGTAAATCCTCAAAGTAAAAGTCCTAATCCAAGGAGACCCCACATTACCCTCAAGCCACAAATCTGTGACCACACAGACACTCACTGGAACAACAAACAGAGTTCTGAAACCATGTGTGGGTTATAGACCCAAAGAAACACCAGCACATCTAGAGCCCAGCTTCCCTACCCTCCAACCATCATTTCCTTTAATTCATTACCAATCCTAAGCATAAAAACTTTATCAATCACTACTATCAGTAATTACTCCTAGGGAACACAAAGAAAACAGTCCTGAAAAACAGATTTATGATGGCACTTTCAGGAACAAGAAAGAGGGATTTATGCCCATTCTGGATTATTAAGTACCATCCATTCCTAATTTTTCAGTGAAGACTAATCCTACAGATGGATGCTTTAGAAGTAATAAATGATGCAATAACTCTCATGGGAGATGGATAGGGAAGAAAACTCAGTGCTGTATCTCAGCTAGGAATCATTCCTGTAAGTAAAATCATATTCAATCATTGACAAGAAATACCTTGAAATGAAAGAGATCACAAAATTGCTAAGGTAGAACCCCCAGGCAAGAAGCTCATACAACCAGCAGTGACTTCCATTCTGGACTCCAGGGGCAAAACCAAATGGAAGAGGAAAAATGACAGGATGATGGTTCAGTTGGTATCTTGCACTGCAGCTTCATGTGTTTAAAACAACACCACTGCAGAGTTAAGAAACAGCAAAACACTGAGTTGTCTTCTGCAGAGCTGGTGCTACAGTCTCTGATAGATGGAGTTGAAAGAACAGAGACTGCAACTGGAGTCTTCAGAGATCCCTAAGACATGTATTCTACCTTGACTGAAGCAAATGGCTTTAAGGGACCTTAGAAATAAAGAATTTTAGTTAAGCTGAGACATAACAACTGCACAACAGAACTTTAAGGGGAAATTTCTCTTCATAGGGTTCCATTAGAGCTGCTGCCACAATATCCCTTCACAATTTTTGAAGCAAAAAGTCCAAGACATTGATTTACACCCTCTTTAGCTACCTGAAGATGCATCAGCCCTGTGTGACAGAGCACCCAATTTCCACCATTTCCAAGAACATGACCATTTTTACATCATTACACACATGGTTTCACTTTCAGAGAGAGCAGTGGAGCCAGGTGACAAGCTGATTCCTCATCACCATCCCTCACAACCTGCAGGAAATTACACAAGCTGAACACACCTAAGCCTGCAAACAAGTAGTATGTGACCAGTGTAGCAGGAAGACAAATTAAAGAGATGAAGTTAGAGCCATGGTTGGAACAGTTATTGAAGAAAAAGTTAGTTTCCAGAACTGTTGAGATTAATAAACTTTCAATTAATAAATTATCACAGTAGGTAACTTTTTGAACTCTTTGTCTTCATTTTTAGGTGAAAATGAAGCTTAAGCAGGCTATCACACATTAAAAAAACAATCTGAGATAGGTTGCAGCAAGTGTGAACATAACTGACTAAGGCTGGTAAACTGCTTTACACAGGGATTTAGTAAAATCAACTTTCTTTTCATTATGCTAAATAGATTAGAAGGCCAGTAAGCTCATACTTTATACTTTCATGCATGCAAAATTATTTCTGTCACTGCACTGCTCTCAATGACAGACAGACTTAAATTAGAAACAAAATATCCATTTTTCCATAAAGCCAGCTAATCACGGGGGAAAAAAATGGTCGATTTTCTTCACTTCAAATATTTAAATAAAGATTAGCTATCTTTTTAAGACAACTATTATAGCTTAAATATAATTTATGAGCTTAATGAAGCTATTACTGGATATAATTTGATTACAGTCTATGTCATCAAATGTCATTTGTCCTCAGGACACCAGGCTTGGATAACACTGAAGTCCATCAGATCTTAAATCCTCTTAATGGTGTTATGTGTCAAAGGTATATCATTATTTTCCCCTGACAATTTATGTACATTTCTAATCTTCTGCTTTTAGTTAGAGCTGTTTAACAAATGAAGAGGCAGGGAAGTTAAATGCTGGAATTAAAGAGGGATCAAGTGAAAAATTGATAGGGTATTGCAGAGACTATTCCTTACACACAACCAGCTTAAGCACTCCAATTTCCACGGAATTTCATCCCAGCAGGCTCCAGTGGTGCTGTCCCTGGATCATAGTGACCTCTCTGACTGAGCTCCAGCTCTGGGGCAGCTCTGCCAGGCTGCCATGGCACTCACCCTTTGTCCTGGTGGGTTTGAGCCTGTTTCTCAGGCAGCTGCGTGGGGTGATTTTCCTGGGGTGCTTTCTCAGCTCCGAGTTAGCTCCATTCAAATACAGAGAAAATCCTTTTTCCAACTGCTCCAGTCTGATTTGCACGGGATCTTTTCTTTTCAAGCGTTCCTGCAGCCTGAAGAAGAAAGGCCAATAATTCATCCTTGCACAGTGCATACACAGATGGTCAGATCTTCAATAAATTCAACAACACACCACGTCACAAAGCTGAAAAATATGTTCCCAGGTCAAGGAAGTCATTCAGAATACATCTTCCAGGGTCTGTTCCTGATCTGCAATGTGTGTATGAGCACCCACACACTGTGACAGATGAAGTTTGACCAAGCTTCTCCTTTCTTTTTTCCATGTTACTTCTTATTTCATATTATTTTTTCCATTTGGTATTTTGCATATTTAACCTTTCTTCTTAAGAATTTTAAAGAATTTCACTTAGAATTTAGAAAAGCTTAACATTTTTTGGCCTCTTTTCAAGAATAAAAATTACGATTTGTGTTTTGCAACTGAAGGTGGAAAGCCCCCAGCCAACACTGCAGTTAGAGATAGCAGAAAATTAAATGCTGATTAAAATAATATCAAAATAATACCCTTCCATGGGTTCAGTTTCAGTGAAGCAGCTGCTTTCCCTCTTCCCACTCTCCTCTTCTCTCACCATGGGTTATACCCAGTCCATGCCAATTCCTTTGGTGAGGTGACATGCAGCCCAGGAGGTTGGCATCATGTGGGTGACAATTTGTGCATTCCCCTGCACCACCTGGTTTCCCTCTGACTCCAGGATGGGTCAATCCACAGGCCAAAGTCCCCCATGTGTCTGTGTGGTGACACAAGCCACTTTTTCCCAAGAGCATGTCACCAGCAGTCAGAATTAGAGCCCTGATACCAAGGATGCAAGCTGGTTTAACCATTAAATGAACTGGTTTTATCCTTTCCCAAACCTGCTTTAGGATACTGTATAGGAAAGAAACCTGTGGTCACAAAAATTGGCTGGTTTTTTTAACAAAATTGTGGCCTTCAAGATCTTTTTACCAAACCAGTTTGCCATATAATTTGATTAGAAATATCTTGTGTTAAAGGAAGGAATCCAGCAAGAAGGTTCTGTAGACTCCTCTAAATTAAGTTATGAAGTTCATCTGTCCAGGGTATAGTGACAGGAACACATGAACACAGAGGAACAGAAATGTTTGAAACTTGTCTGAAGAACACTGGAGTTTGCAAAGCCAACCTGGCTGTCCTTATTTCCCACTTTTCTGTATTTCTGACAACGTAACAACTGGGCCTCCTAACTACATCCTGGCACAGCATGAGCTGCCAGTTACTGCAGAATCTACACCCTCTTGCTCTATAAACAAAAATCTTCCCTGACACTGTGGAAAAAGTAACTATTTTATTAATAAATGTATTTATATTTTAAATGCTGAAGAAACATTGTGGTCTCCTCTAGAAACAAGAACTTGTAGCAAACAAAGGGAAGAAGAGACAAACACCTGAATGTTTTAAGGCACAGCAAGTCAGACTTTGCATCACAGCTGCTGGTATTTGATACAATACAACAAATCTGTCATACCCAAAGAGGTAACAAATGTGAATATTACCGGTTTCTCTGCTGAAGGGATATTAAATATTCGTCATGTTTTTCATCAAAGTCAGTCACCATGTCTCAACATAAACCTGAAATGAGAATATAATGGTCTGAATGATTTATTATGGAGTACCACTGGTTTTGCACCCTCAATAGATGAGAAAGCTATAAACTGAAAAACATTCCTCCTTCAACCATGCATAAAGCTGTCAGGGCTGTAAATAAAGCTCCTGAAGAACAGAGGAAACAGTAGTTGTTTTACTTATTTTTCAGAACCCTTCACAATCTACTGAAGACCCAAAAAACACCAGAAGTAGAAGGCATATGCCATAACAAGTTTATAATGCCAGACCTGGCAAGCAAGACAACCCTGGGGCACAGCTGAAGAGCTGTGCCCAAAGCTCAGCAGTGGAAGGAATTATCTGAGCTGCTGCTACTACTTATTAGGTAAGTTCATCCTACAGCTTATTCACTGCTGAGGCTGTATATATTTGAAGTGTTTAATTAAAGATTTTACCTAGCTTGCCATTCAGGAAACCTGAATTTTTCCAGCAATCCTCACCACACCGCTGCCACAAGTTGTGCCGGGTGTGCTCTTACGCTCTCCGAAGTTTAAATGTGCCAGCAGCACGTTTCGCTGAGCTCTGTACCGAGAGAGAATCGCGTGTTTTGTCTCTGGCAGCTCTGCCAGAGCCCGGCCCGGCCCGGGGCACGGCTGGGCATGGGGAGCGCGGGGGAGCCCCGGACAGAGCGCCGGACACAGCCCCGGATGGACACGGACCCGGGACAGAGCCCCGGACACAGCCCCGGATGGACACGGACCCGGGACAGACGGCCGGACACAGCCCCGGATGGACACGGAGCCGGGACAGAAACCCGGACACAGCCCCGGATGGACACGGACCCGGGACAGAGCCCCGGACACAGCCCCGGATGGACACGGACCCGGGACAGACGGCCGGACACAGCCCCGGATGGACACGGACCCGGGACACAGCCCCGGACACAGCCCCGGATGGACACGGACCCGGGACAGACGGCCGGACACAGCCCCGGATGGACACGGACCCGGGACACAGCCCCGGACACAGCCCCGGATGGACACGGACCCGGGACAGACGGCCGGACACAGCCCCGGATGGACACGGACCCGGGACACAGCCCCGGACACAGCCCCGGATGGACACGGACCCGGGACAGACGGCCGGACACAGCCCCGGATGGACACGGACCCGGGACACAGCCCCGGACACAGCCCCGGATGGACACGGACCCGGGACAGACGGCCGGACACAGCCCCGGATGGACACGGACCCGGGACACAGCCCCGGACACAGCCCCGGATGGACACGGACCCGGGACAGACGGCCGGACACAGCCCCGGATGGACACGGACCCGGGACACAGCCCCGGACACAGCCCCGGATGGACACGGACCCGGGACAGACGGCCGGACACAGCCCCGGATGGACACGGACCCGGGACACAGCCCCGGACACAGCCCCGGATGGACACGGACCCGGGACAGAGCCCCGGACACAGCCCCAGATGGACACGGACCCGGGGCAGAGGCCCTAGATGCACACCGACAGCGGAGAGAGCCCCCAGAGGACAATGACCCCGGACAGAGCCCCCCGGCGTACACAAACCCCGGACGGACACTGTCCCCGGACGGATATGGACCGGGGAAAGAGACCTCGGACGGACGCAGATCCTGGGACAGAGTCCCCGGACATGGACCACGGAGAGACACGGCCCCCGGACAGACACTGACCGCGGACACGGCCCCCGAACAGAGACGACCCCCGGACACGGCCCCTGGGCAGACACAACCCCCGGCAGCACGGGCGGGCCGGGCCTGTTGCTCGGTCTCCCTGGTGACGGTCGCGCCGCCGCCGCCGTCAGTTCCTGCGCGCCGCGGGCCCGGAAGCGGCGGCGGGGATGGAGGTCATGGAGCCGCTGTGGGCGCTGCTGGACGAGGTGGCCCTGGAGGGGCTGGACGGCATCACCGCGGCCGCGCTCTGGCAGCGCCTGGCCGCCCGCTCGCCGCCATTCCCGCTGCCGCTGGAGCCCGACACGCAGCAGCTGCTCTGGGCCGCGCTCAGCGCCCAGCCCGACGTGCGCTTCTACCTCCTGCCCCGGCCGCGCCCGCCGCTCCGCCTGCACGACCGGTGAGGGCAGCGACCGGGCGGCCCCGGCCCCTTCCCACCGGAGAACCCGGGACTGGTTGCTGGGTTAAACCGGGCCCGATTACCGGTCTAAAGCCGGGACTGGTCGCCGGGCTAAACCCGGCCTAGTTGAGGGGCTAAACCCGGACTCATTGCCGGCTAAACCCGGCCCGCTTGCCGCGCTGTCCGTTCTCCTCCAGGCTTTGCAGCAGCAGCACTTCGGTAGCCGGTGACAGCAGGCAGGGCCGAGGGTGGCCCTGAGCTGCTGTTCAGGTGTTATACAAAGAATTGTCGCTGTTCCGGGGATCAGGCTTAGGAATAAGTTGCCCAGGGAGGTGCTGGAGGCACCGTGCCTGGAGGTGTTTGAGATCTGTCTCTGGGCGATGGGTTTTAGGGGTCACAGTGGTAGTGCTGGTGGATGGCTGGATAATCTTAAAGGTCTCTTCCAATTTTGATGGTTTTATGATTTAGGAGACCTGTGTACGAGTCCTGACTTGATTTCCATTCAAATGACTGCTGCTACCAAGGTACAGGCAGAATTTGTATGTCCTGGTCAGCAGGGGGGATGTACCTGTCACTTTCCGTATCTGTGAACTATGTTTCTTTTATTCCCACTACTCTTCTTATTCTCACCATATCTTTGACTTTTCAAAGATTAAATAATGCATCTCCCTCCTTCTGCACTCGGCATGCTGAGAGGGTTTGGTCATGCTTGAGGAGTACAGCTCTGCTCTTTGTGTTTTTCCAGTTTGGAGGTTTCAAATGAGCTTCATTTTTCCAAGATACTTCCTAGAGGTATCAGCATTGTTTGTGACAATCTTGTATTTCTCCCTGCTTGGTTAAATATCAGCTCTTTGGTTTTCTTTCAGATATGAAGAAATAGACCTTGAGACAGGCATATTGGAAACCAAAAGAGATCCTGTTTCTTCAGATGATATTTATCCTATCCACATGATTTTGGATAACAAAGATGGCATACAAGGTTCCTGCCAATATTTTAAAGAGAGAGTAGATATCACTGATCAAATAAGGAAGAAGAATTTGCAGCCTTGTTATACTTACAAAGAAGCTGTTGAAAAGTGAGTGAAATCCTTATATCTGGCATTAAAATAATTCTAAGTTCTAAAATTTAGTCCTTGGTTAGTTTGTACAGGTTATATCATGAATGGTGTTTGTGGAGAGAAAGGGATTGATTCTCTGTTTTTATGGAGCCAATAATAATACATTACTTTTCCTTCTGTTTCTTAGATGGGGAGAGAAATTAGTTATTGTTGCTTCCCAAGAGCAGCGTTACAGAGCTTTGATAGGCTGGGAGGGGGACCCTGACCTGAAGCTCCCTGACTTCTCCTACTGCATTCTGGAGCGCCTGGGCCGAGCTCGGTGGCAGGGAGAGCTTCAGAGGGACCTGCACAGTGGGGCTTTCAAGTAAGTTTGTATCTTGCTCTGAGAATTAAATCCAAGGGGTTTTTTAAGTGTTCCTGTGAATATTTGAACTCTCATCTATACTGTAGTGTTTCATGCTTACTACCAGGAGTGCTTGCTTTGGTAGAACTGTACTGGTCTCATCCCTGAGTTCATTGTTCTTCCTGATATTTTCACAGAGAGCCAGAAGTTTGTCTGGCGGGTCAATACACCAAACAGGTTTCTAATCTGTGGAAGTTCTTGCTTTTTCTAAATAACTTTTTCTTCAAATTTGGGATTGAGAAATTATTTCATTTTCTAAATTGCTGTCTAACTATCTTACCCACATTCTGAAGAGATTCTTGGACAGCCACCTTTTGTCCACAGCATTTCCCTGTGTGACATCTCCTCCATTGAGAGAGAGCCTGAGTTACCAGCTCCCAAACTAGGCTATGTATTTTGCTGATGGAGGAGCATTACACACATTCTTAGAGAACTTCTGGATGTGTGCTGAAGTTCTGGAGAATGTCAGCATTGCTATAAGGGTTCTCTGCTTTTAGGACATGGGTGAGCTGTAGCTTGCACACCACCTGGCATTGTTTTTTGCCACTTAGGGAGCTCTTGTAGGTAATTGAGATGGTGGGGACAGAGGGGAAAACTTTTATGGGTACTTTTCTGTCAGTTTCATGGCCCAAGCCAGCTCACTGAGGAGGGAAATGAATCCCAGAGCTGTTCTAAGGAGGGCAATGACTGCAGCATAGCTACGAGTTAGGATGGAAAAGAAGGGCATGGGGATACAATGCTGATTCAACCCCTCATCAAACCATGTCATGACACTCTGTGCCTAAAAGCTTTAGGTTAAAATCAAAGGTATTTCTCTGTTTAATTGGATTAACTATGAAAACAAATTCCACAGGTTTTCTAAATTGTGGCACTTCCTAATTTTGAGTTTGGAGTCACTTTGAAAATTAATCCATGTCACTAAGGCTAGAGGTAATATAAATAAAGTGTTCTGGGTAGTGGATAGTTAGAATTTGTTTGCAGAAGTTGCTAATCCTATAGATATCTTGCCATCTTTTCTTTAGAGTGGATGCTGGGAAGCTGCATTATCACAGGAGAGTGTTGGACAGGAGTGGTCTGATAACGATGCAGTCCCACGTCATCCGACTGCCGAGTGGAGCACAGCAGTACTCAATTCTGCTGCTCCTGACTCGCTTCCATGTTGATAGGTATGGTTTCAGGGTCTCCTGGGTACACTTTGACCTTTTACTGTGGTGAGGCATTGTTCTGTTGTCACAGAACCATCAAAGCTTCCTGGAATTGACACCTTCCAGTTTATTAATTTCTCTTCCAAGTGTTGGGCACTTTAAAACTTGTCTTGGAGCTGTAAACAACAGGTTCTTCTAGTGCCTGTCACCTGCCTGCATAAACATAACTCTTCGTTTTGTAGCACTAATCGTTCTGTTAATTTTGACTGTTTTCACTTAAACATATTTCTAGTTGATTTTTTGTTTTGTTTTCCTACCTTGTTTATGATTAGAACTTGTGCTTCTGTGGGTTGCCAGTGAAGTAACAGCTTGGGCTTAGTCATTGTTTCCTCTTTGAGGTCTTTTCTTAGAGACAAATTATCTCATGTGCTATTCACAGGAGGAAAAGAAAACTAGAATTCCTATATCAATCTGAGAACACTTAGCATACTTTCTCTAGTGACTGACAGTTGCTAAAGCTACAACTCATGTTTATGAAGTTATGTGCATACTTACATGTAAAATAATTCTCTTTTTTTGGTTAGGAGGAGCAAATATGATATTCTGATGGAGAAGCTCTCAAGTATGCTAAGTGCTCGTTCAAACCAGATGGAAACATTAGGAAACTTGAGGGAAGAATTGGTGAGATTCATTCATCTTTCAAATTCTCACTCAGTAGAATCTAAATGCTGAGTATCAAAGGCACTCATTCATACTACCTGCTTCAAAAGTTGCACAAAATTCTGGGCTAGGATAGCAAAAGAAGGATCTTAAAAACCTACCAGATCAAGCTGCTGTTGGTGTTTGTCATAAGGAAGCAGTTCTGTTCCAACCACAGCCTCAGAAACATTTTGTCAGAGGATGTCATCATGCAGTTCTTACTTTTCCACTGCTGCTGTTTGTGTGGATGGCAGGGCTGGAGGGATACAGCACACTCAGGAACAGGTTCTGCACTAAAAGGCTTTTAAGTTTCTTATGGATATCCTACCCCAGAATAGAGTGTTGTAAGAACAGGTGGTATGAATGCCTTTGTTACCAGTCAGCAGCAGGTGAAGCTTTTGAGCTGCAGTGACTTTTGCCATTTCTCTTTGCATCAGGGCCTTTGTGAGAGAACCTTCAAACGTCTCTATCAGTACATGATGAATGCTGGCCTGGCCAAGGTTGTGTCTGTCCCCTTGCAAGACATAAACCCCAGTGGAGGACCCTACAAGACAAAGAAAGGTCTTGGTTTTGCTCTCTTTTTGTGTGATTACATTGATGCCATTCTATCTATGAGCTTCATCTCTTAAATTAATAGAGGTGTAAGTAAAAAATCTTTCCATGCAGTTGTGGAGATAAGTGTGCTACCAAAGTTAAAATGCTGCAGCCCACTTGAATTAAGCATTTGTTACAGATTTTTAAGGGATGAATGTCATCAAGTTTGTTGGATATCACTCTAAGCTGTGGTCTTGGGGCCTGATAAGACTGCTCAAGCCAATACAGAGTAGGAACAAAGCAGTCTGCTGACCTTTCAGGCTGAAGTTAAATGACAAGTCAGTGAATTTGACAAAAAATACAAAAACTTAATGTTGAAAAGAAGGCTCATTATGAAATAAGTTAAAAAAACAGACCATTCTTAGTTATGACTTTCCCTGAAAGTCATGAGAATGCAAAGCTTCTCTGAAAAGTTTCCTAACAAATTGTGGAAGTAAGGTCTTACAGCACTTGGAATTCACAGAACACAGAATATTCTGAGTTTGAAGGGACCTCCAAGGATCATTGAGCCCAACTCTTAAGTGAATGGCCTATACAGGAATCAAACCTACACCTTTGGCATTATTAGCTCTCACCAGCTGAGCTGATATCAGGGTTGAGATAAGTGAGATACCCAAAAACTGCTGTCCAAAAAAGCCACAGCCTGCTGAAGGGTGGTTTAATGCAGCTTTGAATGCCAATTTAATTGGTTCACAGGAACTGCTGATAACTTCCAAACATGTAAGGGAGAAAGAAGAGCAGGACTGCATGAGGAAAGAGAACAAAAGAAAGCAACTGTTCTCAGGAAGAGATACAGATAAAACTTGCATGGGGAAAAAACTACAAGAAATAATAATGGAAAGTATGAGGAAGGATAGTACCTCCAATGGAAATAATAACAATTCCTGAAGGAAATCTAAACCAAACCCTTAATCACAGAAAATCCTAAGAGGCAGATTTGCAGGGTTAAATAGAAAATAGTTCTGAAAGATGAACAGTGTCTATTTTAGAGATATAATGAACTGTTTGTGAGAAAAAAAATCTGATATGAACTAAACATTGCAAATTACCTAGTCTTTGTGAACAAGAGTGATCTTAAAGGAGCAAGTGAAAGAGGCAATAAAACCATGAAGAATTCCAGAAGACAAAAAAGAGTGCCAATTATATGGGGTTGGATTAAGGCTGTTGATAAAACAAATTCGTTCAAATCTTTTAAGTCTGGGGAGAGGAAATTCTCTGTAGGGAAAGTGTATTCTGAACAAAGAGAAGCAGAGGCCTAAAGTAGGTACAGCATCAAGCATGGCTGAGAGAGAAATGACCCAGGTCTTCCAGAGGTGTTCTAATGAGCTGCAAACACTTGGAAATAAAACCCAAAAGATTGACAGCACTCCTAAAAAACAGTTTATGGGTAGTAGTAAAAGCATTTAACTTGCAATTAAGGTATTTACTTAGAAGACAAGTAAAATAAGTCCACTGACAAACCTGGTGGCAGCCCCCAAGGCAGTGGTGCTTTATGCTCTGTCAGAGTTTGGCAGTCAGCAGCTGCATTTACTGCTTAAGTTTGTTGGGGAAAATGCCACTTGATGAATCTTTCACTTCAATGATAATTCCATCTTACAGATGGAAAAGCTGAAAATCCACAAAAATGCCTTAAAAAACCTAGGTATTAAAGGAGGATGAATTAATAATAGCTGATTTTCAGCAGAGATCAAGATAGTTTAATCTCTGGAGTTACACAGGAAAGAAG
Organism: Irena cyanogastra; assembly: GCA_013397155.1. Taxonomy (NCBI): domain Eukaryota; kingdom Metazoa; phylum Chordata; class Aves; order Passeriformes; family Irenidae; genus Irena; species Irena cyanogastra. The sequence continues at coordinate 192,968 of VWZV01000374.1, read as the reverse complement.
ATAGAAATATGTGGGACACACTGAGGATGAAGCCAGAGCATCTGCTGTGGGAAGAACATCATTGGGCAGCAGGAGCTAAAGGAAAGAAATTGGTTTGGTTTGGGCAATTTCTTTTCTGTAGAGAGTTTTTGTTTGTTTGTTTGTTTTTTCAAATACTACTTCCAGTGAAAATTAATGGGCTGTGGAAATACAAAGGCTATAATAACAGTGTTTGCAACCCTACCGAAATGTCAGCACTTAAATCCTAAGCAGCATCCAAGGGAAAGGATTCAGCTTGAGGGAAAATGGAATCATGTGGCCTGAAGCACAGTCACATGGTGAAGTGACTGTGGGTTCACTTTGTGTCAGCTGGGCATCAGTAACTGCTCAGATATATAAACACAAAGTAAAATTCATCAGCTGAAACCTTAGTGATTCCTACTAAAGCCTTCACCTGGCCTTTTCACAGCAGTCTGTAGCAGAGGAGCAGGGATGGCTGCAGATGTTCTCCCCACTGCTGCAGGATGAGCTGGATGCTGCTGCAGCAGCTGTTGAATCACTGCAGCTTGCCAAGGTGGCAGTGTCCAGTAACCCAGTCTGAGTTATCACTGGTGTGAAGTGGTCCGGCAGGAGCTCAGTGACACTGAGGAGAGCAGGATCTCAGCTCTCCTGCTGCCATCTGTCCTCAGTCTACCCTTTGCTGGAGGTCCCAGTGAGTGGAGAGTTACCACAGCACAGCTGATGGACAGGAACATGCTAAGATGTGGAATTAAATCATCTACAAGAATCTTGTGGCTGGTGGGCAGCAGTGTGTTCTGTCCTTGTAGAAAGGAATGGGTTAATACCCAGTGAGTGGCCTCCCAGTCAAACACGTGTTCTCCAGATGTAGTTCTGGGGATCAGCACTTAATCCCTCCATTGATTTATTTGTGCTGTGGAAGTTTCTCCTACTGGACAGTCTTGGCATTGGCACAGATGTGAAGGTTTGGAGCACCTCAAAAATTCACCTGGCTGCCAGCTTCATACAAAGGGAGAAGCTGGTGGAAACCTTTCCTAGAACTACCCAGCTCTCTCTAGTCATTTGTTCCCATTGCACTGCTACTTCTTCATGTTGCTGGAAGAAATAAAGTTGTTTAAAGCTGTGCACAGCCCCTGCACTTTGTTAGGAGCTGTTACTAACACTCATTTTTCACAGGGACCGATGTCATGGTTCGTTGCCTTAAACTGCTGAAGGAATTTCGGAAGAAAATGGAAGATTATCATGATGATGATGAAGAGATCATCACAAAAGTTGTTCAGCCTGTGGATATTGTTTGTGAAAGGGATATGCTCACCCAGGCTTATCAGTTAAGTAGGTGATTTAAGACATCTGAAGACTTTTCCCATTACCTCCTTACTCCTTATTGAATAAAAGAAATGTGTATAATGCAGGTGTTTTTACATTCTGGTTGCTTTCGTATCAGAAAGTGTCAATTTTTCATAGCAAAATGAGCTTTATATCCAGATTAGACTGGAGCTGCTGCCACCTGTTAGCCCTTCCTGGAAGCTTAGCAACTATCCAGTACCACCCAGCAGAAACAGGATGTTGTGATGGGATGAGAAAAGATGCAGCAAACAGTGTTCATTATTCTCCTATCTCTTTTCCTTTCCAAATGGAGAAATTAATATCTAACTGTGGAAAGCTGCCAGGGGAAAAAAAATCATCCATGCTTCTAATTTGAAGCTGTCACCTCCATACCTCATTCTGCTGGGCACTGCTTCATGTAAAATTGTGGTTTATGACAGTATTTGGCTGAATATTTTATGTGTCTGTAAAACTGTTCTTAGGTAGTGGGGAATCTTAATATTCTGGCATATAGTGTTGTTCGGGGAAATATTAATGTCTATAGAAATAGATATATATAAAATTCAGTCAGATTATTTCCCTGAGATTTTTTTTTTGTTGTTTTCCTTTCTGCAACAGTTGAAAGTAGAGGAACCAAAGGTATTTCTCAGGCAGAGCTTCGCCTGGCTATGAATGTGGGGAAGCTGGAAGCCAGGATGCTCTGTCGTCTTCTGGAGAGGTACAAAGTTGTCAAGGTGAGGCTAAAATAAAATAATTCAGATACTTATTGAAACTGAAGGTACAGTTTTGTTTACTCTAGGAATAACATTGTTAACCTCAAACATTAGAAATAGCAGAGATTTGAGAATGCCAGTGGGGGAGTCCTGGTAAGATTGAAAAGAGAATTAATTCAGTTGAGTAAAAGGTGTGTAAGGCAAGGGTTCAGTTTTAGGATTGTAAGCTTCTCTAATCAGAGCAGTGAAGGATTTTCTCAAAGACCCTCTGACCATGTAAAATTATAAATCTGTTTGCGTTTTGAGAATACCAGGAAATTCTGGAGCAAAACAGTTACTTCTGTAGGAGTTATGATGATTAAACTTCTTATCTCCAGATACTTCAATGTTTTTTTATTTCACAAGACAAATCCAGCTGTCATGTCTTGCATGCACCCAACAGTCCCTTTCCACAAAGGCAGGATAATTGCCATCTTCCCTCAATGGGGAATCTTTTTAGAAAAATCTTGTCATTCAATAAAAGGTTCTGTAGAGTTAAAAACAAACTGTATAAACCATTGAAACATCTATACATGTTTTTCCCCAGTCAGCTGTGAAAATGAAGTCTTCCCTTATTGATTGGTGAAGTGTGTGAGTTTGTAGATCCTTGAGAGCTCCTGTTGGAGCAGACAGTGCAGCAGCACTTCCACTGAAGTCTGAGTCACTCAGAGAGCTGCAGTGCCCTTATTTCACAAACATTTTTGTTCTGAAAAAATTGATTTCTACTCTGAATACACACAGTTTGTTCTTCCCCAGACTTTTCTCCCACATATCATAGGAGTTTCATTCTAATACACTGGTAATGCAGGTTTGTTTATTTTCCAGGCACAGAATTCCTTTTGATTTCTCTATGTAAAGATTAGGGTCATTTTTGTTACTTAGAACAAATATAATAACATATCTTTTGATGGGTGGAGAATAACATTGAGAACATTTTCCCTCTGTTGGTGCTGGAGAGCACTGATAGAATGGAGAAGCAAGCTGGTAAAATAACATTGCAACTGTTTCCTTAGGGTTTTATGGAGGATGAAGGTCGGCAAAGGACAACAAAGTACGTTTCCTACATCTTTGCAGAGGAGAGTGATTTAAACCGTCAGTTTGAGAGGGAGAAGGCCAGGAGTGAGCAGTTGGCTACAGTCACTTTGGCTCTGGTGCCAGAAGATTCCCCACCTGTGGAAGATGCATCTCTTGGAGAAGAGGAGACTGTGGCCTCAGAGTCTGACAATGAGGAAGAAGGGAAGGACAGGAAGAAGAGAGGAAAAGATCAAAAGGCCAGCTCTGGTTCCCCCCTGAAATCACGTGTCCAGGATGATGTCCATCAGACAACACCAGCCAAAGGTAACTTGTGGTTTGGAAATCTGGAGAGCAACTGGCATTTTTCTTTATTAAAGAACAAATAAGATGTTATTAGCTTCCGTTATGGTTTTTGGTCACATATTTATTTTTGAGCCTATTTGCTTATTTCTCTGCTTTCCCCTCAAATTGTTACGGTTTGGAATGCCAAGTGTGGTGACCTCTGGAGATCCTCAGAGCTGAAGTGTGGCCTGGTGTCTGTGTCCCAGTAGTGTTTGTGCTGCCTCTCCTGACCCCATGCCATGTGTCCCCTTTTTCCTGAGGTCACACACTGTGCTCCTTGGATATTCAGGGCTCGCCCACAGCCTTACTCACCTGAGCATTTTGTAAGAAAAATGTCTTGTCCCCGAAGTTAGTTACCTCAGCTTTTTCTTTAGTTATTTGGAACATGTTAGTGTGAAAGCTACCAGCCTTTGGGAGACATTAAAAAATATGGTGGGAAGTTTTTTTACTTGATTTTTTTAACCTATTTAGATGTTCCTGCAGCTTCTCTGATAAGCTCCAGAGGAAGAGAGGAGATCTCTGTTTTTCTATGTAGATTATCTTTGGAGTAGTATTAAACTCTTATTCTGCTTTGAGTTAGAAAAGTCATGTTTCTGGCAGAACTTGAGAATCTTTGAGACAGAAACTCTCCTTTCTTCAGATAGCAATTTCTGGATAAGCCCTTCATGACTTTCCAAGCTGTGAAAAGGTTTCTGAGTGGAGAGAATTATTTCATGACAGAGAGTTCAGGTTTTTTTTAACTTAACTTTTGGAGGCTGAATGCAGTCTTTCATGGTCAAACCACTGCTTCCAGCAGGGCAGAATATGTGAGAAGTGTAGCAGAATGCTTTTAAGTGCAGCTGCCTGGGTGGATGGGAGAATGCCTCTTAGAGAGAAAGCTGAACAGGGAGAGCAGAACAATTACAAGGCTTTTTGTTCTCAAACCAGGCTCAAAGCCAACAGCTGTGAAGTCTCAGGGGAAGAAGCAGCCTTCTCCTCAAATTCTTGAAGATCCTGAAGAGCTCCCAGACAACATTTCAGGGGATAGTTCTGCTTTGGGAACTCTAAAGCAGGAGTCCAATGTTTCTACCTGTGCTCATCCCACAGATGAAGATGGAGATGTGGCTGAGGTAGAGGAAGTCAGACTTGTAGATCCTAAGGTAAGATCACACGTCTTAATATCTTCTTCTTGATACAGCGGCCTGAGCGAAGTTTTGTGCTCTTCTAGCAAGACTTCGAACTAGAGGTTTTGTATTTATTTATCAGATTGTTTTGGGTTTTTTTTTAATTAATTTCAAAGTACATTCATATTTTGGCTGCCCTGCATTGTAGGCATAAGTGAAAATTTTTCCAGGAGATGGGAGGGTACATGTCCAAAATGCAGTTCTGGGTTAATTCCCTGGTTCTCTCTGAATTCTGTGTTGGCTGAATGCATGTCATAGCTTAATGTAGCACACTAGTGCTGCTTATCATTCCCTGTCTGCCTTCCTGAGAAGGGAGACAAGAGAGAATCTCCTTCTGAGTAGTGTATTACAAACAACTCCATCCAAACTGGGAATTGCTGTTGCTGTGTGAGGAGCCCCGTTAGGCTGCAGACAGGCTGCTGGATGTCCCATTTGGTGTGCTGTGCTGTCCCCAGAAGCCCTGTGGCCCCAGGAAGGAGAAGCGCTGCAAGGCCGCGGCGGCAGAGAGACCCCACGAGACCTACAGGCTGCTGAAGCGCCGCAACCTGATCGTGGAGGCCGTGCGGAACCTGCGCCTCATCGAGAGCCTCTTCACGTGAGCCAGGGCACAGCAGGCAGGCTGGGCCTCCCCTCTGGGTGCTGGGAGCGCTGGGGCTTGTTCCTTTCTGCCTTTGCTTGTCCCTGCTGGCACCATTGCTGTAAGGTTGGAGAGGCTGGTTGAATCTTAACCAGCTGTTTGGAAGCAGCAGGAGTTCCATGCAGATAATTACACAAGAGTGCTGTTGTTGGTTATGTGTCTCATAAAACCAGATCAAAGAACTTATTTACCCATTCACGGTATGCCAGACTTGGGACCACATTGTAAGGTACAGCACTTCCCTGCTGCAGGATTCTTGCATCTGCATCAGTTTATCTCTGCATGGTTTCAAAACTTGTTCATTGTTATTCTGTATGGACTGGAGAGACACAGATTTTCATGTCACTCATCACTGGTCACTGGCATCCTAGCAGGGCCCTCAGAATTTGCTTTTCAGTGTAGTTTATGTCTTCTCCTGACACCTTATCTGAGCTGAAGATACTTCCCTAAATGTTATAATGTCTTTCAGCCCTTTAAGATTTCACCTCCAAAAAGAAATGGAAATTCTAGTGCTCTGCTGGATCCTAAATCGGCAGTACTGTGTTGTCACAAATAGGATTGCACCACCCATCTTCTGTGTCAGCACAGAAGATCCTGGCATGTCAGTATACCCAGGGCTGCTTATTTAGGAATTTAGTCAGAAATCATGGCCTCACTCTTCTCTGGTCTGCGAATTTTGAAACCTTCTGTCACCCTGTTTACTTGCAGAGTGTTATAAAATTAGAGCCTCATCTGGCACAGTCTTCTCAGTGATTGATTGAGTCACATCCAAGCACAGGCTTGGAAGGTATTTCAGGTCTCTGCTGTCCTTTCAGTGCTGCCAACAGGTTCCTCACAGGTTCCTCAGAATCAATGGAAGTTCTGTCCCTCCCCAGTCTCTGCCAAGGAAATTTACTGGTGTTGCCTTCCATTTGTTAATTACAAGAATGTGGTAATCTCTCAGGACAGTTGAAGTCCATGTGTACATTCGATTATTGCTTCATTCCCTTATTATCTTCCAGATCTTTTTCAGAATTGATTCCCCAGGACTGAAAGAGCCCAGAATTAGGGCCTGGCACATTTGTGGGAAAGTGCTTGGGAACAGGCATGGGGAGAGTAAGGTGTGAGCACACCCCTGCCAACTGTGGCAAGGGAAGAAGGGAGAAGGGAGCTGGCTTCACGTAGTGGGATATGTGTGTGTATCCATGTTGTGAATGCAGGAATCATTTCTGTGCTCTGAAACCACTGAATAAACCCTTTCTGCCTCAAGCTGAACTGAGCTCACAACTGTGAGAACTGACTGCATTTGTTAAATTACCACTAAAAAAGCTGTGGTTTCTCCCGACCTTAGGGAGGCTGCATTTGTAATTGCACTGTAGCCATGCACAGGGGAATCAGGCATTGAGAGTTTGCTGTCAGCAGAACAGCAGTTCTCCCCTAACAAGGAAAAGCTTGAGTACAAAGAAAATAGGGCTGAATTGTGAAGCAAAGTTCCCAGTTGTCTCCAGCAAAAGGGAATAGGGAGCAGGGACTGTTACAAGTAGGAAAAGAAATGGCCATTCACCCCACAACCTCTAACAAACCACTTAGGCAGTTTGGAGCATTGCTGGCCTTAAAATGCAAGGTATCTTTGGCATCTTTTAGACTTCAGAAGATGGTGATGGACCAAGAGAAGCAGGAAGGTGTCTCCACCAAGTGCTGCAAGAAGTCCATCGTGCGGCTGGTGCAGCGGCTGGCGCGGGACGGGCTCCTCAGGCTCTACCGCACCACGGTCATCCAGGATGGCATCAGCAAAAAGGTGACAGCACAGACAGCCTTCATCTCACGTCACACAGTGCCCTGGGCCTTCTTGCTGCAATGCATTGGTGACTTCACTTCTTGTAGCAGTACCCACAGGGGAGCTACCCAGAGGCTTCATGTCAAACTAAGCTACTGTGAGAACCAGATCACTGCTTTCCATTATCAGGCTGGAGATAATTGAGACCAAGAAATAAGCCAGAGATCAAAGTCTGTGAATCTCCCTTCTGAGAGGTTCTGCTGCTTATCAGTTCTGTGATTCATGGTTCTCTCCCTGTACTGCCAGGCTGCATCAGAAATCTGTTTAAACCCCTTTTGGAAGCCAAGAGTGTATGAAAAATCCTCAGTGAACTTCTGAGTTGAAATTTATAGAATGTAATTTTTAATTTTGAAACAAAAATCCACTGTCACTGAGGTTTATGGAAGTCAGATGTCTGTGGTTGTAGAGCTGAGACTTGTCACTTACTCTAGTGTGAAATGCTCATAAGCAGAGAATTTAATCCACTGAAAATTATCTGCTGCATCATTAGCGTAGAGCACGTGTGAAATCTTACCAGTCTGAACAGCAGAAATATGTGTTAGCTTGGCCTTACACCTGTTGAGCTCTGACCTTTTATTTATCATTCTCAGCCTAAAATTTACAAGTCAAAGTATTTGTTTCTCAAATATTTCAACTTTTAAAAACCCAAACCCATTTGTAGAAATGTCATTAGCAGTTTATTGGTACAAAGACCATGTACTTTGACGTCTTGTTTAATACAAAGTAGCAACAGGAATTTTCATCCAAAAGTGTTGATGTTCTGTGAATTATTAAAACGATCATAGGATTCATCCATTGTGGCTACTGCTAATTAACTGTTAATCTCAGATGATTACACAGCTGATTAAGAGCCAGTAGCTCCATAAACACCTTTTGTTTGTGTTGTGCTGCTGTGAGCAGGTGGAGTTTGTTGTGCACCCCTCAGTGAGTCCCAGTGATCCCCTGGTGAAAAGCGCCATCGAGCAGGTGCGGTTCCGCATCTCCAACTCCAGCACTGCAAACAGGCAAGTCAGGGGTGCCTGGGATGGCTTGGGGGAGCTTGGCTTATCTAGAATGTGCAAAAATATGCAGAGGAAATAAACACAAGGTAAGGAAAACAACCCAAACAAACCACCTCTTCTTTAGCAACAGAGAAATGGAAGCACAAAGCTGAGGTGACGTGCTGATATCTCCTGAAGTCAGGGAAGAACAGGAATTGAACTCTACTTGTTTTTTACCCTAAGAGCTGTGTGGTTTTACTATAGGATTAAAGTCCCCCAGACACCAACATCCCAGGACCATGGTGAGGAAGAAAACCAGGGACAAGAGGCAGTTCCTGATTCAGGAAATACGCAAGAAAGCTCATGTAAAGCTGATAATAGTCGGGCAGGAAAATCTGATGATAAAATGGGCATAACACACCTAAAGAACTATCACCCCGTTACAGGTACAGCCAACTTTGGGATTTCTGTTATCCTTCACCTTCCCAATTGTTATTGATAATAATTTCCAGATGTCTCCTAAGATACAAATGGGTTTTTTCTCCTACTATAGAAATAAGACTGGATTTATATTAAACCAGTCTAACTTGCCCAATGTTTTCTTAGCTGCTTGTGCTTTTTACAATTGTGAACTGGAGCATTTGTATTTACTACTGCTTTACTATTTGTAACTTATATTTACTTTCAACTGCCCATCTTTTCTTCCACTTTTCTTCATATTAATTTTGCATGGGGAGCTGTTTCTCCTGCTCTAATCCTCTTTTTATTTCTATTTGGTCTTTAATCTTCCCTCCCAGTTCCAGGACTTGGACGTTCTCTTGGCTTTCTTCCCAAAATGCCCCGTTTAAGAATGGTCCACATGTTCCTCTGGTACTTAATTTATGGGCACCCTTTAAATGAAACACGGCAAAAAGGAGGAAGCGATGGTGAGAAAACACAAGGGCTGGATGAGAATGCAGCTGTAATTGAAGCACAACCAGATGGGACCTTAGAAATTGTGACAACTGTGGTGAATCCTGAGACCTCTGCACAGGAGACTGAAGTAGATCTGTCTAATCAAACAGGTAAGAAGTGGCACATCCTGACTTTACTACAGACCTTACCATGGTTCTACACTGCAAAATAGATAAAAGTCTACTTCAGAAAGGTTTGGAAGTCAAGGGTTTAGAGAATTTTCAGGTCATTTTGGATTTTCAGACTGTGAGTTTTGTTGTGCTTGAGCTCTCAGAGTGAAGCTCCTGGTGGAAGTGTTGGGTTTGGTGTGTCTGAGCAGTGCTCTTGCTCGCAGTGTACGTGGATGACTCGTCGTGGATGCGCTACATCCCCCCCCTGCCCGTGCACAGGGAGTTTGGCTTTGGATGGGCTCTGGTCAGTGACATTCTCCTCTGCTTGCCCCTCTCAGTCTTTGTTCAGATTGTACAAGTCAGCTACAAGGTATGGTGCTCTTCTGTTTTCCTTCAAAGTCTGATGATGTCAGCTGTACCTATAGGCTGGAACAAATATTGCCTTAATCTGTTTTAGCAAAACTAGACCCTGGAGAGGAGAGGAGACACTTCAGTCTTTTACAGAAGAAGTAGTTGCTTTTCACAGGCTCACTGAAAAAAAATGTATAGCCCTGTAATACTGCAAATTTTTAAGCTACTATTTTGCCAAGAGCTTTTTATAATCTCACTGAATCTTCTGCCTTATTGATTAACAAGAATAATGTTTAAGCATTTTACAAAAGCAGTAAGGTTTACTTAGAAAATATTTTAGTAGGCAATTCTGGTAGCAAAGCTTTATACTTGGGAGGATAGTTACATTTTGCATTTTGCTGAACTTCTAAAATAATTCTAGGTGGAAGGTCTGGAAGATTTTTTAAATGATCCACTAAAAAAGCACACTCTGATCAGGTTTCTTCCAAGGCCAGTCCGACAGCAGCTCCTCTACAAAAGGTAAGTAGTTGAGTCAAAATAAGTGACTATAGAGAAGAACCAGCAGTGGCTGATTGTTTTCTCAGTTATTTCCTGTTTGTGTCAAAGAGAATTGTGGCACTTAAGACAAGGACCATCAATCCTCAAAGGATAGTGTGCCAAACTGTATTTTTCTCTCCCAAATAGAAGGTAATAAGAAACTAATAAACAATATTCATGTATGCTGTCAGGGCAGTGCTTGAGAGCTGAGAGGTTCTGTCCTTCATAACTCACCAGTAGGATGTTGCTCTGTATAAAACACACTCCTGACTGCTGCTAAATTCAGAATTTAATAGGGTCTAAGTGTTTCTGTCCTTCATAAATCTTTCCAGAGGTGCCACATTTCCCAGCTCCTGCTCTCACACATTCAGTTTCTCCTCATACTCTCCGTGGCACATCTGCCATGGTTTGCCATTTCTCTTCCAGGAGATGTAAAACTTGAGCTTGGACGGAAGAAAGGAAAGTGATTTGAATGTGTGGAATCGAGAGCACTGTGTTAGTTTTCCCCAGAAAGTCACTGCTGACAATTTGTGAATGGTTGCAGGTTTATATGACATTTTCCAAACCTGCAAATGTGCCTTTGGTGAGGGAACAGGGCTGGGCAGTATCAGCAGCCAAGGCTCATGGAGAGCCCAGGTTTGCAATTCCAAACCTATTGTTAGATGTTAGAAATTAGAAAGTGGATTGATGGCATTTCTGAAATCTGCAGGCTCCATCTGATGAGTTGATGCAAAACAATGTGACACATAACCAAGCTGTGTCTTCAGCCTCCTTTCGCTAAAACTTCTAACTGAGCCAAATTTCTAGGCTTGATCTTTCTGACCCCCAGAGAAAACTCCTGCCAAAATCCAACTCCCATTTAACTGCATTTAATTAGATCTTAGTGAAGTTAAATGGGGACAAAGCTAATTTTTTACAAACTGTCTCAGAAACTAAATCTTGCAGGAGGTTCCTGCAACTGCCAGAATTTTGCCGTACATGTAGATATGCAGGATGGAAAAGGCTGCACTTTTTGTTCTGCCAAAGCTTTGAGCCACTGAAAGCATTTTCTTGGAGCAGTAATTTTAAACAACTTGAACTCTAAGAATCATTGCCCAGTTCTTCATACAAGCACATATGAAGGCTTGTATTTAGCAGTCATGTTTTCTTACTCCAGTCTTCTTTATATAACATGAAATTATCTGCAGATCTTCTGTTGACCGTATTTAATTCATTTTTACACGTTATTTCTGACTAATTTTCTTTTTTGCTAGCAAAATTTTGCTCAGTATTTGGCTAAAATACTGACTTAGTGATTTTAGGAAAGGAAATTTGGACCCTTGGGGTATTATTACATGTTTTCTATAGGCTGATAATTCAAGAAAAAATATCACTTCAGAAATTCTGTAACTTGCTGGTTTATTGAAAGCTCAAGGTGACTGCATGACAATGTTGGATTTTCTGTTTTCATGAGTGCTAATTGTAACACTCCTACCATTGCTACAGGAGGTACATCTTCTCAGTGGTAGAAAACCTCCAGAGATTATGTTACATGGGACTGCTGCAGTTTGGCCCAACAGAGAAGTTTCAAGACAAAGATCAGGTAATTAAAAAAAATTTAAAAGGCAGTTGCTCTTCATGAATTTTTCAAGATCTGGGGTTCATAATTACTTTAAATGAAGTACTGAGGTTTCAGATGTATGTGCAAACCTCCAGATCCAAGTGGTACTGTAAGTTGTGCAGGTAATTCACCTCTTTCTCTGGAAGGGAACTACTCAAATGTATAATGCTGAACACTGCACACAATAATGATCCAGGAGGTCCCAGACTGGCAAGAGTTAATGAAAAACGAGTATGACACATTCTTTTCCATCAAAGTGTTAAGCTTGGATGTCTGACACAGAATAAAGGCACTGATCAGAGTAAAATAATGAGATTCATATGCATCTTTTTAGATAGAGAGCACCTGCAAAGGAGAAAGCAGACCAGACTTTATGAGGATAAGAAAGGTAATGAGGCCCCCAAACACATCCATTCAAATCCCAAGTGAGGACTTGCAGGAAATAGCTACTCTCTGGAAACTTGGAATATCCTGTGCACAAGGGTGAAAAGAAACAGTTCTAAATCTAGAAAGGAAATTTCTGTCAAGGGAATTTGGGAGTACAGTGCAATAGTGTGGGAATGGGTGTGGCCTCTGTCAGAACAGTGGCTCAAAACAGCAAAGACAGAAACTGTCCAGTCCTAACCTAGCTGGTGTGTCCTGCTGATTAGGCAGTGTCAGTGATGTTTACAGCCTGAGCTGTGCTGTGTCTGGCAGGTGTTTGTGTACATGAAGAGAAATGCTGTGATTGTGGACACCACCATCTGTGACCTGCACTACAACCTGGCACAGAGCAGCCGCCCCTTTGAGCGGCGCTGCTACGTCCTCAACACCCTGCAGGACGTGGAGAACTTCTGGTTTGATCTGCAGTGTGTCTGCCTCAACACACCCCTGGGTATGGCACAAATGGACCTCCTGAGCACCCTCTCTGCCTCTTCTGAGCAATTCCTCTTCCCTTCCTAAAACTTGAGCCAGGCTCTGTTTTTCCGCTTTTACTCTTTTGGAGTGTTGTCCTGTGCATCACAAAAAAAAAAAGTTGGGACCTGTGTCCATACAATTCTATGAAGTTGTGATCCACTTGTGTTCAATGCATTGCTGCCCTGTTGGATGTATCAAAGTTGGCAGCAGTCCTTCTCTGTGAGAAGCAGGCATGTTGTATTGAGAAGGGGTAAAAATGGCAGTACTATGTGGGAGCAGTAGTTTGCCAGAGCAAGATGGATTGCAGATAAGTTGAATTCTGAGTTGTCATGCTGAGAGTGGAACCCCTTTGTCTGTCTGTCCAGGAGTTGTCCGCTGTCCTCGGACAAAGAGGAGCAACCTTCCAGAGGAGGAGACTGCCCTGGATGTGGAAAAGGAGCAGGAGTCAGCAGTGAACAAACACAACCTGGAACGAAAGTGTGCCATGCTGGAGTACACCACGTAGGTCACCTCAGCCCCGCGAGCTGCTGGAGCAGGGCAGGCAGGAAGAACTGTTCAGGGGTTGAGGATGTTACTCAAGAGCAACAGCCCCTGAGACTTGAGCATCTCAGCTGGATGTTCTGTGGAGTTGAGGTGAACTGACTCCAGGGAGATGGAGTTCTGTTTCATGTTCCCAATAACTTGGCTGCCCAGCAGGTTGTGTGCTGGAGGGATGGGATGAACATATTGGGGTTTCCTTCCAGAGCAGTACAGATGTGTGTTGCAAGAGTCGTGAGGAGAGCAGAGTTGGGAGGGAGGGAGGGAGGGAGGGAGGGAATGCTTCCCAAGTACTCTGAATGCCAGGAGTAACAAATGTAAAGATTTTCTGTTCCTGTGCTTTATATCATGGTATCTCAAGTAGCTTCAGCAGTTCCTCAGTGCTACATTCTGAATCCTGTCCCTTTGTGCTGCACTTGGCTGTAATTGGTTGTAGATTAATTTCTAATGTGCACTATGATCTGGAGGTGATCTCTGGAGCATTTAATCTTCTGCCTAATCACACCCAGAATACCTGGGAGGGTTGCATGCTCACAACCTGTGACAGCCATGCAGAACCCCAGCTAAATTTTTTAGATTGTGTTGTGCACTGTGGTTTAGCTCTGTCAATATTCTATTCTGTTTCAATAAACAGTCAGTTTAAAAGTATTTTCAGTTAGTTCCATGTTGCAGGTAGATATATCAAGTTATTTTTAAAAAAGTAGTGGAGTTCCCACCCAGTTTCACTGATCCTTGCTTGAACTTCTGCATATGGTCTCTTTGTGTGGCAGTAAATCTTCTGAATTGGATATCTGGTGTTTACTTGCAGTTAGGTTGGCGATGACTGTGAGATCTTTAAGAAAGGAACAGTTTGGGGATGTAATTGATGGTGTAATGTTACCCCCTAAAGTGGGAGGGCAAGGGGAGAGTTCTGCACATTGCACACACACCAGTTAAGAGCTCTGAGAAGGAATCTGTACAAAATAATTCCTGTGGGTTTTGTTCCTCTTGTTGTTAGAGGCAGCAGAGAGGTGGTTGATGATGGATCCATCCCTGGAGATGGGCTGGGAGCTGCAGGTCTGGATTCCAGCTTTTATGGGCATCTGAAACGCAATTGGATCTGGACAAGCTACATCATCAACAAGACCAGGAAGGTGGGTATTTTAAAATTTATACACTGTAGTGACTTCTCCAAATTTTCATGTTCTGAAGGTTGAGGTAGTGACACCAAATTCTTACTGTTTGCATGCTCTCAGTAAGAGTTTGCAGCACTGGAACAAAATGAGTGCCAGATGTTCACAAATCTTGGTGTTGAAGTGAATAAAAGAACTGGACATAAATTTTATTTGAAAACTGAATTTGACAATGAATTTGTTTGTACATTCGACCAAAGGAGAAATACTTCAGTGAGCAAGCAGTTCACACTGCTCAGTGGTTCCTCTTGCCTTTCTGGAATGTAGAAGTTCAAAACAAGGAAATACACCAGGAAAAAAAATAAAAACAGAAAAAATAGGGAGCCCAACACATGCAAAACAGAATTCTGGCTAATGTCCTGTCTCTGATGGAAGCTAGTAAGAGCAAGGGATATTTCCTCAGAATGCTCTCCCAGCTGTCTGCAATTTTGGCTCAAGGCCATTCTAAATCGGGGGCTGGTGTTTCAAAGCAGTAATAGCCCTTTTTTTAGCATTAATTTGTCTGGGTTTTGAACATATGTAAGTCTTTACTATCCCCAGCCTCCTGTGGCAAAGTGCTTCAGATTCCTGCTATGTGCCATCACTTCCTTTTGATGCCTTAAGCTCCCCAGTAATTGTAGAACTGAAGGAAACTGTGAAAAACACATTCTTCATTATTCTTACTGTTTTACTGGATTTTTGTAAACATCTGTTATGTGTCTCATATTGGTCTCCTGTTTTTAAGACTGACGTCTACTATTCCCAGCATGGAACTGTCCTGTCTTTAATCATTCTTGTTGCCTTTATTTTAACCTGTGATAGTTCTACCTGTGCTTTTTAAGGTGGAAATACAATCTGAGAATGCTTTAAGGTTGTGGCCAAGCACAGATTTTTACAGCAGCTTAGTGTTGCTTTACTTCCCTAAGAATTCCATACATTTCCTTTGCTTTTTCACAATTGCCAGGCATTGAGCAGGGACTTTCACAGAACTGCCTCTAATTACTCTCCCCTAAGAAATGCACAAATCAGAGCTTATCAGTGAATGTAAAATTAGGTTGCTAATTTATTTCCCCCAGGCAGGATCATTTCACTCTTAATTCTGTCTGTTGTTCAATCACCTCATTGTTGAGCAGTAACACAACCTCCAGCAGCTCTTTGGTCTCTGCTTTCCTCTCCACATCTTGTGACCAACTTCTGCCCCCTGTGAACTCCACACAAGAGAAATGTGTTTAGCAGAGAATGCCAAAACTCCCAATACATTGCAGTTGGTTCAGGCTCAGATTTAGGATGGGCAGAATGTGCTATAGGAGGCATTTACTCAGTGCTTGTGTTTGCATTTTGGTTTTGTGCTTTTCAGAAGTTCCTTTGGAATGTAAAATGCTTTGGAAAAACACTGTTTTACAGCAAGCTCTGCTCAGTCTCTGTAACAGTGAAAGAATTAAGCATTTCTTTTCCAGTAATTACTGCCTTTAAACTTGAGGAGATTTCTAACCTTCACAGTCTAGTGGTCATTCCAGTGTGATTTAAGAAAAGCTCTGGAGCCATTCTAATGTGTGGTAGTAATAACACAAATGAGTTTTTCTTATAGCCAGGGATCTTTTCCTTTAAACTGAAAATTTATTTCTGGCACTACTCAGATTATAAAAGTAGATTGTTGTTGAAACCAGTGCACCCCTTTTGTATGTCACCTTTTTTAAAGTTGTGTTGTCTTAGGAAAATACAGTTCCTGAAAATGGGCTGACAGCAAGACTCCAAAGCTTCCTCACCAAACACCCCCTGCCACTCAGTACTGGAGGTAAGGCCTGAGACTGTGCCACAGCTCCTCCTGCCTTTGTCAAACCCAGCATGAAGGGTGTGAGTTGTTCTTGTCTCTTTCCAGTAATCTGGGATGCTCCTGGGGCAGTAAAACAGATAAATTATTTCATTCTCTATTACTGGCTATATGGAACAATAATTTTTTATCTACTATTGATGACATGGGCTGGTCCTGTCTCCTTACAATGATCTAGGATACTTCTGGGGCTGTAAAATAGATGTGTAAATAAATTCTTATAAAACAATAATTTCTATCCTTTGTAATTTCTGATGTGCAGTTTGCAGAAAGTCCAGAGGGACCAATGTTTTGTAGCACTGTTATCCAGCCTAATGTTTGAGTTAAGGAGGAAAAAATGCTTCAGGTTGAATGTAAAACCTCATCTCTGTTCCCTTGTGGTTTTGCACTGTAAACAAAGCTTAATTACTTGATGATTCCTCAT
The DNA here is from genome assembly GCA_013397155.1 of Irena cyanogastra. Classification (NCBI taxonomy): domain Eukaryota; kingdom Metazoa; phylum Chordata; class Aves; order Passeriformes; family Irenidae; genus Irena; species Irena cyanogastra. The sequence goes on along the minus strand of VWZV01000374.1, from coordinate 176,549 downwards.
TAATGTAGGAATTTATTCTATGAGCTGCTGAGAAGGGGCATGAAATGACAGGACTAACAAAGAGCAACTCTGAGAGGGCATCTGTCTTTTAATTTACTGAAATTTGTCATTTGGTCTCTATACCTTAACATTATAAAATGTCATTGCTATAAAGCTCCACTGCTGTAAATATGTGTCATTTTAGGTAACAAAATTAATATTTTGGGAGGAGCAAGGGTAGGATCAGAATCACTTATCCAGAAAGAGGAATGTATTGAAATAACTAAAGAGCCAACCCAGGATCGAACAAAACGAGTGAGAGGTGGAAAAAGCCAAAAGAGGAAGAGGCTTAGGAAGGATGTTGGAAAGAAGACAAAGAAGAAAAAGAAAGGTAAGAAACAGGAAAAAGCAGCATTCTTTACTGTGCCTAGGCCTGCAGGAAGCTGCTTTGGCAAAGAGGGTGTGGGATGGGGCAGCTTTGTGGCCGTGTCTGTGGGTTGCCTCAGTCAGTGAGGAGGCTCAGGTGTCCTGGGGAGAAGCAGCAGCACCTTGTGCCCACAAGCTGTGTGTGAGCCATGGCTGCAAAGGCTGGAGGAATCCTCATGGAGTCTCTGCCAGGGCAGCTCTCAGCTCTGGATAGCTGGTTTAAAGATTCCTCATGGAATGATGCTCTAGGTTGTTAACTTGCCAATTAAAGTGTTCGTTTTCTCATGCCTGGGAGAACTGTTGCTGCATTTCACTTTTAGACTGCAGCTTCCTTCCCTGCTCATCTCTCATTCTTACAAACTTGAACTGGTGCTGAGCCTGTGATAGAAGTTTGAGTTAATCAAAATATAAGGTGCTGAGATAAATGTCTATTTTTGTTTCCCTGGGTTTGTCAGAAGAGGATTCTGCAGACAAAGGCAAACGGCTGCGCTACCACGACAAGGCTGACCAGAGCGCCCTGCTGAGGATGACGCGGCTGCGCGTGACCTGGACGGTGCAGGAGGACAGCCTGCTCATGCTCTGCAGGATTGCCAGCCACGTGCTCAATGCCAAGGTGCTGAGCACTCCCAGAGCAGAGCTGCTGGGTGCTGCACACACATTTCACCAGCCAGGACTTCATCCTGCTCTCCCTGTGTGCGCACACAGCGAGGTTTAACTGCAGGCACCTCTGTTCCTCCTGCAGGTGAAAGGGCCCTTTGTGCCCTGGCAGGTGGTGAGGGACCTCATGCACTCCAGCTTCGAGGAGTCCCTGGATAAAACCTCCCATTCCGTGGGACGGAGAGCCCGCTACATTGTGAGAAACCCACAGACCTACCTCAATTACAAGTAAGAGTTTCTCTGTGTTCTAGATATAGGCTAAATTCTCCTGGAGAGACATGGTCCTCCTATGTATTTCTTTTGTTTCATGTCATTTAAAAATTTCATCTTGTTTGCACCCTGCTGCTGTCTGATCTGTTTTGAACTGGGAAAATTTCAGGTCTGAGCAACACCTTCATTTGTATCCCTTGCAGAGTCTGCCTTGCAGAGGTTTACCAAGATAAAGCCCTCATTGATGACTTCATGAATAGAGAAAATAATTATGAAGATCCACAGGTAGGAGGGAAGGATTCCAAAAGTTCATAGAGTACCTTATGCTGTTTGGATTACTGAGTACTTGCACTGTGATTTCATGTCTTTTTTTCTCCCTTAAACCTTTAGCTATTTTAAAAATAGCATCATTGTAAAAATGCAGTATCACTGCTGGTTTGGGAGCAAAGTGGACACAGGGCAGCTTTCCAAAGGCACAGAAACAGCCCCCTGTGCAACAACCAGTGTTTTCAGTGTGCTTGTTTATAAACATCCATGACTAAACATCTTTATCTGCTGATTCTTTTTTTATCCTTTCAGCCACGTTGTTACCTGAGCAAGAAAATGTTTTTGCTCTGTAATTCTAATTTTTATTCCAGTTGTGTGTTGAACTGTCACCTTAGCTTCTGTAGATGAGTGCAGGAACACAAGCAAATTTTATAAGACTTGATTTGAGCAGCCAAAAGATTTTATTTCTTTTTTTTTCCCATTTAAATGAACCATAATTTCAAATTGAAAAGTTGTTTACATTTTCAGTGCAAACAATTCCATTTTGATTTTCAGAATTTTCTCAGGATAGGGACAGTGTCATAGCAAGATGATTTTTATCTAGGAATGACAATTCATACCATTGTCAGAAAAGCCCATCAGTTCTGTTCTTAGGTTCATGTTGCTTAAAGGTAGAGCAGTTGTTCATTGATGAGACATCACTACAATAAATACGTGTCCCCATCCCCAAAGTCTGTCAAATAGAAACTTGTTTGCAGAGATCATTCCTCTGGTGTAACAGGTGGTCTCCAAGCCATGATTGTGCAAACACTTCATGGAGAACATGGAAAAGCCTGCAGGGCTTGAGAGAAGCTTAAACATAGCTCTAGCAAGAGATCTTGCTGTTAATTCAGGAAATTGTCTTAGAACATATGTTCATGGTGCTTGGCTTGTAGCTGTGAGCTGATTACAGATGGAACCTGCAACTGTTCACTGAATCAGCAAACACAAACTGCACGAGCTTTTCCCTGCCTTGCCTTGGCTCTTGGACTGCTTCTGGCTTCAGAATTCAGCTTTTGCTACAAGGATTTTCATGCACACTCTGAGAAATTGAGGTTAATGACATTTCTGTCTCCTCTTTTCAAAGGTTTGTGCAAAGGAGTTTAAAGAGTTTGTGGAAAGACTGAAAGAGAAATTCAGTTCAACCCTGGGGAACCCCAAACTGGAGATTCCTGACACTCTGGAGGAACTCTTTTCCAGGTATTTTAGTCATGGTGGTTTTGGCTCTGCGTGTGGGGTGAGGCAGTCAGAGGGGACACCAGTTCAGAGCAGGTCTCTTCTCTGGGCGTGATTTACTCCCTCTGTACTTGTACCCTTGGTAAGAAAACAAGTTTTACTGAATACAACCAGCAGTATTTATTTCATATTCACACTTCCTAAATACATATAAGTGATTTTCAGTTATTTGCACAATTTTAATGATTTCTAACCGTTCTCATTGCTAAATAAGACTTTTAAACCAGAAATTCACTACAGCAGATTTTCCTAAATTGTAAAGTCCTTAACCTTGCTGTTAGAGATGTTGCTATTCAAGTGTAACTTTTCATTGCAGTAGAAATCCAGCATTTTTCAGATTAACTGGCCCCATTTTCTATCACAATTTGTAGCTGGTTGCTCAGCTGAATCATCTCAGTGCTGCTAAAAGTATTGATAAGGAAGAGCACTCAGCCTTGTACAGCATTCTCCAGCTCCAGGTCATTAAGCTTTTTCATGATGATTAACACTTGAAAAGCTGTGTGGAAAAATTGTGTCTCAGACCATTTTATGATAATAAATTTAGCACCTTTGTAATTTTTCTTTTTTTGGGATGAGCTGTGCATTACAGCTGTGCATTACAGCAAAAGTGCTGCTGGCAGTAACTGGAAGTCCAAAACCTCAGTAAAATGACAAATCTTTTCAGTGCTAGAACTGTCTCTCCTGTCCATTGTTTTATCTCCTTGTCAACAGATATTTGAGTGGGGATGGATCTGGACAGTTCTTTTCCTGTCTGACCCTTGTGCTGAGGGTTGCCAGAGCAGACAGTCCCCTGGGCTGGCCCAGCACTTGCCTCATTAGCAGTTGTGCTCATTAGCCTCTGGGCTTCATGGCTGATGCAAAATCACAGAAAATCACAGAAAATCTGGTTCCAGTGTTCTCCTTTCCCTTTTCTTGATTAGATTTCGAGTGCTGGCAATTGGAGAAGACACAAATCAAGGCACAAAAGAGGATAATCTGAGCAGGTGAGTAGCAGTAGCACTATTTTCCTCATTAGGACCAGGCCACATCATCCCCTCCCATCTGTGGAAGTCATATAAAGAGTGTCCTACTTCCCTGTTTCATCTGTTTGTTGCAGTGTATAAACTTATCAACAGAAAAATACTTTGACAAGACTGTAGGGACCTCTGACATAGATTTGGTAGATAAAATTATAACAGAGATGACGTCAAAATGATTTTATCGCTGGGACAACTGTACATTTTCTATGTGGGTGTTGTATCTTGAGAGGAGGAGACGTTGTCAGGGAGAGCTTTGTGTCAGATTATCTGGACTGATCAAAAAATTGGGGGTGGAAGGTGAGGGAAAATGTAACAGATTCCTTTACATGAATGATCCTCAGCTGTAGGGTCTTGTGCTTCTGTGCTTCTATTTCAGAAGCAGGTGATGGAGTTTGTAGATTTTTGTGCTGGTTTAGTGGGTACCTCATGTTCAAAAATCACCAGGAATAAATATTTTTCTCTTTTTTTTTTTTTTTTTTTCTTTCAGTATTTATGATATTCATTTTCTGGTGCTGCAGAATCTGATTCAGAGCACACTGGCACTCTCAGATCACCAGATGGAATCTTGCCAGTCATTTCAGGTACAGTGTCTGGAGCAAATCTTACTGCTCATAGAATCATGGAATTGTTTAGCTTGGAAAAGACCTTTAAGATCATCAAGTCCAACCACCAGCCCAGCACTGCCAAGGCCACCACTACTCCATGTTCCCAAGTGCCACATCTCCAGGTGGTCATACAACCCTGAAGTTTCTCCTCTTTCCCTTTGCACATTCCTTTTTCAAATGGGATAAGAGAAACCTGGAAACTTGGATTTGTATCCATTCTGTAGGGAGTATTCTGATTTTAGGAAATTATATATTGTAGGAAGATTCTCAGTTTGTTGTTTTCTCTCTGAGGATGAGATTGCAAGATGTGAGGTTGAAGCAATCCCCTAAAACCACATTAAATAAGCTCCACATCACTTCCAGTGAGTCAAGCTGTACTATGCTTTAGTGCCCACCTGAGCAGCTGGAATGTTCTGGAGGACTTACCATAAAAACAATCCTAGTACCCAGCTGGCACTGGTGTTGGGGGCTACAAAAAGAGATAATCAATCAGTCAAGTGCTTAAGTAAGGTCAAGGTTCAAAGGGAGTTTAACAGCTCACAAGCAAGAGTGGAACCTGGATAGCCAAGCTCTCAGAACCAAGTGTTCCTGCTGAAATGAGGAGAAGAATTTACCAAAATGTGTGGCAGAGGAGCATTTTTCATATCTATATTTCCAGTGGGAGCCCAATCCCATTTTGAATATCAAGTGTTCTGTAGTATTTAGTTAATTTAATTGGCATGTACCATGGCAAGTCTGGAAGGCCATAGAAGGAGCAGGGGAATGAAGTGGATTTATAGGGATGATTTTCACAGTGAGTGCGTGTGACCTGGAGCAGGTGACACAGAGCTGTCATGGGGGTGTCTTGCAGACGTTCCGGCTGTACCAGGAGTACCGGGATGACATCCTGGTGAGGGCTTTCCTGGAGTGCCAGCGGAGGAGCCTGGTGAACCGGCGCAGGGTGAACCACACGCTGGGGCCCAAGAAGAGCCGTGCTCTGCCCTTCGTGCCCATGTCCTACCAGCTGTCCCAGAGCTACTACAGGTGGGTGGCAGGGGGACACTGCTAGGCTTGGAGCAAAGGAAAAAAATCTACTCAAGCATGGCATGGAGGTGACAACACATAAGAAGTGTCCAGAGCAAGAAACCCTCAGCTGAGGGTGCAGAGGAAGGTGAAGGTGAAGCTGACATCACATCTGTCAGTCCTTACGTGGGGAGCAATCAGGGCAGTGAGGGAATAGAGACAAGGGTGCTGGGCAGGACTTCAGAGACACATGGAGAGGGGAGGAGATGCAGCAGCACAGTTGTAGATGTGGTGGGAAGATTTCTTTAGCACTCCTGTGAAGCAGAAGGTGATGCCTTTGCTTTTTATTTGCTGTACGCTACCTGACCTTTACACAGTGCATAAACACCTAATGTTCTGGAAATAGTAAAAGAATTGTGAAAGTAGGTGTGGAAGGTACTTGGTCACCAGCTCTAGCATGAAACTTCAACTGTTTGACCCCTTTGTGCTACCATAATTACAAAACCCATTCTCAGAGCAGATTTTGAAGGAATTGTGCTTCTTTGTGTTTTTGTGCAGAGTTTTTACATGGCGCTTCCCTAGTACCATTTGTACAGAGTCCTTCCAGTTCCTGGAGAAGCTCAAGGATGCTGAAAAATCAGACCAGCCACACAACTTCTCATTTAAAGATGAAGAAAATGCATCATCAGAAGGCATGGTGGCATTTCCCATGGATGGCCCTGGTGGCCAGTGCGTGGCCATGCTTTCTCTGTTCTCCCTAGGACTGGTGGCTGTGAATGTGAGAATCCCAGAGCAGATCATTGTGGTGGACAGCTCTATGGTGGAAAATGAAGTGATAAAAAGGTAAATGCTGTTATTTCTATTAGAGAATACAGTTTGGGGATAACTTAGATAAAATTGGACAGGAATTGGCATTTCCTGCACTGCTCTGTGGCGTTTTTATTGTGCTGTTGTTTAGATTATTATTTCTGTGGAGGTGCTCTAAAGACTTAATGGCACTTAAGTCACTGCCTGTCATTATAGCCCTGGGCTGCATTTGCCTTCACATGTGACATTTCAATTGCTTGGCACTTCAGTGCCATCAGAGATGACATGGAAAGGAGAGCACTGGGTGCCACAGGAGCCTTTCATCAGCATTGTGCCTTGGCATGTCACAGACTGAGAGGGTTGGTAACAAGGTTTCAGCTTTACCAGTGGAACCTGTCAGCACAGCAGTGCTTCTGTGCACTGTCTCCTCTTGGATTTAATTTTCCTGTAAGCCTGCAGTAATGGCATGAACTGAAACTGTCCCCAGGCAGTGGGAGCCTGTGAGCCCATTTCCTTACAGTCATTATGTGCTTTCTTAAAAGTGCAACTAAAATCTCATAGCAATTTGACCTGCTGCTTCCTATTGTGAATACACATGGAAGATACTTTGTTCTCTTTCTCTTTAGAATGGCTTAATACCTACCTGAGGATTGTTATTGTGGTCCCTCTGCCATAACATGCTGTTCTTTAAAATGAGCAGCTTTAGTTCGTTCACTTTATTCATTTTGCCCAGATCTCTGTCTTTCTCATTATTTTCTTCTGCACTGAATTGTGATGTTAAAAAACAAAAGCCATGCACTTGCTGGCAGCTCTGTGCCAGTTCCCTCCTGTTATATAGGTGACACACCTGCTAATGCATCCCAAGATTCTGAAGGGCCGTGGCCTTGCCAAAAAAAAAAAGTAGACAAACCCCCCTCAGTGCAGTGATCCATGCACATCTTATGATTCTTGTGACTCACCTAACAAGCTTCTTTTCCTTTATCTGGTTAATTGTTCCCTCTCAGTGTAGAGGGACAGATGCAGAGTACTGTAATATAAATAACATGCATTTGTCGTGGGGAATTGCTCCCTGCTCTTTTCCAGGCTGACTCTCCAGTGTGCTGGAGATGTTCTGAATGCAAATCCCAGCTTCTCATATACTTGCAGTGTCCTCAGTTGGGTGATCCTGTGCAAGCTGAATGAGCTGTTTTATCAGCCAGGTCATTAACAAAAATACACTGAGCCCTGGACTGGTCCCATTGCTGAGTAGGGACATCTTGAGGATTGCACTCACTGTTTTTTGCTAAGTGATCTGTTCCCTTTCGATTTTAAACATGTTTTAAAAGAAAGTGCTTAAGGTCTAATTCATGTTAGAAAAGATTGGAAGGAACTTTTCATTGTCCCTGGCATAATCTGCTTGAAACAGAGGCAACTTGAGAATTAGATTAGGTTGTTCAGAGTCTTCAGCTTTATCCATAGTGGCTCTTGTCATGTCCTAGAATAATTAGTTTGACTAAGTTTGTTTCTGAGAAATCCCCATCCTGGCTGCTCCTGCTATTCTTTTCTTTACTTGGAGGATGTCTGTAGTTTGGTTTTTTTGTTTTTTTATTTTTTTTAAAGTAACTGAAATCTGTAACTCCCTCTCCTCATTTTCACCTCAAAGAATAAACAGTCTGCCCCATCCTGCAGCATCCTTTGTGCTCTCAGTGTCTAACAGATTCACCTTAAGGTGAAGCATCTGTTGAACCAAAGAGCTTCAGCACTGGAAGCTGAGATATTTTGAGTTCATTTCAACACATTTTGCAAAAAAAAGAGAGAGTTTCCTTTCGCAGGGGCCTTTAGTGTTTTTCCTTTTCTGTAGTTGTTGTTCTCAGCGCTCTGAATCAGCCTGGTGTGGACGCTGCCCCAGCTGCCCAGGACTAAAGCCCAGAGCGCAGGAGCTCCATGTCCTTGCTCTGCTCAGTGTCATGAATCACTTCCTTCTTTTGGGAAAAAGCCCAACAAACAAATCCAACCTCCTGTGTTTGCTGTAGCTTGGGAAAAGAAGGGCTGGAGGACGATGATGACGACGATGATGACCTGGATGACAGCTCTGGAGGCAAGCGCAGAATTGAGGTGAAGCCTCGCCAGGCCTCTCACACCAATTATTTACTGATGAGAGGCTACTACTCCCCTGGCATTGTCAGCACACGCAACCTGAGCCCCAGTGACAACATCGTGGTCAACTCTTGCCAGGTGAAGGTCAGGCTCAGATGTACCCCCATCCCAGGAAGGCTCAGCTCTCCAGGTTAGTTCTGTTTGGCTTAAAGAGCACAGAAGTGGCTTAGAGCAGGAGAGATGGTGAGCTCACCTGCTGAGGAATTGATTTAAACAAAGCCCCCTAACAGGAACATTCTGTTTTCATTACACATCAATTCTGTAGGGCTTTCTCCCCTGACATAAAACAGATGGCTGACTTAGACTTTTTTTGGTAACAAGGCCCTGCCTCTATTTCATGTTGTGTTAAACTATTACTGCAATCTGTCCTCTGCTCTGTTACCCCTCTCCAGGAGGTTTTTCAGACCCTTCAACAACTTAAAATACCATATGATGTCACAGCCAGGCTTTCTCTTCTGTAAAGAGAAAAGAAAATCTTTCAGAGCTCCTTGAATGGAAATTCTCATTTAACTTGTCTCATGCAAGTGCCTGAAGTAGTGGTGTCCAATGTCTGGCCTCTTACGTCAGTAATTTAAACATTTTTATAATTTTTAGAGCTTGACTGTCTGCAGTTCATCAGCACTGCTCCTTCTTAAAGGGCATCTTGTTTCCAGCTGTAATGCAAATGTATCCAGAGCCTTGAGCTCTGCAGCTGACATCATCTAGTGCTGCCCCTGCCCATTTCCATTGCTGTTGTGACAGAGGTAAAACAGAAATGCATTCTCCTGTCTCTGCTGCCTCTCATGCCCTCCAGCTGTGCTGAGCTGACTGCTCATTACAGCTGAGCCCATTTTTCCTTGGCAGCTGCCCTGAAAATTCCAGAGGCAAACATGGAGCAGCCTGCAGGTAAAAGGGAAGGGAGCAGGAAGAGCAATGCCAGAGCTGCCCCCTCATCAGCCAGGACTAGGATAGGGGTTCCATGGCTTCAGTTGTGGATACTCTGTCCAGGGGGGTCACTTAGGGGCAGTGCTGGACCTGTCACTGAACACAGAGATGCTTTGTTGAACTAATGTCTCAGCATTGTTGAGTGGTAGTTCAAACCAGATCTGGCCAACAGCTTTCTGCTGTGGATTTTTTGATTAAAAGTGTCGTCTACAGCATTTCCTTGCCCTAGAATTTTCACCTGACCTTCTTCAAGAAAAAAGGAGAGTATTCCCTCATTAACTCAGAGCTGAGCTGACCCAGTATTAGAGAGAACAACACTAGGTGCTCACTGCCTTCCAGCCATAATTCATTTTGCTGGGAGGGTTTGCTCCTTTTTACAGGTCTTTTCAGACAGATATGCAAGGCAGAAAGAAGAAATGGAACTGCAGCAATGAAGAGGGAAAGCTAAGCTCTGTTTTTAATTGGTCTAGAACACCTCTAATCTGTTTGTTTTCCTGCAGCATGTTGCACAGTAACTGCTGCTTCACAGCTTAAATTCCCATGGTTTATTTGCTTTGCAGTTCCTTCCCTGCTGGATCACATGGCTGTGGGCATCTCCTGCCTCCCTGAAACTTTCACCAGGCTGATAAAAATCCAGGAAGAAAACTATGAGGTAGATAAGTTTCTCCAGGAGTGTACAGAGCATTATGGGTACGGCCCCGGGGATGTGGCGGCTGTTCTGGAGATCAGGAAGGCCATAGAGGCCACTTCCCACTTTGGGATTTGCAAAGCTGAGCTGAGCAAACGTTTCTGCAGCTATGAACAGGTGGAAGCTGAACGCAGCAGGAGCTTGGAGCAGTACATTCAGGTGGGTTTACAGCCAGCTGCTTTCCATACATTAATGTTTGTATGCTTAGTATTCCTCTTGAACAGGACAAGCTTCCAGGCTGTCAGAAGCAACTATAAATTGAATAGTTATTTATGTTAGGCAGGAGAAACACGCCACAACTGAGAGCAACCTTGCCTCAAAGTCAGGAAGGCCAAAAATTAAAGCAGCACTTAATCAAAGATAGGAATTAACGGTTTCAGAAACCTAGAGGTGCTAGCATCAACCTTTGGAAGCAAAGTTCTTGTTCCCAGTTATATTTTTAACTTACTTTAAGCTGAAGAAAAACATCTCATGCTGTAATTTCAGGAAGCTTTAAGAGGTAAAACATCTTTTCAACTTCAGTGCAGCTGGAGGTAAAGTTAAATATGCTACTAAACTTTGCTCCTCCCTTGCTGCCAGTTAAATCATGACAATTCCATGACACTGGGTTAAAGTGAAATTTTTCAGTGAAAGCTCCCGAGATAATTTGTTGTGGGGTTTTTTTTTGTTTGGTTTTTACAGGACCTCATTGAAATGCAGCAGATTTTAGAAGTAGGAGGCTACAGTGTCAGACTGGTGGCAATAGTGTTTGCCAAGCCCTGGCTGCTACGCTCAGTGTGCCTGAAGAACAAAGCAGAGGACGCTGAGCAGCCAGGGGCAGACCCTGCTGTCCCAGATGTGCCACAGGAACACCTGCCCTCAGAGCCAGGGAAGGGACAGGAATGTCTGGGAGAGGAGGAGCAGCTGGCAAAAGACACAGAGTGTGCCAGTGATGACGAGCCCCCGAGGAAGAGATGTAAGACTGATGTCCTTGAGAGTGACAGTCACCTCTGCCAGGGTGCACAGCCTGCTCTGGCACGTGCAGGTGGCAGGAGCTTGGATGCAGATGTTTCTGAGCCTGTCCCAAGGAAGGAAGCTGTTACTGGGGGCAAAGAAGCTCCAGGAGGAGGCTCCCTGGGAGGGCAGGAAGAACCCCCAGCTGAACTCCTCGAGCCTGCTCCAGAGGCTGTGGATAAGGAACAAGATAAATCTCGTTCTGAGGACAAAGAACCCGAAGCAGAGAACGATAAGCTCAGCACTGAGCACAGCAAGCAGATCCCTGCCCCTGAACAATCAGCCAGTGAGCAGGATGATGATCTTTCCTACTTCCAGGAGAACCCAGGAGACTCTAAAGGTATGGAGAACCCTCTGCATCCCTGAAATACAAACCAGCTCATCAGCAGTTGATCCCAAACCAGTAGCTTCACTTTGTAAGCAAATCCTAGATTCTTTATGCAGCTGTATCAGAGAGATTGTCTTCTCTCACAGATAAATTGGCATAACACTAATTCAGCTGGAAGGTCTCTGGCTTTTCAAATACCTCACATAATCCTTCCTATGGCTTTTGCTGGAATGACTAGTCCAGAAGTATGTTTTCCTTAGAAACTTGTTTCCATGTCTTAAACTTTTCCAGAATAATTTGGATCCAAAGTTTCTCATCTCTGGCTTCAGTCCAAAGGTCAGGCATTTCTAAACCTAGAAAACACAGCACTGCTGGTGTGCATTTAGCTGGAATGTCCATGGCTGAAAGTCCTAAACTCATTAAACCATTCACCAGGAAGCAGCACATGCCAGTGAGATTTAACAGCCTCATTTGTAACCCAATTGGACTTCATTTGCCTTTCTTTTTTACTGCCAGTTTTCTAATAGCTAGTAGTTCTTGCCAAGCTTTACAATTAGTAGTTTGTGGGGGATTTCATTTTGTTTTGGTTTTTTTGAGCTCTAATCTCCGACTGAGCCACAAGCTCACTGCTCCTGTGGTACCTTGCCAAGCCCTGCCAGTACCCAGGTCCAGAGGGTGATCCCTAACATCTCACAGCTTGGGATTGTTTAACTGGAGCCTTCCTGCAGGAAATGAACTCGAGGCTGTCTAAACAGCAGAGACCTCAGCAGTTCTTAAATTAAACTACTGAAGTACTTTCCTGGATTTAACATCCTTGACTTGTTTGTAGCATAGGAGGGAAAAAACAGGAGTTCTGTTATCAAACACAGAGTTCTCACTGGCCAGTGAATGTTTACATGTGCTTAAGCCAAAGCTGTTACCCTCTGGGTGTGGTAGGAATACCTCATTAAGTGATTGTCTAATTAAAACCCATGACATAATGTAATGGGAGTTGCAGAGACAGCCTTTGCTTTGAAACTGAGCCCTGCTGGAATCCCGAGTTTGCATTCACGTCTCCAGCTCCTTGGAGTTCTGCCCTACATCCCTCTGATTTCCAGGAGCTTTGGGTTACTCAGACCCCTGGTAGAGCTCCAGGCTGAGACCCTGCACAGCTCTGTGTGACCCTCAGTTCTTTCAGCCCATGCAATCACCATGGTTCAGCCACAGCATCAGACTTCTAGGAATAAAACCTGCTGGGACTGGGGAAAGGAGCCACCAAAAGTGGGGTTGAGTAAAAAGATGTGGTTGTGGGAGGAGGTGTGGGAAAAGTGTGCTGCAGGCAGGGCAGAGGGGCAGCTCAGAGCTCCCCAAAACTGAGAGCAGCACGTGGCGTAGTTTGCTGCTGTGGTTTCCTAGCAAGCTCTTGCACTTCACAGCTTGGCCACCTTTAACTCTCCTTCCATTAGATAAGGAATTTGAGTTAATTAGAAAATATGTGTCCTTTTCTTTCCAGGAAGCTCCATGACAGATGTCTCCCAGGCAGCCAGGGACGGGTGAGTAACAGAGGTGTCTGCAGAATACCAAACACTTGGCACTGCCAAAAGAATTCTGGAAGCAGTGGTTTGGAAACCTCAGTTTTATGCTCTGATGAGCAGTGAGCATTGATGATGGAGAAGCCCCACTCCATTGTTCCTGTTAATGTTCCTTGTGCTCCTGTGCATGCTGAAAAAATGTCTCTGATAGATATTTTTCCCCAAAAACCAACAAGCTCCAAATACCAGAGGACCAAAACTGATTTTACTGCACAAAAAAGTCCAGCACCAGCTTCCAGGTGCCCAGGAAAGGCCTGGAGAAACTGCAATATGAGAATTTCCATGCAGGGCCTGTCTTTTGGACACCAAGATGCTAAAAATGAGGAATTTGCTTCCCATCAGAGCACTGTAGCTGCATGGTGCAGGTCTTGGATAACTTTTGGAGGATATTAGAGCTAGTGCCAAACAAAGCTTTCCTGCTTATCGAGACCCAAGGCACCTGCTGGGTTTGTAATGGTGTTAAAAGGGGTGAACTCTGATGAAAAAGGCAGATTTGGTAGAGCAGCACCAGCCCTTGCTCAGAGCAGCCACAAGATTTACAGTCGTGTTGAAGCAGATGCAGTGAGAACCTCTGTTGCAATGATGAGAAACTCATCCCTGGGGTTGCAGAAGAATTCCTGAGAGCCGAGGGTGCCCTGTCTTTGGCAGGGCCTGTGGGAACGTGTGCTTCGTCGGGAGGCCGTGGAGGATCGTGGATGGGAAGCTGAACAAGCCGGTGTGCAAGGGCATGATGGAGGCCGTGCTCTACCACGTGATGAGCAAGCCGGGCGTGCCGCAGGCGGAGCTGCTGCAGCACTACAGCGGCGTCCTGCAGCCCGTGGCCGTGCTGGAGATCCTGCAGGTACGGCCAGCCAGAGGGACAGCTCTGCCAGCCTGGGGAAACGGGGACAACAGCCTGCTGCCTTGGGTGTCAGCGAACCACAGCCAGAGCGAGCCATGGCTCGCAGTGAGGGAGGAGGGAAGCCTGGTTTACCCGTGGTGTCACTGGTTTACAGTCTGAGCTTGCTTCTGAAACTGGGTGTACAGGGAGGTGGAAGTCCAGGTAGCTGCTGAAGAGTGGGGCTTGTCGCCATGAAATACTAGGTTGACTGTTTAGTGCAGTGGTAATCACAGGATCATGGAATAGTTCCGGTTGGAAGGGGTGTTGGGACTGGATGGTCTGTAAGGTCCATTCCAACCCCGTAACATTCTATGATTCTATGAACAATGACAAGCAAAGAATGACAACCCAAGGACGGGTGTTGATCTTTGGAGCTGCTCAGCCACCTTAAAGATCCTCTGGTGCCAGCCCCCAATCACCACAGATCCAAGTATTCTTAATATTTTTTTTTCTTATATACCTTCTAGATGGGTAATCTGCCATGAGAATCAAACTGAAGTGTGTCTGTGCTAGACAATGTATAAATCAGACCTTCTGACCTGCCTACAGGTCCTTAATTGTCAAACAAAAGATGGCAAGAAAATTTTGAGTTTCTCATAATTTTGTTCCCACATCTTGACATTCAGTTGCCACCAGTTTGGAAATGGAACATTGATTTCTCTTTTTTTCCTATAAATACTCAGAATCTGAAGCAGAGCAGTAATCCTGCAGGCCTTCCCAAAAGCCTGACTCCCCTGCTAACTGGAAATGCATTTTCCAGTGTCCATGTGCCACTTTTTCCCCAGGGCTTGTACCCTGTGGTGACAGTGCCAGCTGGGAGTGTTGCCAGTCGTGCATATCCTGTTCTGGGTGTTCCAGTATGCATTCCTGGGCAATGTGAATTCAAACCCACAAAGTCAAGCAATTCATTACCTCTGTGTTTTAGAGTGGAGAACTTCCAGTTAACTTCTACACCAATAAATTCACTAAGAGCTGGTTTGGAAACCACAGACAGAGCTTGTCATATACCTATGAACCATTAACAAGGACTGGCACACAGGTCTGGCATTGACATCTAGAGCAGCCTTATATTTTTTGTAACTGGTCCTAAATGTTGACATCTCTTGCTGAGCACCTTCTGTGTCAGTAACCATGTATCAATCACTGGGCTTTAAAGTAACTAGCTATATCCAGCTACAGTCAGACCTTCCATGCTTTTACTAAGTTTTTTATCCTTTATACCTTTGTGTTGTACTCATGGGCTCCTCAGGGGCTCAAGTGAAGCCACTTTTGGTACCAATTGTCCAACATTTCTGAGAACACTTTAGTTAGAGCAGTATTCACTGCTTTTTTGGGTTGTGGTTTTTTTGGCTGCAACTGCCCAAATTAAAAAATGTGAATTTTTTTGCAGGGTCTGGAAACTCTTGGTTGCATCAGACGATTCTACATGAAAAAGCCATCCCCAGTGTCACTCTTTTCTCAGCCAGTTGTGGAAGAACAACTACAGAATCCCAAACTGAGTGAAAGCCCAACCATCTACTATGAGCCCACAATAGACTGTACTCTCAGGCTGGGGAGAGTGTTCCCCTGCGACATGAATTGGAATAAATGGGTGCAGATTATCCCTGGATAGAAGGGGTAAAGCTGAGTCGTATGAAATTGGCTTAGCCTGTGGGAGAGAGTGTTCATGCAGGTTAAATGTTACAATTTGTGCTCCATCATGTTTTTATTAAGTTATTTATCATTTTTACTTCTGAATGTATTTAAACTGAGAATAAAGCTTGGTGTTAAAACACAAGTAATATGTGATCCTACTTGAAGCACGTTCTCCTTTTATCAGTAATTGGTTGGAGTGTATCGTTTGTAGCTCCAGCTTTAACTGACAAGGTTTTCACAGGTCACAGCAAAGGCCTCTTTTTTCACTTCTGGTTCTCTAGGGCCACAGTGGTAACACTTCACCTCTGCTTTGCTTTCTGTGCTGTGGCACAGCAGCTGCCTCAGGGCTGGGGTTTCCTCACCGTCCTTCAGCTCGGTTACCTTCAGGCCCGTGTTCTGTTTTCAGCAGGGGTTTCTCGGTGTGCAGGGCACGACTTTATTACCCCCTCCCTCCCCAGGGCCGCAGCACGGGCACGGCACCCTGCTGGAGCCTTTCCCTTCCCTGCCAGGCCCAAAGCAACCACGCCGCAGCCGCTCGCTCGCCCGCAGTGCCGCGTTTATTGCAGGAGCAGCAATTATTATTATCCCCGCTCCCCACGGCCCCTCAGTCCCGCCAGCGGTGCCCGCACTGCGGGTTGCAGCACTTGTAGAACGTGGTCATGGGCTCGTCGGCCGAGCGCGTCTGGATCTGCATGAAGTAGGCGCGGGGGTGCTCGCACTTGGGGCACGCCTCTGCCGTGAGGGGAAAACGCCGTGAGGGGCCGGCCGGGCAGAGCGAGTCCAGCGCGGCCCCTCGGCCCGGCCCTACCTGCCGTGGAGTCCACGTTCTCCCAGGCCGCGGCGCCGCCCAGCACATCGTCCACCTCCTTCAGCCGCGGGTACTTCCTGCTCGTCACCTGCGGGACCGGCACCGGGAACCGCTCAGAGAGCACCGGGCACAGGGCACCGGNCCGCGCCCCAGTACCTTCCGAGTGACGTTGCGCACGTAGGGACAGGTGGTGCAGGCGAAGCGGTGGCAGCGCGGCCCCTCCTCGGCCACCAGCACGTTCCCGCAGGCCGGGCAGAAGAGCAGCATCGCCGGTTCCGCCGCGCCGCCCGCCCCTTCCGGCGATGGCGGCCGAGGAGCCGGCGGAGGAGCCGGCGGAGGAGCTGGCGCACGCCGAGGTGCTGGAGCTGTTCCAGGCGGCGCTGGCGCGGCTGGTGCAGGACCCGCTGCTCTGCGACCTCCCCCCGCAGGTGAGCCCGGGGCGCGGGGGCCGGGCCGGGCCGGGCCGGCGGGGCTGGGCTCACGGCCGCCTCACTCGCCCGCAGGTGACGGCGGAGGAGATCGGCTCGCAGGTGGCCCTGGAGTACGGGCAGGCCATGACGGTGCGGGTGTGCAAGGCGGACGGCGAGACCGTGCGTGCGTGCGGGGCTGACCGGGGGCGGGCGGGGGCCGGGGCGCGGCGGGCCTGACCCGGCTCTCCCCGCCCCGCAGCCGTGGTGGTGGTGCAGAACGCCTCGGTGCTGGAGCTGAAGAAGGCGCTGCGGCGGCACATCCAGCTGAGGCAGGCCCGGCAGGGCGGCGTCCAGCACCTCAGCTGGTGAGCGGGGCCGGGCGGGCGGCTCGGGAGCGCATCCCACCCCGGTGCCCCTCCCGCGGCTGTCCCTGAGTGTTTCTCCCTCAGGAAGTACATATGGAGGACGTACCACCTCACGTACAATGGAGAGAAGCTGGCGGATGACAAGAAGAAGCTGAGAGAGTGAGTAACTGAGTCAGTGCTGGGAGGCTGAGGGGAGCCCACGCAGCATCCCCACGGGCAGGGCTGAGCTGGGAGGTTGTGCTCTGGATCAGGGGGGTCCTGTGCTGGAAATTGGCTGGGAGGTGGGACAGCACTGCCCACAGAAGTGGGACAGGCAGACTGAGAGGGTTGCTGCAGGACAGGCTGGCCTTGTGGGGTTCCTCATCCTCAGCCACCACCAAGTGTGCTGGGTTCAGCCAGTTCAGACCACCCCACAGAACCCTTGGCCATCCCTCCCAAACTCCTGCAGAATGGTTACAGTTACTCAGCTCGGCACAGATACTGATGTAGGATAGGAAAGAGCAGGGAACAGGAACTGGAACAGGTTGCCCAGGGAGGTTGTGGATGCCCCAGCCCTGGCAGTGGTCAAAGCCAGGTTAGATAAAGCTTTGAGGAACCTGGTGTAGTGAGAGGTGTCCTGTCCATGGCAGGGGTGTTGGGACTGGATGGTCTGTAAGGTCCATTCCAACCCCATAACATTCTGTGATTCTGTGAGGAATGCCAAGCAAAGCAGAAACCCAAGGACGAGTGTTATCTGTGAAGCTGCTCAGCCACCTCTCAGACACTGACAGGTGACTCCTATGTTTCCCTGCCTGTTCTTGAAGGAGAGATGAGGCACTTCCCTGCAGTGCTGGGTCTCCCAGCCTGTTGCAGACCAGCGAGAAAAGCTGGACTGAAGTACTAGAAATTCAGCAAGACAGCCCTAATCAAAGCTGTCCTTGGAACAGTGAGCCTGGGTGACAGATGTTGCATTTAAGGAGTTGTTGCAGTTAAAGGCAGATGAGCAGTTAAGTTGCAGTTAAAGGCAGATGAGCAGATCCTTCAGTGCTGGCAGCACATCCTGCATATACAAGTGAGAATTTTAATGTGTCCTCTAGTAGAGCACAGCATGGGATTGTAGGAGTCCATCTGTCCCTGGGAAAGATGAAGCTGTAGGGTTTCACAAGTTGTTTTTCCTGGGAAGCTGGCATTTAACAGCATAACTCTGTGTTCAGGTATGGCATCAGGAACCGGGATGAGGTCAGCTTCATAAAGAAGCTTCGGAAGTAACCTGTGGGGTAAGTCCCAAATGTCCATTAAGAACTCCCAGTTCCTCATCTTCCCCAGGCCATGGCGTTGAGGCTCAAGAGCTGATGCTGCTGCTCTCTGCTGGCTGGCAGAGTATTTCTGAATGTCTGCACGGGGCTGGCGCCAGTTTCCAGATCCTGGAAGTGGTGTTTGTGTTCCTCTCAGGGCAGGGAATGATACTTCAGCTACTTCAGGTACCATACACTGGGAGCAGCAGCAGGAATAGCTGACTCTATGTTTGGACTCTCAATCTGCTTCTGCATTGTCTTGAAACTCATTAAGCACAGTGTTCCTTTGCTGCTGTGATTGCTTCTAGGACCTTGCTTTCTTTTGGGCTTTTTAGATGTCTGGAAATCATTGTCAGGAGCATGGCTGGGTTTCTAACTCATGCAGACATAATTCTGGTATTAATACTGCTATTTTGAGAAAGTTGTGCACACAAACACAAGATGTGGCCAAGACTCTCAGGCTTAGTAAGTTTTAAATTATGCTATTAGAAACAGTCACAGTGGCTGAAGAACAGGAGTAAGAGCAGCTTGTCCAAAGCCTTGTGTTGTTTTGCTGCTCCAGGTAGCTAGGTTAAAAACTGTTCCTTTTTCATCACAGTTACCTTTTATTCTTCTTTCAACCCTGCCATATTTTCAAGATCCAGTTTAATAAAATGTGTGCCCTAACAACAGGCACCTGCTCCAGGGTGCTTGTGACCAGCAGTCACCTCTGGCACTGGCTGGTCCCTCCTGGACTATCATGGCAGTGTGGTGAGAAAAGCCCAGCATGTAGTAATTATTGTCACTGACAAATATTTTCTTTCTTAAACAGAGAAAGCAGAGAATCCAGCCCTACCAAGACCAGACTGTGGATTCAGCATCTTCCTGGAGGAAAAGGGTGTCACACTTCAAAGAGGAACAAACTCCATTGACTGGACATTCTCACATTTTTACAGTTGCTGTTTGTGGTGTTTGCCTGTGAGCTGTATGTGGATTCCAGGGATTAAAGAGACCCTCTAGTTTTCTGAGGCTTTTCAGGCCCTTATTTCCAGCTGCAGATCTGTATCTGGCTGGTTTGGGTGCTCCACAGGGTACATGAAACAGCAGAAGTGAGATTAAGTAACAAAGGTAAGCACAGACTACTCAGAACAATTCACAGTAGCTAAAACGCTACCTCACCATTTAATCACCACCTTAGCAGTAGTAAACAACTCTGGTTAAAAATGTAGTATTGAAACTAGTGTAATAAAAATAATGGCAGCAGAAAAGGTTCAATACAATTGAACAAGGCACAAACGTTCTGTTTTTCAGAGTCTTCTGAGATAAGGCAAACCATGCCTGCCAAGTGCTAAGGAGACAGTTTAAATTAACCACGGGCAGGGTTAGAAGTGTCATTGGATTAGAGGCTTTGTCCCCATGGAACTGGCACAGCAAATGCAAAGACAGTCCATCTCCAGGGCCTGCTCGAGAAGCCAGTCTTTGCTGTCAGTGGAGCTGTGCATCCAGGTCGTATTTCTCGCAGAATTTGTCTGTGAAGGGTATGCAAGTGAGGAACTCGCACCACTCACACTTGATGGGGTAGAAATAGAATAGAATCACTAGTCCTGAGAAGAGTGCAATGAAGATGAGCTGGAAAACTATAATTTGGCATCGTTTCCTATATAAATCAAACTTCCCAAAGCTAATGTAGGGCAGGAAGGCAAAGGAGAGGAAGAAACCACTGATAAATCCTGAAATGTGAGCGAAATTATCAATCCAAGGCAGGAGGCCAAAGGCAAAAAGAAAGAGCACCACAGCCAGCAGCTTGAAGAAAGCCCTCCATGGGCGTGCCAGGATTTGCCAACTCTGGAAGAGCTCCACAAAGAGACAGGCCAGAATTCCAAACTGGGATCCTGCAGGGCCAACCTGCAGAAGAAGAGCATTACAGATAATGTCAGATAATGCCACCTGCCTGGCCTCTGCAGCCAGCTCCAGGAATTAGTTACTTCTTACTGAACTCTTGTTCAGTGGTTCTTGGCAAAGAAACTCTGCAACTTTATCCATTTAATGGGGTGCCAGGAGTAAAGGGACCTGGTTGGATTTAGGATCAAGGTGTGAGGCCAGAACATACTAAGGAAGGCAGATCTGGTTCCAGTTGCCAGAGGGGAGAAGCCCTTGAAGGCAATCTCCTGGCTCCCCCCACCCACCATGTAGTTTTCCTTATGAAAGGAGCTGGAAGGCAGTCCTGCAGGTCCAGCCATGCTGTCTCCTGTGGGCAAGGTGAGCTCTACTCTTTGCCACTCGTATTAAGGGTGTCTGACACCAGGTACAGCACTTGATTCCGAGCCTGCCTGGGGCCTCTCTCACCCCAGGTTGGACAATCCCCCATCAATTATAAGAGGCAGCCTTCTTCCTGCAGCCAGCCCAGGCCAGTCACTTGGAAAGCCCATGGTACCCCGGGGGATGTTGCTGCTCAGCAGTTAAATGATGGTGTGGTGCCATCTTAAAGCTACACGTGCCAAGGCTGCAGTGGTGAGCCCAGCTCTGGTGGCTCTGCCTCAGCCACAGAGGCACAGGCATGTAGAGAAGGGTTGTGCTCAGGGCAAGTTACCAGGACCCTGGGCTGCAGGAGACCCACCTCTGCTCTGTAGGGTAGAAATATTGCACTGGCAAGGTTCCCAGTGATGCCACTGAGCAGGTAGATGATAGAGATGCGGTGCCATCCTGCCAGCTTCTCTAGGTCCCGCAGGATCGTCATTTGGAAACAGACTGAAACCAGACAGTGCAGGATCCTGCCAAGTGCAGAGTACAAGAGCTGAAGCAGCAGCCACTGAAGTCACCCCTGTGCTTGTGTTCTGTCCCCAGCCTTGCTCACAGTTCCTGCTCTGCCCCTACCCATGCCGCTAATCCCTCCCAACAAACACCGGATGGCAAACCTTGGCAGAGAGCACAGCTCAGCATCCCTGTGTCTCCCATGAGGGACAGCCACAACCTTCACAGTAATCCCCAGCCTGAGGGTGCTCCCACCCCACTAGTGGAAGTTTTACACCTCTGCTTACCCGGCGTGGAGGAAAAGTGAGAGCCAGAGGCGGTAGAACTGGTCAGGGACTTCTGGATTTAGGAAAGGAAGGAGGCCACAGACATCATCCATGCAGTGCACCTAGGGCAGAAGTGGGTGTTCAGATGGGCCCTCTTCCAAGCCCAGGGCAGACTGCAGATGGCTCTGAAGAGGGACTCCCCTCCCACTTCTCTGTTAAACCCAGTACCAGGCCTTGTCTCCAACACAAATTTACACAACCCCATTCCTTCCCTGTGGCAGCTTTAAGCCCTCATTTTTCACCCCAGCACCCAGAGCTGAGGCATCTGCTTGCCCACAGAGCAGACTGTGGATCCTTCTCCCACTGCTTTCACAGTGGTCCCATGCTGGCCTTTCACAGCTGCCAGCCCAGGTCCCAAAGTGGCCCCTAAATGGGGACAGGACAGATGCAGCCACTTCTGCCACTCCAGCCAGAAGCAGCAGCTTCCTCCAGGCTCAGAGTGGGACAGGACACGGGACTCCCACCTAATCTGCAGCACTGCCACCCCAGATCCTGCCAAGCTGCTGAGGGCACCTGGAAGGAAAAGGGCAGCCATACAAACCCCCAGCTGCACCCTTACCTGAGAGCAGAGCGTTGCCTCCTCATGGAAATAGCCCCGCATAAATTCGCAATATTCCCGGGAGGTTATTTCACACCTGCAGGAGGCACAAGTCGCACATGGAAAGCACAACGGATCATTCCTGTGCCCTCCCAGGCCACCCACCCTCCTTTTCTCATCCCATCCATGAGAACTGATGCCTTCAGCTGTCCTTGACATGCTGTAGTGTCTCAGCAAAGGCACAAACACATTCCCATTTGAGCCCAGCGCCTCTCCACACACCCCTCCTGCTTCTCTCCTCCAGGAAAGCCTCCACAGACCTGCATGCCAGGGCTCTAAAGCAGGTCCTAAAGCTGCTGTTTAGAGCTGGGAAGAGCCACCAGAGCCTGGAAGCTATGTCTCAGACTAGGGGAATCTTGTGCCTCTGCAGCTGGCAGAGGGGAAGGGGGGCCTATGTCAAGAGTGTCCTGGTCATGACTTTCAGGGACAGAGAAACTCCTTGGGGCTGCACACATTTTTCTCCCTAGCAGGGAAAGCCAAGCCCAAGCACTGGGTTACTACTCAAGCGCAGGGAGAACATGAGAAGAACAGCATTTTCCTCTTTTGCAAACCCAGAGTGGGTCATTTCCTGGCATCTCCTTTGAGTGCCCAAGGACTGCAGGTTGGGGACAATGGAACCTGTCAGGAACAAGCTGGCTATTCCTAAGGAAAAGTGCAGGACTCCTCAGCAGAATTGTTCAATCCCTCCAAACTGGTATCCAAATCCCTCCATACTGCAGGACCACCTGAGTGAGATAACCTGCTGTGCCAGCCTCAGGCTGGTTGTTAACTCCTGCTCATCCCAGACGCCTGCTCCATCTGGGAGACTTGTCATGGCTCTCTGTCCAACTCCCCTTCCCAGCAGGGCTCTGGGCTGTGTGTGCAAAGGACAAGGAGGGCAAATGGCTGTGTCTACAACCTGAAAAAGCCCCGTGTGTCACCCCAACACCCAGCCCCTCCACACAGGTAAAACTCACTACCTTCCCTTGGTCCCAATGCAGCAGGGCCGGCCTGTAATCACACAATCCATGTGGAGGTGGTTGGTGTAATTCCCAGCACTGTTTTTTGTGCAGATCTGGAAAACAACAGGCTACAGTCAGACAGCCACAGCGTTGCTTGCTGGCTGGGTAAAATCAAAACAGCCCCTTGGGAAGAAGCCAGATCCCAGACACAGCTCCCTCTGACAGCAGGATGGTGCCTGATACTCCATCTGCCTGAGCATCAGTTGACACCTCCTCTCCAGCCTGAGACTGAGTTGGTTTCCATCTCCCTGTTACCCTGACAGGATCCAGGGCTTTAGCTGGCACAGGACAATTTTTGTTGTTGGAGGGGTTTGAGCCTTGGCTGAGCAGAGCACAGCTGCCCTGAGCTGGTGTTTGTGACAAGCAGCAGAAGCTGCACCAGAGGCCCTGCCCTCCCACCAGCACAGCTGAGACTGCACAGTGGGATGCAAATGCCACATTGCAGCTGTCCATGCAGGCCCTGTGCCTCTGGCCATGCTCACCGGCCACTTGGTGATGTCATCTGGCCACTCGTGGGGCTCCATCGAGGCTGGCTGCTCACACACCCTGCAGCAACAAAGCACATATCAGCCTGAGAAATACCTTCCCCCAGCACCAAGTAGGATTTCCACACTCTGCCTATGCCCAGGCTGCCATTCCACAGCTCCCTGTGTCCCTGGGTGGTGACACTGACACACTAGACCAGATCAGCCAAGGCCATGCTGGCCAAAGCCTCAGCCTCAGCCTTCTTCCAGCAGAGATCACAAAGGCAGAGCACACACAGCTGCCCAGCAACCAACTGGATCCCTTCCAGGTTGACACACCCCAAGGGCAGGAATTCAGCTGGTTTCAGCTCGACATCAGCCGGCAGTGACTGTGTGCCATGGCAGCCAGCAGCTGCCTGGGCTCCTGGACAGAGGTGTGCTAGGCTCATGACTGCTGCACCCCAAGCAGGGATTTGTGCAGGGAGCAGGTGAGGAGAGGGAGAGGGTTGAGGAAGGCACCCACAGCTCACAACAGGCCTCTGTTCAGGTGGGCAGCCCACAACAGAGACCAGGGGTGAGCAGAAATATGATCACACCCTGCATCAGCAGTGTAGGCACATCACTGCCCCACATCCTTCCAGAGCAGCTGCTGTCTCATCCAGCAATCCACTGGCCTGGGACGGACTGTGCAGCAGCCTTGTCCCCCCCAAGGATGGCAGCTGGGCCAGACAGGACCTACCTGGGGTCCTGATGACAAACAGAGCCAAACTGCCTCTTGTTTCCTGCCAGCATCGGTGTGCTGGGGTGATGGGGCCACTTCACCCACACGGCCAGCGTGGACTGCAGGAGAGAAGAGAGGTGTCACCACGAAGCCCAGGGAAAGAAGCATCAGCAGAAGTGGCCCTGAGCCTGCAGGGCTGGCAGGAGAAGGGCCATGGCACTCACTGAGCACTCCTCCTCTGAGGTCTGCACGCAGCCTGACTTGTCGTTGCGCACGCAGCACGCCGAGTGCTTCTCCTTCTCCCGCTTGGCGCTGATGAAGCTGTGCACCTGCTGGTCCTGCCGCATGCACGGCGAGAACTTGGCCCCCAGGTGGATCAGGGCCTCCTGGCAGAGATTGAAACACTCAGCTCAGCCAAGGGGCAGGAAACGATTGCCTGGGCAGAGCAGGCTGGGGGCACTGCTAGGGATACCCCTATCCAGACTCAAGGGTCAGGGACAAGTCCTGCGTGATGAAGCCCAACGCACACCATGCACAGTCTCCACATTTGCTTTGGAGACAGGTCCAGAACAAAAGTTCAGGGATTTCTTTGCCCATAGCCCCAGAAAGACCAGCACTATGGCTGGGAAAGAAAATTTTGTGATGTTTCCTCTTCATTTTTGTCTTTCCCAGGGGAAATAGCATCAGGAAAGCTGCCACACACCATAGAAGTCCTGCATTTTTTCTAACCCCATGCTTGTCTTTGTAGGAACAGGGTGTAAAGCAGGAAAGCCAAGGTCCATCCCAACCTCCAGGCACCTGCAGGGTAGTTGGAGCTGGGAGCACTGCTGCTCCCTGACAGTGACAGCAGATCCCTGAGCTCCAGGCAGCAGAGGGCTCTGGTCCATGGGGTGGCACAGCTGCAGCACACAGTCCCCCATCCACCCACTAACAGTCCCACCAGCAATGGCACTCACTGAGCTGGGGCCGATCCAGAAGTTTTCCTGCTGAACGTATTTGACATTTTCATAAACCCCTCTGTTTCGCAAGACCTACAAGGAGAGAAAGCAAGAGCCCTGTGAGCTCCAGCCCCCAGGGACTGGTGAAAACAGCCCCCAGGATGAACAGGAATCCCCACAGCCAATGATGGGGCCCACAGCTCTCGCCACCTGGCCTTTTGCAGGATCACATGTAAACCCCCATCAAGGTGTGGGCACCTTCATGTCAAGGTTTCATTTAAAATGTCTATCTCTGGCTACTTCATCTGTCAAGAAATCCCAGGGCCTGGAGCCCTTGGAGTGGCCTGAGCCTCCACAAAGTGCAGCAGCACAGGCAGCACCCACAGGCAGTGCAGGCCCAGGTGCTCTGAAAGCTGTGAGATATGCAGCTGAGAAGCTCCCCAGGGCATGGAGCAGGGAGGGACATGGCTGTAGAGATATCTGTACCCCAGGAACATTTAACAATGTGTGGGAAGGCTACAAACAGCTTCAAGATTAGCTCCCAAAGTCAGACAAGTCAGTTTTGCTCCTGGCAGAAGCAAAATCCTGCAACTGTTGCAAAAACTTAGCTCAGGTTTGAAGTATTCCCCTGCCATGATCATCCTTCTGGTCTCCACCAGGAGGGGAACAAGTTGTTTGGATGTGCTGCCAGCACAGCCACCGTGCTTTGTGCCAGACATAATCTGACATCAGGAGCAACGTGGCTGCAGGAGAGAGAGAAGGTGGTGTGGAAGCTGGACAGCAGGTAGCCAGGCAAGAAGGCAAGGAGCCAGTATGCTGTGACCCAACAGCTGAGGGCTGAAACTCAATCACACTCCAGGCATGTTGGGGGATTCACTTACTGAATCAACAGTTTCATGTTGTGAGAACCCCACAGGGGCGATGCCGTAGATGCACACAGCGAGGATGGTGATGAGAGAATGCACAAAGGTGACCCAGTAAGTGAAGAAAGGCCTGAATGGAGGGAAGGGGAAAGGATCAGAGGCAGAAACACAGGCATATTTACATCTGCTAACAGAACAGAGGGGAAAAGCTGCTGTTTTCCGTCAGAAACCTCGCCAAAATCTGGGGTACCAGGCCAGGATCACCTAGGAGTGCACAGGACAGGAGGCAATGACCTAAGGTCTTGCCAAAGACAGAACCTGTTTACTCTGACTCCCCCATTACCCTGGACATACCACCCTTTCCCAAGAAAACACCCATGAGAACACCAAAGCCTGACACTGAACTGTGCTGTGTGTCTGAAATAATGTATCTAGGGGAATGACCAGAGGCAGGGATAGCTGAGCCTTGCTGTTCACCACAGGACAGTGGTGGTGGCACAGAGACCTGCAGTCCCTCCAGGATGCAGAGATACAGACACACCCTGAGGAGCTGGGTGAGGTCCCAGTGCAGAGCGACACAAACACGCTGCTGTTGGCTGCAGCTGGCACTGTACTCCGAGGGACAAAGCTGGGGGGCTCAGCAGCACACAGTGACCTGAGTCCCCAAGGGCCAGCAGCAATCCCTCGCTCAGCAGTTCACGGGGAACCCCCGTGAGCGCAGCCCTCACCTGTGGTCATCCATGTCCTCGATCTGCCGTTTGACGTAGCTGTCGATGCGCTTGCGGTAGGTCCTGTTGGTCAGCTTGCCCACCATGCCCAGCCCGTAGGGCCTCTTCTCCTTGGCAAAGAGCTTCCTCACGGGCACGGCGATGCGCTGGCCTCGCTTCTGCGGGCTCACGCTCACCACCTCCTGCCGCAAGCGCACCTTGGGCTGCGCCAGGGCCCCGTCCTTCTGCTTCCTCCAGCCTCGCTCCAGGGGGCTGAAATCAAAAGCAGGACAGCAGTAGGGACCAGCCTTTCCGTGGCCTTCGGTGGCAGCAGAGCCTCTGTCTGTCCCACCCGCTCCGGGATGGGCAGCAGCTGATGGCAGACAAGGCCTGAAGTGGGAGCTGTATTTCAAAAGGTTACACAGAGCCAGGAAAGGAAAGCACAGAAGTGGCCAAAAGCACAGCAAACACGCAGAAAGTGGCACGAGGCAGCAGTGCCAAACTGAGCCCCACCACTGAGGAGCTCTCGAGGTTTTAAAGTGTTTCAGCAACAGGCTGAAACGGGGAGGCTGCAACAGGGACCTCTGCAGCCTCAGGCACATCTGCTTCCTCTCCTACTTCAATCCTCTTACTCTGCCCTATGAAATGGAAGTGGACCTTAGCCCAGCAATGGAAATACCCACCTTTAAATGTCACTTCAATGTGATTGGACTGGCAAATTGGACAAAAGTGAATCCAAGCAGCTTCCCAAACCAAGAAAGCAGCACTGTCACAGGCTGCAAGCTGTACCAGCTACCTCTGACAATCTCTCTTCCATTCCTCCCTTATTTGTACCAATGTGTGCATTTTTCAGAATTAAAAAAAGCAGCCTTCAACAACACAATAAAAATCCCAAGCATCCTAAGCTAAAAGAAGGCTTTTTTGTCAAAACAGATCTGATGAATTGCACACCTGATTGCACAGGTTACTGGTGAATAGTACCTACTTTTTAAGTCTCCATCACGTCCAGATAGATTTGTATTTCCTTGCTCTTAGACAGCAGAGTGATTGTCACATCTGCAGCACTCAGACCCAACCAAAAAAACCCAACCACCTCTCATTTCACCCTCCTCATTGCCTGGCACTGCAGTAGGTATGCCCCTGACAAGTGCTCTAGTTCACTGTACCTCCTCTGGCTTCCCAAATGTCTCACTTTGCACAAAGACAGTGCTTGTCAGAAGTGCTGAGAGAAAACAGCCCTAACAACCCTTCTTCTGGAAGATGACTAGAGTATCTGGAGAGATCATGACAGCTCTGAAGTATGGGCTAGCAACAGGATAAGGAAGAATCTGAACCTCTGTAGCCAAAACACTGCTGGAAACTTCAGCTCTTTTCATATTGCACCTTGCAGAAGACGCATTTGAATATCCCAGCTTCCCCTTGTGAAGTCCTTCTCCAGCAGAAGGTGCAGATTCCACTGCAGTCTGCTCTTGCCCAAGAGGTCAAGTGGTTTCTATGGGGCAGACGTGCTGCTTCCCAGTATTTCCAGTGCTGGAAATCTTCCCGTGCCCAACCAAACACCTCACCACGTGAAAGGACACCCAACTGTGACTCTGATAACAGCTCTCTGAAGTGTGACAAAAACGTATTTTCCTCAATAAATAAAACTATTTAAGAAGATTCAAAGGGAACCAAGAAGACTGAAACCATCTCAGAGGAGTGACAACAAACTCCCACCATTTGTGCTTCCCTTTATGTTAAACTGAGTGAAGTTCTTGGAAACACTTGAAGGGAAAGTGCCAACACAGCAAGACAGGCTAAGAGCAGCAGAACCACAACAAGGACCTCCCTGTCTGCTCCATGTTCACACCCAGCAGAGCTTTCTGCTGGGGTGAGCTGACTCGGAAGCAACACAGAGCAATTACTCAGTACCAGTTACTCAGGTGGAAAAAATCCAGGCATACAGTACAGCACCACCCACATATTTGTAGGGTTCTCAGCATCAGTGCCACACCTTTCTCTCATTTCAAGTGAGGAATGCAGCCCAGCTCGACACCCTGCAATGCTTCACCGCTCCTTGGAGCATGAGAACAGTTACTGGTGACTGGCAATGGCAACAGCTTTCTCACTTTGCCATGCTCTCCATAGCCAAAGGCTGGGCCCTCAGCATCCCCACAGCTGATTTAAAGTGTCTTCTGCTTCCTCAAGGCATGATACAATCTCTGAAACACATTAGTATGAAGCTGGAAGTTGCTGGAGTGACTGCAGAAGTGGCCTCAGAGTCACCTTTCACATGCATAGGTAGCTGGGGCAGGAGGTCTTCAACTGGATTTAAAGAAAACCCACCACTGCACTGCTCAGAGCTCTGCACCAAGCACCCACAGCACTCAGATATTGGCTTCCTCCCTGCACAAGGCCCCACTCCAAATGGGTTGGCTACCCCATGTTAGGCTTTGGCAGCTACCATGAAGATACTCACAGTAGTAAGTGGCTTCTTTCAAGCTCATTTTTGTCCAAGGCACCTCCTGTGAGATCTGTCTGATCTGGAGGTTTCACCTCAGCATCTTTGATTGCAGCTTCTGATGGTGACTCAAACACTTCATCTGGGTAAGTAGAGAGCTCCTCATGAAGGACTCCTTCCTGGGCAGAGAGACAGCAGTCCCATCAGAAGAAGCCAACATCCATTTGAGACAGCAGCCCTGGCAGAAGGCAGTGCTGCTCTCTGCAACACACAGTCCTGCCAGAACCAGAGTCCTGCTCTGCCTCTGGGCCAGCACCACACCAGACATGCCCCTTACCCGAGCGAAGAAGGAAGTGTCGAGCTCATCTGGGAAATCCACTGTGTCCTCCTCCAGGAAGCTGGCGGGGGTGAAGCTGCGCCGCTGGGCCCTCCTCAGGGTGCTGTCCTTCACAGAGCGGCCCTGCAGCCAGGGACAGGGACATGGAGGCACTGCCAGAACCTGAACCCCCAGCTCACAAACCCACCCCAGCAAGTACACAGGCAGCCCAAGTGCTGAGCTTGGTTCATGCTTGTGGATGGAGCACAGCAGACTGATGTGTGACACCTTTCTGGTGAAACACACAGCTGTCACCCCACTTCTCAACCCATGGCACCCACCTCCAGGCTTGCCACGTACTCCTCTAGACCATACTATACAAAGTGTCTGGCCAAACCACAGTGATGGCTGCTACTGGACACAGCAAATAAACATCACTGAGCCCAGGACAACAGGCACAGAGCAGGATGAAGAGACTTGTATAGCAAGAGCCTCAGGTATTTCTGCTCTTCCCTGGCTGCTTACCAGTTGCAGATGGACCACTCAAAGGTCCAGACAGGCTGAACTGGACCTGCTAGAATGCTCTGAGGCTGCTGGTCACGGGAATCAAAGTCCCCAGGCCAACAAAGAAAAAGCAAGATCTGTACCAGAACTGAACCACCATCCCTGCTTTCTTGCCAACCTGCCTCCTGTACACATGGCTGAAACACAACAGGAGGTGACTTCGTTTCCTCCCCTCCACCCTCTCTGCCGAGCAGCTCCTTCCCTCGCACCCATCTCCCAGGGCAGAGACCCCTCTGGTCCGTGCCCCCGGCAGGCAGTACCTTCACCAGCGCGGCGGCCGCTCGGAAGCTCATTTTGGCCACGGACTCGCGCTTGCGGCGCCGCGGGAGGCGGTTGAAGCCCGAGCGGGAGCTGGTGAAGGAGCAGAGGGACGTGGCCCCAGGTGTGATGGGCGTGTGGGGCATGCTGCAGCCGTCCGTGTCCTCGGCCATCCGGAATGCTCGCCCCCGGGCCAAGGGGTCGATGATCTGCCAAGAGGAGCAGCCCATCAGTCCATCCACCCCCAAATCTTTTCCTACCAAGCCTCCTCTCTCTTCTTGACAGGCTGCTGAGATTGACCAAGAGCCAGGCTGCAGGGACCAACAAGCAATTCTACAATAGGGAGATAAGGAATAGCCTATTGGGCTTTTTTCTCTTTTGTTACTATTGACTATTGTCAACCAGTTCGTTCCAGTATCTCACACACAACTACAAACCTCCTCCAGCCCTTCCTAAGCTCCTGGCTTCATTGTCTCCCATGCCAATGAGCTCAGTAGTCAGAGAATGTGTTGTCTAAATAGGAGTTTGAGAAATCCCTGAAAACAGAAATGTTCTTTCTTCAGCTAGTTTCCTTCCTGATTCTGGACAGCCCAGGATTTAAGCAGTTTCCTGTTATCCTGTTGAAACTTTACTGTATATTTAAATCTGCTTCCATTAATTAAGTTTAACAGCTGGATAAAGCAGGCAAGTTTCCAGGAGCTGCAAGCCCTTCTTTGGGATCCTCAGGCCAGTGCTCTCACTTATTCCAAACATACGAATCAGTGTAATGAAAATATTGCCTTCAGCTACAAACCTTGCCTCTGTCCTTACATCATCACAGCTGTGGTTTCCATAAGACCTCTATGCTTTATCCCAAGGTTTTACGAGCTTTTTTAATCCACAGTTGCACACTCAACAGGAAGCTTAATGGGCTCACACCTACTGACACCACGTTCTGATTTAATATAGCCCACATAGAGCTCAACAATATTTCTAAGTCTCCTGTGACCAAAAATTAGCTGCAAGACATTTAATAGAAAAGGACAACATGGCAAA
The DNA here is from genome assembly GCA_013397155.1 of Irena cyanogastra. Lineage (NCBI taxonomy): Eukaryota > Metazoa > Chordata > Aves > Passeriformes > Irenidae > Irena > Irena cyanogastra. The sequence goes on along the minus strand of VWZV01000374.1, from coordinate 145,329 downwards.
ATGTGATTGAAAAATGCACTACATTCTCCTCTGCTTTAGTGATGCCACCAGGCTGCAGGTCACAGACTGACCTGCTTTGGAAGGAATTGTTTTCATACTCACCCAGTGGTGCTCACCAAAGCACAGCCATCACCCACACCAATTACTGTCGCTGAATGGAGCAATGGGAAGAGCTGGATATTGTGGTTAGTTCTGGTCACCGGATGTGCTCATCTGGGCCCCACCCCCTTGGGTCACATTTAAACGTAATGAGCAGGAGGTAGCACCAAACCCAGGCGCCCTTTGCAGGCACTCAAAACCACTTCTGAGGACCCACGAGCAGAGCTGTAGCACCACTGATGCAAGAGACACTTTCCAAAGTCCTAAAACATAACCAGGTTTCTATGGGGACAGTAGGTGTGCTACAGCTTGCATTCTGCTTGGGGCAGGGCAAAACCCCAGTGATTCCAGCCCTGCTACTGTGCATTTGGGTCCAACATAGTGGCTGCTCTGGGTACAACACAAGTCTGTCCTTGCAAAATGGCAGCAGAAAGCCTGAGCTGAGAGCTCCTGGTCATGCTGCACACCCCTGATCACCACAGTCACAGCATGACAAACACAGCTCCGAGCCACTGGCACAGCTGAGGGACCTCAGCCAACGAGACCAGAGAGAGGTTCCTGGAGAGGGAGCTGCCAAACTGCACCTGGGACATGAGAAGTGTCTGAGCACACAGCCCAGACACACCGAGGCAGAGCTCAGCCCGCAGGCAGGTCACAGCTGCCAACGTGCTGAAGACACCAAGCAGGGAACTCAGCGATGGCCTTGCCTCTGTCCCAGGTTACTCACCTTCTGCATACCCAGCTGGCAGGGTCCCACGTAGAGCGGAGGAGGGGTCTCTGTGCTTGTCAGAGAAATGTTGTCCTGGCTGGGCAAGTCCATCTCCCGGATGACCTGAGGCTTGAGCTTCCCGTAGCGCAGGCTGCAGTGGCGCAGGCTCTTCCTCTGCCATTTCTGAGTGGCATCGCTGTCCTTGCTCACCCCAAACCAGTCTGCCGTGCCTCTGAAAGATGCCAGCAGACAAGTGCTAAGAAGAAGGACGTTTGCTTGGACTATGCATGTGAAAAGCCAAAGCCCTGGTGGTCACTTCCAGCCCACCCCAATTCAAAGACAGTGCTCTTTCCCAGGAGCATCTCACAGCTTGTCCTCAGCTGGTTTTAGCAACCTGACAGATGCTGGCCAGAAACGTTTGACCATCAACAGCATTCTGTCTCTTAAGACAGTAGAAAAATGACAGGAGATATTCACTGTGGGCAAAGGACAGTTTGTTCCGAGTTCTTCTAAAAAAAAAAAAAGGAAAAGAAATGGTACAGAAATTCAGAAAATAACTTGGTGAAAGGTGTAACTTTACTTTAAAAAACATCTATTGCAAACACTTACCATCTTCAGGCCAGCTCTAGGTCCCCATCGTGAGACTGTACTGTTTCATAGCTCTGTAACTTCACTCAAAAGCCACCAGAAATCTCTTTTCTCTCCCTGCCTCCCCTCCACACTCCCAGAATCTCCCTAACTTCTCCATCTCGTGATGCAGAGTTTCTAACCTCCTCAAGGGTAGCATTAACAGCAAAACTTGCTGCAGTTCTGGTCTCTGCAAAGGCAGACACACACAACTCTATGCTGCTGGTTGCAGAAGCAGGAGCACAGTTGCAGCCACGAGGCAGGTTTGCTGCCAAGTGGCTGCTGCCACAGAAGAGCAGTGGATCAGAAGCAAAATCCCAAGAAAAGCAGGGAGGGATCAGGATAAGTCAGACTAAAAGCCTGTTTCAAATCCTGCAGGACAGCTGGTACCCTAAACTTACAGCCCTGCCAAGCATTTCCCACCATGGCTAATCCATCCTCAGGAGATGACAAGCTGTCTCAGCCTACAGCTGACTGGCCCAGGTGTTGAAACCTGAAAGTCCAAGCCAAACCAAAACCTCTGGCTTCAGCCCCCCCTGCTCAGGGGCAGGATCTCCAGCTGCTGAGAAGCAAGACCTCACAGATCACAAAGTGAGCATTAAAATACACACTGGAGTAAAGGCTGGGATAAATCTAGAATTAGGCCACACAGGGGAACTGAGACAGTGTGCAGGAGACAGGAAACTAGTCCTGTGGTTTTGAACCCTTCCAAGCGAAAACCCCACTAACCAACAGGTGAAGGTGCTCTGCCACCATGTCAAAAGGTGTGCTTGAAATCCACAGCCTTGCTGGCTAAAACCTTCCATATACAGCCACCACACACTTTCCTCAGCCCTCCCTGTTCTCACAACAATACAGGAACAGACCCTTCAGAGGTCACATGGGCCACTGCTGGAATTCACCTGACCTCACTGATCCAAATGCCACCAGCAAGTCAATGTCCCATCTCTTTGGAGATGGAGCTATGTGAAAACCTTGGGGCACCTCTCTGCTCCCACAGACCCACATTTCCTTGAAGAAATCTTCCTCTCAATCCAGAGCAAAGGACCAGGGCCAGCCCCTGCCCTGAGAGACTCACCAAGCCCATAGCACAGAGGCCAAGATGCCAGTTGCTCTGGAAAACACACACCACAGAACAGTCTGACAACTCAGAGGGCTCTCCACAGACTGCTGTAACCAGTATTTCAATGGCAAGGTGACCTTGGGTGACAAGCCCGTACACAGGGCCTCAAAGGGAGAGGGGTTGAGGGTCATTTGGGTCCATATGAGCCTGCTGAGGAGTGGCACCACCAGCAGTGTCAGAGCTCTCCAAAACTGTGCTCCCACTAGTCTGGAAGGACAAGCACCACCACAGCTGCTGGCACCTGGGAGGAACACTCAGGAACTGCCAGAGAGCACTGCTGGGCCAGGGCCAGGATGAAGAGCTGTCCCACTTCCTGATCATAGCCAAAATAGTCCACTAAAGAGTTCAGGGCATCTGGAGCACTCTGGGAAGATGCTGAATGCCTCTGTTCAGCTGGGGAACTCCATCACATCCTACGGAGTCCCCAGGGCACTGTAACAACCAACATCAGAGTCAGCTGTCACTCTTCTGTCATGATGAGCCAAGCAGCCCTGAAAGCCCAAGGCCAAACACAAGCAGCCCCACAGGTGGTCACAGTGCCAGAGTGGCAGCTGGCCAAGGGCAGCAGTGAGGATGGTAGGACAGGAATACAGGGCATTAGGTCCAGTCCCTGCCATGCACAAAATCACACTGTCTGTCTGATTTAAAGGCTTCCTAAGCTCCAGATTTGGGGTGATGGTCAATGGACCTGTTGTGCCTTGGACTCCTGGAGTGGCTCATCTCCTTGGTGCTAAGTAAACAAAGACCTCCGCCTCAAAAAGAAGACAGTCACATTTGCATTAGAAAAAGCCATGATGTCAACAGGGAAAGAGTGGATGCTGTATTCCATTCATCAACTCCGAGCCCCTCTGGACCAACATGACAGTGTCTGTTTGGTGCTGCTTCCTCTCCTTCCCCTCCTGCCCCAAGAAGGCTTTGGGGCCAACACATGCTGAACTGCTGCCAGCAAAGGCAAGCTGGGCTAAGGCTGCCCTGGGGAGATATTCCAGCTACGGTGAACACCAGGAGGTTGACAGCTTGTTAGGAAAGGCAGGAGGGAGTGAGGCTGGCAGGTGGACAGCTTGTTAGTCCATGCTACTTACTGGCAGCTGCCTGCACATTTAGTAGGAGTGACAATCGTTTTCTGTTAGAGGCACACATGAACTTTCTCACTCTGCCTGTCTGTAGGCCACTTGGACAGTCCTGGGAAGGCAATGTGATCTCAGCAACAGCCAGACTCTGTGCAGTTCACAACAGCCCTGGCACACACATGCAGGGGTGGGTTTCACACTCAGTGCTACCAGTACCTGAAAAACGATCGGGGCAGGGACTGCCGCTTTCTCAGGGAGCTCCTGCCCCCCCGGTGCCCACAGGCGGGCAGGGTCTGACTCCTCTGAAACCGAACCTGTCTGCTGCAAAGAAAAGAGAGCTGAGGGGAAGGAACCTCCAGGGCTGTGGAGAGGAGCAGCCACTGCATCTCCTTCCATAGCCCCATGGACTGCATGTGACAGTGGCCTCCAGCTGAGAGCACAACCTAAGAGAAACAACCAAGCTCAAGTCACACAGCAGCAACACCTTTGAACCCAGGAGGCTGCTGAATCCTCTTGGTACACCCGTGACGTGTGTCTCACACTGCTCTGGAAGGTACCAGGAGTACTGCCATCCTCCTCAGCTCCCCTGTAAGACCTGCCTTCTTCAGCCCAGACACTCAGCTACAGATTCCATGGCTGGCTTTGGACACCAGTGTGAAACCATGGAGGTGCCAGCAGGCCAAGATATGATCTGCTAAGAGACAGGTGACTGGTGCCCTGACAGGATCTTGCCTAGTGCACAAGTCTACCTGTAGCACACCTGCTGCCTTGCATGGACATCTCAGACACCCTGGAAGACTGGAAATGATGTTAGGTGCTTTCATATTAATCACTCTCATGCCTTGTTCTGGACTACACAGGCTTGACTTTATGTTCACAGTTGATCTGTGTCCTCCAGGGAAGACAGTATGGAGTCCTGCTGCAGTTTCACATTTGGTGCAATCTGAGGGCTGTGTTAAGCAGAAAACTTGGCAGTCAGCCTTCCTGGACTCACAAAACAAATCTGAAAACACAGTTTTGGAATGTATGGTCTGCATTCTCCACTGCATCCCTAGCTCTGTTAAATGTAAAACAGGAGTTTAGGCCTTGATACTTTCCATTTCCCTGGCCTTGTTTCTGATCCACTAATTTCATGCTTTTATTGCTAGTGTTGTGTAATGTGTGCATTTCCTGCAGTTCTACTCCTTGTAAAGTCCTTCCCTAAGTAAATTCGTCACAGTAGCACCAAAGCAGTTCACAGTTCCTCACTCCCCTACACACAAACTGCATGTTGTGAGGACTTCTGGGGCAGGTAACCCTGGCCCTTCTACCCAATCCTTCTTGTCAGGGCCTCCACAGCACCCTCCCAGGATATCCCATCACCCTTGATGTGCTCTTGCCCAGCTGTCCTGGCAAGGAACACATCAAGAGCAAGGAGGCAAGGGAAGAGGCAGTGTAGGTGTGCAAGGACAGCCTCAGCAGGCCCAGGGGCTGCCCACAGCCCTGAAAAGAGCAGACACTGCTTCACGGGCTCAGCCCTCCAACCTCACAAGAAGCAGGATCAGAGTGGGCTGATGCAGGAGAGCTTCAGCACCAAGGCAGCTGAGGAACGTCTGAGGCAAAGGAAAACAGTGTGTGGGAGATCTCCCAGAGCTGGAAAGCTGCTCCTTTGTGAGTGGGCGAAGCCTGGCTGGCTGAAAGTACCCCTGACCCCTGGAGCTCCAGGGATGCTCCTGGGATCCAGGCAGGCCTGACACTCTGCCAGAGATAGAAGCAAGTAATCTCAGGAGAGAAGCTGGGAGAGGCACTCCCTCTGGGCAAACTGGGAAAAGCCTTTGCCATGGTGAGGGAAAGAGTATACAGCTCTGTGTGGCCATGTCTCAAGAGACTCCTAATGACAGCCCCTTGCAGGAGCAGGACACGGGACCAGAGCAGCCTCTCCTTGCTCTCCACCACCCCTCAGAGCCATCTCAAGGACTTGCCAATGAGCCAGCACTAGGAGCCAAGCTGCTGAGAGCCCTGCACTGCTCTGATGGGCTTCTGCCTCCCCCAGCAACCATGAGCTCTCAGGCACTGCACCAAAGCACACCCAGCACACTCCATCTACAGTCACAGCTAAACATCAGGGCCTGACAAATCCTGTTACTGAGAAACAGCCCGCCCTGGGGCGTCGGGACAACCAAAATCTGTAAGTGGCAAACACCATTCATTGTCCTGGTCACCAGCAGCTTCCTCCCAGGACTTGTCTCCTCACATACTACAGGCAGGCTATGCAACACCACTGGGCTTCTTCACTGGGGACCAACCTGCACCCACCCTTCCACAACCTCACGAGGTAATGAGGGAGTCAGCCTAACCCTGCTGTGAGAGGCAATGGAATGAGCAGAGAGTCAGGAATGCATAGCTCCAGGATGGCAGTGGATGGCGGAAGGCACCGCAGCAGGCTCCAGGAGCTCCGTGCCTACCTCTTGATGGTCTGGGTGATGGAGGTCTGTCGCTGCAGCACCGCTCTCCTGGCGGGGTCGTGCGGCAGGGACGGCACGCGGCTGTTGTCGGCCGGCATGCTCACGCTCCGCAGGAACGCCTGGCGCCGCGCCGGCTGCGAGGGAAGCACGAGGGAGTCAGAGTTCTGGGACGAGGATGTCAGCAATTCAACGTGTACTGCGTGAGCTCCTGCAACACATCCTCCTGGCTGCTGTCTACCCAAATCGCACTCTCCTAGACCACTCCACAAGGTCAAGAGAAGCACAGCCAGTGGGATGTGCTTCTTAAGTGGCTCTGGATCTGATCTAAAAGCCTGTGAGAGCTGTGGGTGGGTCTGTAGTTGCTGCCTGGTGTAGCCTAAGCAAGCTAGGAAAGGCTGCCATAGCCTAATTGCCTAGGCACACTCACGTGTCTTGGTTAAATGTCACCTACCAATGTGACACAACTCACCAGGCTGTTCTCAGCTCACACAACTCCTCACCAGGGCTGCTCTGGATTACATTTTTATCAGCTCAGCAGAGACACCATGTCCCATTTGTACAGGGCAGGCTGAGCAGACTGCCCCTCTTGCAAGGGAAGCTCTGATCGATCCTCTGGTCAGACACTGTCTCTGCCTCAAGACTACTTCAGCGTTTCTAGCCCAGAAAGCTAATGATTTCCACTTACATTAACAGTTTTGAAATCTTTTATGTAAAAGCAGTACACAGATACTCAGGTTGGAAGTCAGAGGAGCACGCAATGCACTCTTATCCTAACAGCCTGGGCTGTGCACACAAGACCTCAGAGAACACCACCTCCACCAGCTTCCATCATAAGCACAGAGTCCCTCCAAGTGCCCAGCTGGATTTAGAGATTCCAGATAAGTGAAGATCCATCAGAGCCTTAAATAATTGATTCAGAAGGTTTCAACCTGCACTGGTAAAACCCTGAACTCCACCTCTAATCCCTACAGACTGGCCCCCAAACTCTTTCCTTCCAAGGGAAGACCAGAAACAAGATTTATCTGCCAGGGGCTGTCACGTAAGTGAAGTGCATTTGAGTCCCTGGATCACAGAATGATGAAGAGGACAGTCCTTGCTGTTCCAAGTGGAATAGAAGTTCCCTCTTAATACAAAGCTTACCCTTAGCCCCCTTCAGGAAAGCTGTATAACCCTCCATTTCTCCAATGACTAAAATTTTTTCACATAAGTGACTGAACCAGGCCCTGTACACGCTCATGGAGCTGGGCAGCAAAAACCCTCTGGCTCTGCCTTCAGTGCACAAAGTCTCTGTTCCTGCAGCAAGGCCACACAAGCAGCCAGCATTCATATCCAGGTCTCAGCCCTACAGCAGTTTTTAATACCTTGTAGCAGGTGTTCCTGATATTCTCCCTATTCCCAGCACAAATAAGGGTGTTTTACTCTCATGCTTTGCACTGCTCCTATTAACCTATCACCTCATCTCTACTTCAGCACTCCTCAGTGTTATGTATTTCTCATCCCACATGGTCCTCTTATGTTCCTCATACTGCTAACAGCTTTGTGTTGCCAGTAACTGTTCTTTGCTGTTACTGATGAAAGTCTGTCATTATCTTGGCTATTCATAAGTCAGATTCATACCCTGCTCCTTTCAGCACAAGCTTCAGCACTTCCAGGCCCTCATGTCTGTCTGGGAGACCTTCAGTCCTCCAGTCCCCTTAAGAAACGCTTGTTTGAATACCTCGCTCTCGTATCTCAGCCAAGACACTTTTCACAATGCCCACATCCAAACAGTCACATCCACTGATGTGAGCACATCAGCCACCCACCCTCATCCCTCCCACATCCCCTTCAAGAAGAGTTAATTGCTGCTCATAAATTTACTCAAAGGCTCTGCCCCGTCTTATGTGGCCTCACGACCTGCCATCACACGCTGCCTTTCCCTCAGCCAGGACTGATGGGGACTCCAGGCACAGGGAAGCTCCCAGCACATCCCTCCCCAGCTCCCCAGCCCCTCCCTCCTCCCCGGCCCCTGTACCTGCATGGGCTGGGGAGGCTCTTCTGGCACGGGCACGGGCACCGGCACCGGGATGTCCAGTTTTAACCATGGCGGCTTCTTCCTCTGTAAACTGCTCGTGCTGTCGTGTCGCGCCTCCGACATCGTCCCACGCTTGTCCTCAGGCCTAGGAGAGGGGAGACACCAGAGTCAGGAGGGGATCTGGCCCATCCCTCACACCCCATGCTGGCAGGGTGAGCAGAGAGTTCTCCTCCTGGCTGTGACTGACAGGTTCCAAGCCCCACATGGGATGAATTCTCAAAGTGCCTCATGAGGGCTCAGGGGTCACAGCTTGTGTCCACACTGGTCATTCAGCACCTGGCACTCAGAGGACACAGAACCTTGAGCCAGATACAGAGACTGCAGTCACAAGTTTGAGTTGCCTTCCATTAAGATTTTTGCTGAGACTACCGTGAGATCCAGGTTCCTTAAGAACAAGCCATGAATTAAATCTTAATGAGATCTGGATCCAGACCAACCAGCTAAGTAACTGCAGTATCAAAAGCCACTGACCTCCCTCTAAAACCAGCTTGTGACTCACAGACACCCTTTTTTTGCCCACCCAAAGCCAAGCACCACACTTTTCAACTCATCCACCACTTAGCAATTAAACAGCGGCCATTTCTCATCACTGTTTCTAATCTCTTTTAAATGTAGTGATTTTCTAGAAACACAACACAGTGCACAGAGCAATACCAGTGTAGCATGAACATTAGAGAACTGGCACTAATCCTGAACTAAGAGTGGTTTTCATACATAAATAATAATGATATGGTATTTAAATAAAAACCACTGTGTAATCAGAACACCACAGTGAGCAGAGTGACTCGCTGTCATCTTGCCCACTCTGCTGCAGTTTTGCTCTCCTGTTTGGGACCACAGGAGTCTTTCAGGCTGAGAGCATCCACTTCACTGTGCACACTCAGAGAAACAATCCAGAAAACAGATTTCACTGGAGGCAGATCAGCTCAGACACCTTTACAGGTACTTTCCGACCTAAATTACGCTCCAAGTTTGTATTTCTTCCTCTCCTATCAAGCACACAACTTAAAGTGAATAGTGGAAAGCATGTGTGCTGAATGGGACAACAGATTCCATTCCCTCCGAGCTCTCTCCTTGCAAGGCCCTAGCCTGGCCTATGGCCCTTAGCCACAGGGGACAAAAATAATCAAGCACCCCAGCCTCTTCACCACAGTGCCCAGATGGAATAAGTAACCAGTTAAATCAGTTAAAATCAGTTAAATCAGCAGGCACACATGCTTTGACAGGGAGTAGGAGAAAAACTGTGTTGGAATTAAAACAATTGTTGCTCTTACAGTGTTAACATAGCCCAATAATTTTAAATGCAGAGTGAGTTTAACACATAAGGATTGCTCCTTGAGAGAGGCCAAGTCCTAGGCCAGGACCAGAGGCAGAGGGATCTCCACCCACAACAAAACAAGGCCCTGAGCTGCCTGAATTATTCCAGCCTTGCCGTGGCTGAACCAGTCAACCTGCACGGGTACCTCCCAACCTAAATTAGGCACTGGTTCTCCAAAACGTGCACTGCCTTGCAGGGCATTTCCACCATATTCCCACAGCTCCCTGCAGCTGCTCTGGAAAGGGAACTGCACACACCATTGCAAAAGATACAAGGCAGGGGGGAAATAGGTCAGCAAATGGGAGTGGGGGATGATCTGGATTGGGTTAGAAGAGAATCTCATCTAAAAGGAGCTGAAGACCAGCTGCTGGTTCAGTCGCGCGAGCTGGGCCGGCTGCCAGGAGCGCTGTGCTCAGCTGAGCCAGAACGACAGAAAGGGAGGACTCAGCTGTAGGTGGATGAAGGTTGGGTTTCAGCAAATACCACAGGCCCCCAAAAGTCTGGGAATTCATGACCTAGCCTGTACAGACATGCCCTTCATACATGAACCACAGTCCTGTTGCACAGATGCAGTGCTGTGCATGAGAGGGACACAAATCCTTCCTTCCCTCCCTACCGAGCTGCAGGGGTGGCTAGATACAACTGTTCTAACTTCCTGTAAGATAAGAACAGTGAGAGTATTAGGGGAACTCCTGCCTGTGCTTGGTATGAGTAAATCTGCTATGAGACACGATTTACTGAAAGGTCTTGTAAATTTGTCTTCATGCTGAGGTCAGAAAGCAAAGCAGATTTCTCATACCTGAAATACTCCAGCAAAGAGCTTCAGCATTTACCTCTGAGCATCACAAACATGACATCTCCTCGAGGTGCCCTAATCAGAGACCAGCCAAGAGAGACAGAGCCACCACTCTGGCATGACCAAATACAATCTATTTCACACAACTCAAGAGCCTCCTTCCTGTGTCTTCAAGGGCAAATTGAGAGTCTCTGAAGTAGCAACTCTGCTTTTTCCAGCATCTCACCACTGAGCCAACATCACTCAACATCCTTCCTGTCTACCTACAGAGCTGCCTTTGTGAGCAGGAGCTCTGGGTGTAAAGAATACAAATGTGTAGGATTTGCAGCTCTATCAATCAGTGAGGCCAAGCCAGGCAGGCAGAGGATGAATCACGCCTGTATTGCCCGAAAGTTGCTGCAATAACGCGAAACCCTGTGAAAGACTTCCGATTAAATCTGGTTTGAGTTTCCCCTCCTAAATTGCCACAGACCACAGACAGTGATGTCCACCTAGCTTCACTGGCTTCCTTGCCACCCTTGCAGACTTGCTCATGGGATCTCCAAGGTGTACACACCTGCCAAAGAGGACAGGGCATGCACACACAGAGGTCAAGCCCGTGGCCTTATAATTACCCCACAAAGTTGAATCAACTTTGTATTTTAGGCAAGGTGAAGATCTCAAGATGAAATTCACGTTCTGACAGAGCAATGGATTGCTCTGCTTTCTCCCTGCTTCAGCAGTTAAAGAGTTCTTTAGGTAGCAAAGCATAAAAATTCATATATAATAATTGTATAAATGCATTCAGTATTTAAAACCCAAGTGAGTTTCCAGGGTGGCTGTAAACAGAGTACATAGGAGCAAATTCCTCTACCAGTTCAACCTTCTTTACTCACTAACAGATTCACTTCCCAGCAAAACAATGCAGTGAAGGCAGAAGCTGTTCAGCATTCCCAACCCCCTATGTGCATTTGGAGTGGCCAAAAATAAACCTTACAAACACCTAAGACTGCATCAGGCCCTGCCAGGGCAAGCACTGTGAATTCTGGATGAATAATCAGCCACAGCACAGGTCAGGCAACTAACTCTGCCCCAGGCACAAAAAGGCCTGGGGTATGGTCATGAGAGACAGGTCTCCGGGGGTTAATGGGGAGCCTGAATGTGGATCCAACTGAATATACACATATATAGACTAGATGAGCATCAGTGCATAGCTGTGTGCTCAGATGTACAGCAACATGGTCCCACAGCCTTTGCATGGCAGGTAACATCCTTTATTACACCTGGCCCTCACTCCAAGTGCTGCTAATTTCTGTCTCAGCACTGCAGTGAAAGCACTTGCTGAGTTTCACACTGACCCCTTGGTTACTTTTAGGGGTCAATGGTCCAGTGTCCATGTATTTCATCAGGGCAGTGGGTTTTGTTTCAAAGTTGACTGCATTGATACATATTTTGTTTGAATGGTCCCATACCATCAACCTCAACTTCTCAGTACTGTCAGGAGGCCATCAACAGCAGCAGGACGAGAGCACACACAGCACAGCCATGCAGGGTCAGCTCAGTGTCCCTCTAAAGCCAGTATCTCATTTCCAACTGAGGATGCCTGCCACAGGGTAGGAGTACAGGATCACTCAACAGTCCTATCTCCCAGGACAGAGCCATGGCACGTGCTGTGAATAACTCACAGGCTTCTTGTGCCAGAAATGTCTTTCCATGTAACAGTTCTGTATCCATCTCTAGATCCATCCAGGGGCTATTATTCCAGAATTTATCCAGCTCATTTTTTAATTCAAGCAAACTTCTAGTATTCATAACAACATGTGAAAAAGCTCCAGAGCTGAAACATGTGCTGTGTGACAAGCTTGCCCCAGCTCATCGGCAAACATGCCATTTCCTGGGTTCACCTGTTGCTCTGTAGTTCTTGGACTAGAACAGTGATCAGTTTTTCCCTATCCTCTTTCTTCATGCAAGTCCTGAGTCTACAGATCTCTTGCATGCTCTTCCTATCATCCCCTCTTCCCACACCCACATCCAGAAGCTCAGTCCTCGTACAGGGGCTGTTTCAGATCTCTTGCCTGTGCTTGCTTACTGTGGACTCTGCTCCACCAGCATCACAAAACTCAGGAATATGCAAATACAAGGATGAATGAGAAGCATTTGCAAATCCAGCTTCTTCTAACTGATCAGCTGGTAGCAGCATAAAAAATGATTAATAATGTCAATTTCAATTAAAGTTAACAAACGAAAGAAGGTATCAATAGCAGATAGTCTGGGAAATTCATCTTCAAAAGGTCTGTGCCAAAGCAAGGTCACAGAACCAGAATGAAAGGCAAATCCACTGTGCTGTGGGTCAGGCTAAGAAAGGGGAGAGCACATTAAATACCAAAGTTGGCACATGATCAAGGAAAGCTGCTTAGTGAAATCTACTGACCCAAAGAGCAAAGGAAAAGCTTTGTCCAGAAGCCTGAGCATGTTCCTAAAACTGACAGGCATCCTAAATACATTTAGAAGCTTGCACAGTCATCTCAAAGAAAGACCATCCTTCCATTTGAACAGACTAATTGAAGCTATTCCCACATTGATTTCTTTTCTTCCAAAATCTCCATTTTACCATTTTACTCCCACTTAAAATAAAGCTGGCTTTTTTCCCCCAAGAAACATTCCAAACGAAAACCAAACCAAACCAAAACCCCAACTTAATTCAACGCTACCACACAAACAAACAGCATCTGCCTTTTCCAACAGCACTGCTCCTCAGCAGCACAGTGTATGCGTGTTCCTCCAGACACCCCAGGAGGTAACACACACCGGGGTTATTCTGCTGCAATCCGAACAGCGTCTTGTGGTCAGACTCCAGCTGGTTTCTTCCATTTTTCACACCCCACCACTGCAACAATCCTATTTACAGTGCCTGCTACACAAAGTCCCAGGCAAGCCCCATGTACCTGAGGGGTCTGGCCGAGGTACAGGAATCCAGGTGGACACAGCAAAGACACCGGGATCCTCACTGTGTTCTCCAGACAGGACGAGCCAGAGGAGCCAGAGGAGACAGCTCCTGGCTGTGCCTCTCCCTCCAGGAGGATTGTTGCTGGCACAGCAGGGAAAAGGCAGGAAGTCCAAGGAGAAGAGCAGCAGTGGGGTTTCAGTCTCGTGGCTGCCAATAAAACCATCTAGCATGGATCAGACCCAAGGAGTTACAAACAATATCCCAAACAGCAGGCGTGAGCCAGCCCTTACAAACAGGCCAGATGGAGGGGCTGAGGGCAGGCAGGGATGGGGAAGGTGGGACAGGCCTGTGGCCCTGCACTCTCAGGGAAAGCTGCTCAGGGCACAGCACACCTAAGCTTTGGCTGAGCCCACCACCACTGCCCACCCTAAGAAATGAAACAAAGCCATCAGCACTGCCCAGGACCCTCTCCTGCTTTCCCAGCGCTGGCTGCTGAGCTGGGAAATGCTGTAAGGCTCTGCAGACCCGCAGGCTGCCACAGCAGAAGCTGGGTCTGAGCAGTCCAAGCAGCTCTGAGCACAGCTTGGCAGAGAGCTGTGCAGACACACTGCCCTTTGAGCCCTGCCTCACAGGGAGCTGGCAGCACTGCCATTCCCACACACACCCCACTGTCCCTCTCACTGCTCTGTGCCATGCACAAGCTCTGCCTGAGTGCTGGTAGAGGCTGATGCCACTTCCAAGAGCCTGCACTAAATCACACAGGCAACAGCTCCTCAGAGCTCTGGCTTCTGCTCGCACACAAACTCATCTGCCAGCTAGCTGCTGCCCAGGGAGCAGGCTTGCCTTACTCCACTGAGCCACTACAAGGTGTTTTACCAGCACAAACTAACCTTAGTAAATTATTTCCTGTTGATCTGGCATCCTGAAGAGGCTCAGACAATTTCAGATAAGCCCTGTGCAACCCGGAGAGGAAGGGTAGGACCAGCATGGCTCAGCATGACAGCAGCTCAGGTGAGACATCAAATACAGCCCTGAGCTGTCGTCCCCTGCCTCTGTGAAACTGTCCTACTCCATCCCCACTGGGGATCTCACCATGAACCACTTAATTGAATTAGCTGAGAAATACCAACCAAAGCTGCCTGGTTTGGAAGAGGCCAGGCAGACCCCTAGACAGGAAATGGGAAGCTACACTGGGTTGGTATTTCATGCAAAGCCTTGTAGAGCGATGGTATTCAAAGCTGAATTTGGAAAAAGTTCAGCTGCATACAGAGACAGAGGGTTTGAAGTACAGGTAATGAAAACATCCACCAGTGAAGTCTGAATGAATCCCATGATCAAGAAAGGAGTCCTGATATCCCTTTGAGCAACTGATTTTCTTTATTTTCAGAAAAACATTAAGGTCATGATGGAAATCAAACAAAAATGAGTTCCTATTTGAACACCAGCATTAAACGCTTCCAAAGCAGCTTTACCTGGGACCTGAAGGTGTGGTGCCCTCATATAGAAGAGGGAGGAAAAACAGGAAGCTCAAAAACTCTTCTGATTTGTGTTACTCCCCAGATCTGCAGTTGAACTCCTTCAAATACAGGTTAAAAGATGACCCCCAACCGCAACATGCAAACACTCACAAGCAACAGGCTGATTTTCAAGGTCCTTTTGTCACAGCACACAAAGGGCAAAATAGTAACAAGAATGTGGAAACCAATGCTCAAAATTCAAGCTAAAAAGATGTCTCAGACACTTGAAAGAGATGCAAGCCAACAGAAGAAGCAGTGACCCAGCCCTGTGTGCTGCCCTCCTCCCCCTGCTGGCACCAGCATCCCCACAGCTGTTGGGTGATCCACACTGGGAACAGACCCACATGAGCTCAGCAGAGAAAAGGGCTCGTTCCAGCCCCAGCTCCTTCCCACACGGCTCCACAAACACTTGTGCCAGCAGAAGGAAAGGGGAAGACACAGGAACAAACAGAGCAGCTGGAGCCAGATGACTGAAGTGCTTCTCAAGGCAGTGTAGTTTGAAGTGATTGTTGAAAACATGGCCAAAACCTCAGATTTGTAGCTTCTGTGTGGGAAGCCAACAAATTTCCTTGGGAGATGGTGGGTTTGGCATCTCTAAATAATCTTCTGAGAAGCACCCTCAGTGCAGGTGTTGAGCGCAACAGGAATAAAACACTACTGTATCAGCAGAGACAGAGTGAATCTTTTGGTGGGGTCATTAGATGGGAAAACATCGAAAGCATCCAGAGATTTCTCCAGAGCCAACAGCCAAGCCTCACACCTGGGCAGCTTTCAGAGAGGGGCTCCCAAGGGAGGAGCTTCCCCTGCTCACCCACGGCCTGGAGCACCCACAAGGAAGCAGGTGGAAGGGAGCCAAGCAGAGCAGGCTGGGCAGAGGGGTCCTTCCCATCTCCCCGGCACGTGTGGCCCAGATGACAGAGGCAGGTCTGCAGCACCAGCCAAGCACAGCCAGGGCCCACGCACGGCCCGGGCAACGAGCGATCTCCAACTCCACCTTCCAGAGCAAACCCAGCCCAGAGCCATCTACAACCTACTGAGATACCAGCAAGGCCAACAGCCTGCACATAAACCAACCAACAACTGGGGGGAGCAGTGGAAAACCTTCTGGAGCACTTTGGCACCTTCTCCCTGTTTATGTTTCTCCATGAACACACCCTGTGGCTTTGCCACCACATCCAATAGCCACGTTTCCAGCAGCCACATCCCAAAAGTCTAGTCACAGCCTGGCACTTAGAAGCTCCATCAGGGCACAGCATCATGAGATACCTGCCAACAGCTCCAGTGACGGGACACCAAACTCTGAGCAGCATTCTCATTCCTTAGGGAAGCCTGCAAAGCACTGCCTGGTCCTCCAAAGGATCTATTTCCAACAAGAGATCCATTACCAGCCACCAGAGGAAGGATCATCTGTGCAAGCTTGTTCCTGCACCCTGGTTGAAGATAAACACAGCTGCCTGTTGGCTCAGTGGTGCCTGGGCTGAGCCAGCAGAGCCCTTTGGGTCCCCAGCAGCCTCAAGCACAGTTGTTGCAGTGCTCTGCATGGGTCTGCACCTTCTTCAGGAAGGAGTGATCACAGACACTATTTCAGTGCACATTTAACTCATTTAAGTGATTCAGTGGGACTTCAGAGGACCCCGATCCAGATTTATTCCCATTACTAGTAAAAGAGATGCCCAGTTAAGTTCTGGCTGACCCACAAGTACCATGGGCACAGTCACTGCCTCAATTATACAGCAAGGTGAGAGTCACAAAAAGGCTTTTGTCAGTGCAGCCATCACCCCACATTAGGAAACAAAAGACAAACCCAACAAAGGTATTATTTTCATAGAAATTCTGCATTTTTAAGGTTTTTTTTTTACCAGCTCTCATATTCATCACAAGTACTATAAGGGTTCAGGACACAAGGCAAGCTGGGATGACACTCAGGACAGAAGTAAACACTGGCTCTGGCTGATTTTGGAACAGCTGCTGTCCGTGCTCCCAGCTCAAGAGCAATTTTCTTGGTAATGTGTCTTAGTGATTACAACATTGTTCATTTAGAAAATACAATATCAATAAACAATTGATGGAAAAGCAACCTCCCCTAAAAAGATCACAATAGGCCAAACCAAAAATTATGTTAGACCAAAAGCTACTCATTCTCTAAAGCAAAGACTCTGGGTACTAAAAGCAGCTAAGAATCACTGTTTGTTGTGCTAAATAAAAACATTTCAATGGCAAAAGAGATCAAAACTGCCACAAATGACAACATTTCCTATGGAAAGTTACATAAAACCACTCTGAATAGCAACCTAAAAAAATCTTAGAGGAAATAACAATAACAAACTCTGAAGCCACCAGAAGACAGACTTTATATTCAGGAAGGATGGAAGCCACAGAGCCATTCAGAGCAGCTTTCTTGGCACGTTCCTTTGAAACTCAGAGCATCCTCCCTCCCCTTCACACACCTGCTTTGTTCAGCACCACCACAGTTCTGCTCACCTGGGCACAAGTGAGAGAATTAAAAATGCCCACAGCAGCCAAGGCCCAGGGGAGATCCTTCAAAAGACCAATTAAACAGCCAAGAATTCAGAGCAGAGCTGGTTTGGCTGCTGTCTCTCACCATTAGCTGATGTAGCCAAGGACACAGGAGAGCCACTCTGGTGCTCTGATCTCTCCCCTGGCTCGTGCTTGATGGCCAGGCACACACCATCTCCTGCTGTGTCCAACTGGAAATAGCTGCAGGAAGAGCTTGTCTTGCTCTGCAGGTGTGTGCACACCTCTGCACGTTCATTGTGTGCCCAGTGCAACAACTCATTCATAATGCAAATAGAAGTAATCATAATTCTAGCTTGGTTTAGCGAAAAAAAAATATTAAAATTCTAAGTGAACCACACTTCTGCAGTCTGAGTGAATGGCACATTCTTGCTCACTGTTCTCCCTGAAATTACAATCCCAGAACAGCCAGGGAAAAGGAAGGTGCACTCACACTTTTTGGCAGAACAACTCACAGTTTTCTACAGTTCACTTTAAGGCTTTGAATTTAAGCAACAGAGTAACAAATCTCCCACGTGCTGATTGCTACAGGGCAGTAACTCCTGAAATGCAGAAGCTGCATTTGTCAACCCAGCCGTCTGAGCCCTCCAGAATTTAAAATCCATGCAGTTCTAACTTTCACTGAGCCAAAGCCAAGTAAGTGCCAGACCTGAAGGACTGTAAATGCAGTGTCCTGTGCAGTTTCAGGATGACCTCATAGGGATTGTTCCTTTTTAAAGGAAATAAAACCTTCAAAGCAGGGATTGCTGCTGACCAGCAGAGCAAGGGGCTGGCTCTGAGCAGAGTGGAAACAGGAAGGGGAGGAGGTGGCAAAGGTAAGCTTTCCAGAAAAGGCAAGATCAGGCATGGCTTGCTATCTTTTCTCCCCCTAGGAAGGCTCTACTGTGCCAGGGAAGTATTGTGCAATGATACCTCAGACTTCACTGAGAAGAAATTACATTTCCTTTAATAAACACTGTGCTTTAGAGATGCTCTGATTACCAAGGCAAGGTCTGTTTGTTGCTGAAGGCCCCAGAATTTAAGAACATATCCGCTGCTCAGGTCTGTATCACCACAGTTCCAACATTTCTTTGGTAGGCAAAAAGGAGCTGTAATTATATTTGAAATAAATTGTTTACCTAGATAGTTGAAGAGTGCATCCAAAGGAAATTACAGCAAAAACAAGCCCTATGTCAATCTGACATTTGCTGTCTGTGCAGCAAGTAGAGCACACAAGCAATGAAACGTGCACTCTTACAGCTTTACGAGATTTGACCACTAAGATAAATGTGAAGAAGCTCTCTGTCTTCACCCAGCGGGAAACAGACACTGTTACTCAGAAGGATTTGATCGTAGTTTGGATGATTTGGTCAAAAACTCAGCTGCTAATTTGCTCTTTCTCACATCATCCCAGCACACATTAAAAAAAAACAAACCACCTCTTCATTCCTACAGCAGCATGGACTGAAATAAGGATGAGAGGTGTGATCTGAACATTCAACTGGTCCTGGACAGCAGCAAGACGAGTAGGACCAACAAAAGGAGCAAACAGTCAGAAATCCCTGAAGTTCTGCTACCAAGGATATGACAATAGGGAATCTCAGCACGGAGGCAATTTCCACTTCTCCCTATGGAAACCCCACTCCCAGTGGCACAGACATTCTGCCTGTGAAAACAGAGAGGCTGGCAGGCAAGCCTTGCCCACCTCAGGGTGCACTGCAGGGAGGGTCTCCACAACGCCATGCAAGCAGGCCTAGATGGTCTGAGCACACATCACACACCAAATTAGCTTGGGGTTCTTTGAGGACATGGAAATAGAGCTGCCAGCATGACCATGGGAAATGCTGCCAAACAGATCCATTTCCTTCCAAGGTTAAATCTTGCCTGTTGCCTGCCTAATCTCTTGGGACTAAGAGCTGCAGGGCTAAGATTGTCCCTTTTACATGTTATTCCCTCAGAGGGGAGTTACTGAGCACTAGCAGAGAAGTAACCTGATGCTTATTCAGGTCCCCTAGTTCTGAACAAGGTAGAAAATAAACAAACAAAAAGAGAACAAAACAAAACAACTGATCACAAAGCTAAAAAAAGCCTACCACCAAGGAGAGAACTACCTGCACAACCCTGGACACCAGGGCTTCCCCTGCTCTGTAGAAAGAAATCATCTTCATCCAACCTTCCAGCAGCACTGGGATGTTTTACCCATGACCCAGACACAAATCCCATGAAATTCAGGCTGCAGGACCCACAGCACTGAGATGTTGTCACACAGCAGAGAGGATGCAACACAGCTCCCTGAGCAGGCAGGCAACACATGCATTCCATAAGTTCCTTAAAACTCCAACATGTACATACCCAGCAGCTGGGAGTCAACCTCAGAGCAACTGTGTGAGATCTGCACAGTTCATGTCCCTTTCCTTCCAACCAGATGATGATAAATGGTAAACTTGGAGTCCAGCACCTCTTCAGCTGAAAAGAAAGGAAACTAATCCACATCTCAACTCAAAGAAAATGTTAAGGAAGGAATCCATCCTTGAGTTTTAAGTATTTCTACTGAAATGTGTCATATGCAGGCGACAGGATGGTGGCTGCAGGAACAGCAATTAATAGAGGTGTCATGTCAGGTCACAATTAATGCTGGAAACTCTGAGAAAGATGCATGGTCTCCACGGGGTGCCAAAGCCTCCAGAGATAGCTATGGAAGAAAGACAGCAACCACAAGGGAAGAATCTTATCCAAAGACTGGTCTGCTGGATAAAAGCTGTAGAGTGACAGATAAAGAAACATCAGGATCTTCAGTGCACAGCCAGTCCCACTTGGCAGGCACATCCCCAGCAACACGGGGTTCACACAACACACGCTCTGCTCTACTTTTTGCTGGATACACTGAATGGGAGAGGAGAACAAGCTGGTAATCCTGGTCATGTTGCCCATCTCAGGCCTTCAGCACCAACCAAGCTGTGTCTGCACTGCAGAGAGATCCAACACACTGAAGAGAATCAAACCTTTACTAATTATATCTGAGCATGAGGGCTCTGTGCCCAGAATAAACTGTCCTATCATGCCACACTCAGTAGACCCTGCCTCTTTCAAGGGAACATGTCGGGACTTGCTGGCTACTTTCTGGGGCTGGATTCCAGAGGAACAGGACTGATGACCCCAAAAGGAATTCCTATTCCTGCCTGGCGACCTCACACAGCTGCAGCCTCCTCACAGTCTCTGCCACGAAAGTGAAACGAGCTGTCTGCCAAGTCCAGTGACGAGGTGCTGGCCCTCTCTGAGGGACATAATTCCTGCCTGAGGTGACACATTAGGGCCACACGGTCTCAGTACCAAGACACAGAGAGGACAAGCTTGTTGGAGAAGAGGTGTCTGCTGTGCTCTGCAGGCCAGCAGCACTTTCCATATTCAAAGCTCATCCCCCTGGCTGAAGCCTACTCAGCTACCCAGCAGAGAGCAAGACATTCCCGAGACCAGGGCCAACCCATGGCTTTCCCCAGAACCTGAAAAGCCAGTTTGTAGGCAGCTCTCTTGCAAGTGGATTGCTTAAAAAAAAAAAAAAAAAAAAAAAAAAAAGCCTGTCATGGGAAGTCCCAGAGCAGAACTAGTTTTGTGGGAGTTGCTTTTACGCTGCACAGCATCAACCTCCTTTCATGGGAACACAGAAGCAGGAACAGCACGGACACACGTCCACACGCCAGAGCTGCTGCCTTCCCGGGGGCTCAGGACAAATGAGCACAGAGACCAGAACAAAGCTGGAGACCAGTTCCAAATGCACAGCACCTCCAGGAAAGCTGGCAGTATCCCAGCTCAGAAATTGCATAGGCTCCCCAAGAGACTGCACACAGACGGGGAAAACCTGGGCTAAGCAGCAGCAGCCACGAGGATTTAAGGACATGAGGGATGCAGCAGGAGGGAGAGATGATAGCTGTTATTAGAGCAACTGAGGGTTAAAAAAAAAGGCAGACAAGCCCTTTCATAAAGTCCATTTAACAATCAAAGCTTAAAGGACATATCTAAAGTTCACTTCTTTCTTCCAACTATATCAATCAATCTAACACGAGTCATCACCTCCTCCTGCAAACCTGCAGCACTGACATGGAACAGCTGAAGAGCAACATCCTTTCATACACCAAAGTGGAAATGCAGTTCTTCCAAGGGTCTGCTCCCCAGCTTGTCCCAAGTGGGCCGTTTTTATCCCTGTGGTCACAGCCCACAGGCAGCTATTTGTCCTTGCTGCCCTATCAGCGTTACTGCAGTTAACACCCTGTGCTCCTTCCTTGTCCCATGCTTCATTCAGAAGCTTTGCTGCCTTGTCCCTTCCCGTTACGTGTGCCTATTTTTTCCCTTTACTGCAGAATGCACTTTTCTTCCCAGAGGAAATTAGCAGGCATGGGGACAAAAACAGGAAGAAAGGAAACAACTTCCTGCTTGCTCCAGGACCCGGCTTGGAGACATCCCTGACCAGCACCGTGCAGCCCGCCACGAAGCCAACTGCAAGAAACGCAGCAGCCACAGAACCGACTCGGGCACTAGGACGAGCACCAGACAAAACTCATCGTGCTGCCACTCACCCCTCCTGAGTTACACTGGAGAAAAGCACACGGCAAAATATACACATGGAGCACTTTGGCACTGCAGGGATGCGTGCGGCAGGATGGGGTTGCTCGCTGAGGAGCCTAAAAGGACTTGGCACTGAGGGTGCAATCCTGCAAAAGCTCTGCTCTTGTTCGCGTCAGGCTGCCGTGATCCCTTGATCGTGCCAGCAGTGCACAGTGTGAGAACTCAGTTCAGGGACTCGATCCGGCAGGAAAACTAATCTTTACATGTAAAAAGCCATGTATTTTCCACCAGATCATCTCCCAAAGTCGCTGCCAAAGCGCGAGTGCCAGCATCAAGGGAGGGACGGGTGGGAAAGCGTGGAGATGGGGTGGACTCGGATCAGCTGAAACAAGCCGTGAACGCGCACCTCCACCTACAGCCGAAAGCACTGAGGTCGCCGAGCTTCCGACATCCAAACACGGGGGTCAGGGGCGGCACCTGCCTCCGGCGACGCTCTTACCCGGCGGGCCGCCGCGGGCCGCTCCCTGCCCGGCTGAGCGGCGCGGTCCCGGTACCTCGGCGGGGCAGGGAACGGCCCTCGCGGGATGCCCCTTCCGGCCAGCCCCCCCTCGTCCCCCCGGCCCCGCACTCACCGTGCAGGCGGGCGAAGCGCAGCGGCCGCTCGGGTCGAGCCGCCCCCCAGTGCGGCTTAAGGGACCGGCGCCGCCGAGCTCGGCCCGCGGAGGGCGCGGAGACTCCTCCCCCGTGCCAGGGGCCGGCCGGGCGGGCACGCCATTCACAGCCTCGGCATGCAAATAGGAGCCGGGAGCCGCGCGGCACTCGGCGCTGAGAGTCCCGGCGGGGAGCTGCCAGCGCCCGGGGCCGCGGGACGCCGCATCCCGCCGCGCCGCCCTGACTCACGGGGTAGGAATGCGCCGCGCCGGGCGGAAGCCACCGGCCCGCCCGCGGCCCCCGCTGCCCCCGCCTTCCCCGCTGCCTCGGCGGTGGGCAGCGCCCTTTAGCCCCGCCGCTAGGCTGGGGTGGCGGGGTTGAGCGTCGGCTCCCGTTAGCATCGGCCCTGCGGGTGCTGGGATCGCTGCCGTGCCCGCGGAGAGCTGCGGCGATTCCCGTGCCAGGAGTCCCCTTGGCTGGGCACCGCTGAGCTGCCAAACCCTGGCCCCGCTGCCCCTCACGGGAGCCTTCCCCACTAAGCCTCCCGAGCACTGGACTGCGATGCTCCCAAGTCCCCTCACTCTTTCTTGCTGTTTCACTGTACTTTACCTTCTCCTCGCCCCATTCCCCTACGCTTAGTGCCGTGTTTCCCACCAAGTCTTCACACCTCCTCTTCCAGCCATGTGGTTAGCATATCATCCCTCCTCTCAGCTGTTTCTTTCCTCCCATTTAAACATTCTCCCCTTCTGGAGGGCATCCTCCCACCTCGGTTGCTCAGCCGTTCTCTCCTTTGTCCTGGGATTGCTGCAGAAGACTTCTCCATCCATCCTCCAAGGAGCATCAGTCAGCAGGTATTGCTCACGCAGAGCTTTGCTGGAGCTCCAGTGAGGCCTGCGGGGTGCACATCCCTCTTGAGCAGGTCCCCAACCCACAGCTCCAGATGCTTTCAATGTTAGTAATAACTGGGGGGATGATGTTCCCTTCCCATCTTACTGCATCTTCCCCACCGACCTGTGTGATCCAGCCGAGCTGAGCTCATCAGTACCGCACCCAGCCCTGCGCGTGCCCACGGCAGCCACGCGTCGAGGGCAGCCCCCAGAGAGCCCTGCTAACAATATCATGTCTCGTTAGCTAATGAGCAAACGCAGAGCAGCCCCAGCTAGTCCTGGCTGAGGTGGAGACCAAATCGCACGCAGAACCCTGACTGTCCGCAGAGCTTAACAGGCACAAATTATTTTCAGATGTTTCTACCACATAAACAAGGAAAAGAAGCATCCAGTAATGCACTCGCAGGGCCCTTCAGCATCTCCTGGGATGAACGCTCCGGAGCTGGAGTAGGAATCTGACCCACCCCTGCTCGTTCTTTGCCTCCTGCCAATAGTATGTGCATTTTGCAAGAAAAGCAAAGCTCTGTCACTGAAACGTGACTTCTTGCTCCTGTAGAACACTCTTGCAGACAGCGCTGCTAACCCCATCCCACAAATTCTTCTTCCCCAGTGCTTCCCTGCCCAGCTCCCAGACTCTGGGTTCTTTTACCCAAGCTGCAGGAATCTGCAGAGCTGGATAAAATCTACCCTGTTGGTAAAGCATACACCTACCTTGCTGCCATCACCAGCTAGGATGGTTCTCCTTCAGTGCACTGAGTCCTCCTAGCCTAAAATAGATGGAATAAGGTGACTTAAGGCCAGGTTCTGACTGCTCAAGCACACGATGGTGAATGGCAGCAGTTCAGTGTTGAGCACTCACCATTCCTGGTCTGGAGCAGGCCATCTAGCCCAAAAACCTGGTTTGTTTTCTCCCTCTTCAGGGAATACTTCTATTTGAAATGCAGCCTCTGAGGACCAGCTGAAGGAGAGCTCTTTCCCGGTGCTTGTTATGTTTAAGGTGAACATGTGATTACATGAATTTGCTTCATTCTTCTCTGCTGGAAACTGGAATTTCCTCCCTACTTGAAACCCATGAGAAACTGTGATCTTGCCACAAGACATGGTTAAAGACCCAATGAAATAGATATCCATCAGCATGTGAATGCAGCACTTTCACTGCTGCAGCTTGCTAAAACTGCTTCAAGGCCTGGTGAGCCACACACCTGCCTGCTTCCAGCCAGGCACTGCTGGGTCTGCACTGGCCAGGAGTGGTGCAGAATGGCCCTCAGGTACTGGACAGGATTGTTCAGCACCTCATCTCCTGCTGCATCCCCTCCTGAATGCGCATTTGTATGCAACACTCCTTGGAGCACTGATCCTGTGTCATCAAGTGTTAAATTGTGGCTCCACTGCATATGGGTTATAATCCAACCAGGGAAATGGTGGTGCTATAGCCTGTGTGCCTTGCCTGACAGTTTTGTGAGGACAGCTAGGACACATCAGAGCACAGAGGTCTCTTTTTATCAAGATCACCAATTCCCTAGACAGATGATTCAATTCCAGCCTGCTTTGTTCAGTGTTTAGGCCAAGAAGGCATCCCAGTACCTGGCAAGCACAGCAGAGAGCATCAGATTGCAGCCTTGACCAGTAAAAACAGAGCTCCCCTTGCCCTCTGGAAATACATGGGCTTTGCAGTGCCTCCTGTGCTGACATGAAGCAGCAGCACAGCCCTGGCAGCTGTCCTAGCAAACAGGGAAGAGGTCCAGAAAGGCCTGAGATTTCTTCTGGGGAGGATTAATAACACAGAAACCCAAGCAAAGTCCCACAGAGTTTCAAACGCAGGTGGCCTGGCCAGGAGCCAGAGAGGGAACTGCCAGGAGGGAAAGGATGGGGATTCCCTTTGGGGAATGCCTTTCCAGGGTGGATGGCTGGACCTGCAGCCCCTTGCTGGGGAGCAAACCAGGTTCCTGGGTACCAGCAGCTGATTAGGTTTTCACCCCCAGCTGCACATATGTGTGTGAGATCCTGTGGATAGGAGAAGTGGGGATGGTACAGCAGGATCTGTTCAGCAGAGCTGCTACAGAAATATCTCCCCCTGCTCCTCATTAACCTGCAGCTCCTGGTGTGCAGCTGGCCCAGCTTTCTGCCCTAGGGAGAGCAGTGAGGGCTGCTCTGAGCACCCAGCCTCAGCAGTGCCCTTCCTCACACACCGTGGGAGTGTTGGTGCAAAATGCTTGGAGTGCAGATGCCCCCAGAGTGGATGCCAAGCTGGGAATGGTGCTGCTGACCTGCAAAAAAAAATATTGACATTTTTTGGAGTGCAAATCTTTCGCTTCCCAAAAAAAAAAAACCCAAAGAACCAAACAACTTCTATTAACAAGCAGCTATGTCGCAACTTCAATTTCCTATAATCCACTCAATTTACATGAAGTTCAAAAACCTCAAACTGGGTGGAAGGTCCTCTGTCACCCTCAGGCAGCAGCAGACAGTGCAGACATTATTGTGTGGGATCACAGCCATGGTAAGGAGGGACATAGAGGTGGCTTTGGCCTGGCAGTTTCATGCACCTGCTCAGGTGCTGGATGTGCCATGGGCTGAGCTGGCAGCAGGCCTGCAGGGACTGGGGCTTTAAGCCCATGGAAGAGGTTCAAAAATAAAGCCAAGCCCCACCATCCTTGCCTGTAGCTTATTCAGCCCAAATCAGAACAGGTAATTCCCTTCACAGACATCATCAATGAGTCCACCTGGGGCTGGGGAGCAGGAGACAAGCAGGGAGAGGAGCCAAAATGTTGATGTGGAAAGATGGTGGTACCCCAGACCACTCACAGCCATAGGAGCTGCTGGCCAGCAGAGCACAAGGAAAATCACATCAAAACTCAGGCCCTTCATTTTCTGCCCAGATTAATTGTAATT
This sequence comes from Irena cyanogastra, assembly GCA_013397155.1. Taxonomy (NCBI): domain Eukaryota; kingdom Metazoa; phylum Chordata; class Aves; order Passeriformes; family Irenidae; genus Irena; species Irena cyanogastra. The sequence continues at coordinate 119,122 of VWZV01000374.1, read as the reverse complement.
GATCATTCCTGGCTCTAGCCACAGGGAATGTGTGTGCTTGCAGTGCCAGGAGGAGGTGGAGGAGTGGAAATGAGATACAATTAGGATTTCATGGCTAGCCCATAAAGAAATATTTATTTTCAATTGTATTTTACCCAGAAAATCCACTCAAATCAAAATGGCAATTTTTATTTTGGTCAACTCATTGGGGGAATTGGCCAAAACAAAAGGGAAAAAAAAAAAAAAGGAAAAGAGCATGTGTAAAACAAGCTATGATTTCCAAAACATTTAGGAAATGTCACTTAGAAAAATAGCTTCTTTCTCCCCAGTTTACTTCAACACAAAAAGGTGCTTTTACATACATATGTGTGTGTTTCATATGGAAGGAATAAAAATGTCATGGTAGAAGTAAGATAAAACTCCCAAAATATCTCTTATGTAGCCTGAAAGACTCTTATCATTTTCCAATCCACTCTTGGCAAGAGATGAAATAATATTGCTTCAGAATTTCAAAACTGGACAGATTTATTTCCAAGAGGCACACAAGGACTCTTATAAAGCAGTCAAATATGGAGAGCAGTGGCCAAGGGTGTGATCAAACCTTCACTGTTGGAATGCAGGCCTGGAAGAGCCTGAATCCAAATTGCACAAATTACCTTTTAGCTGTTGATCTGTAATTCTGGGGCGCCTACTTTTTGAGCGGGGGCTTTCATTTAAATGTCCAGGTCCTACTAACAGGGGAGGGGTGCCAGAAGGGAAAAATGAGCCCCAGGGAATGTGAGCTGGATGTCATGGTGCCATTTGGGGTCTTTGTTTGTGTCCTACCCCCAGGGCTGGGTATCAGCTACTAGTGTCACGTTTGATTCTAGTACTAAAGGTCGCTCCTGTTGATGAAGAAGAGGAACACAAGAGGTGGGAACATGCACATCAACCTGCAGGTGCCAAAGAATGCCCAAAAGCACTGTGAGAGATTGTCAGGTGGAGCAGCAAGGTTTGGTAGCCTGCAGCCAGTAAGGGCATCCTCCAGGTCAGCCCAGGTGGCTTCTAACCTGCTCCAGCCGACAAGCCTTGAAGGAGAACATTCAACATTGGCAATAAGGGTGATTCAGTTCAGACAGAACACTGCAGAAAAGACTCAAACCTGAGGCACACAGTGAAGCTCACCATCTCCTAAATTCCTGTATTAATTAAAAGGGAATTTAAAAAAAAATCCAGTTCAGTTATTCATAAATTAACTGAATGAGTTCATAAATGAGCTGAGGAGTTTTAGTTTGTCTGTCAGCAATAAGCTACATTTTGAAGAAAGAGCAGAGATATGCTATCTTAATGTAAAAATATGAACTCAGTAATTTGGCAAAAAATAATTCAGTTACTGACAACAAGCTTGCAAAGTACATGCTCAGCTAAAATAACAGGGCTTTGTGTAAATCCAGCAAATCTTTACACAAATCTGTAAGAATAGTTTTGGCATAGGCAAGTAACAAAGTAAGAAGCTGAAATTTCAAAGTAAAATCAACTCTCTCTCAGAGTCAGTAACAGAGATCTTATCTCCAGCAAAAATTAATTCAGTCATGTCACCTTACAGTTAGTTAGACTTAAGGAACAATAATATTTAGTGTAAAACTATTCCAAACAATCAAATTTTATGGGTTCTGATCTAGACTTTGTCAATCCCCCAGTGCTGCCAGAAAATGGCTCCTCTTCCCAGTCTGTCACTGCTTTGCTGGTTTGTCCCTTCTGTACTATTCCTGATTTTTCAGGTTGAAACAGGAGCCATGGAAGAGGAGGGGGCTACCTGCTTCCAAAGGTGCTATGAGCTCTGTCTCTGGCACATCTGGAGTGTGGCCTTGCTGTTGGATTTTGAAGGCCTCCAAGGACAGAGTTCCCACCACATGTCTGGGTCCTGGGTCCTGGGTCCTGTCCCAGAGCTGGGCCACTCTCACAGGGACAGATCCCATCCCAACGTGCAGCCGGTTCCCCTGTCACTCCTGTGGCCTCCTGCCCTTGCAAGGCCCCTGGGTTTCAACCCTCTCCACCTCATGCTGCAGGGAGAGCAAAGCTGCCCCTCAGCTCTCCTCCCCAGTGCTCCCAGTGGCCCTTCCCTGGGCTCTCCAGTTCCTCTGCCTCTCCTGTACAGAGGATCTGAGGCGGGATGCCACTGAAACACTGGTGCTATGCAAACAGGAACAGAAAGATTATTTGTACTTTAACCCCATCAGCAGTGAGCCTACAAACATCTGTCAAACACACTGAGCTGTAAAGGCTCCCTGTTTTCCAGCAGAACTTTCAGAGCTAGAACTAAGGGAGATGTAGCTGGCCTCAGATGAGGAAGTGCTGGTGGAGCTGTCTCTGCCTTTCCAGACCTTCTGCAGGACATGGCAGAAAGAGGAAGCTGCCAGCAAAGTTTTTAATAAATAGTCTGTTTATGATTGTCATAAGATGCTGAACGAGGGGAAGGCAAGAAAGGAATGAAAGCCCAGAAGAAAGCAACTGTTAATCTTGACTCCCACCCAAGCCTACTGCATGTATTACATTTTATTACAAACATTTCTTACAAAAAGTCCACACGTGGATCAAATGATCCCAGTGGAGTGACATGGTTCAGCACTAGCCAACTTACTAATATGTCTTGCTTGGTTTTCCTTTTTCCTGGCACGTGAAGCATCTTGAAATCATCTGGAGCTTCCTACTGCTTCAGGACTTACAAAGTCCCAAAGCCAGTCATTCAGAAGACTCCTAAGTCACCCTTTGGAAAACTTTTGGGTGTATGTTTGACCAAGCTTTTCTCTTGGGGCCTCGGCTAAAGCAGACTGGCTGTCCCAGAGACCCATTCCCTCTGTCACTGGATGTGACAATTGCACCAGTGAATATGGTCAAAGCTTCAGCTAGGCAGAGGGCAGGCAGCCAGCATCCTGAAGGGTTTGATAAAACAGTGTGTCTTCATTCCAAATTACGACAGAGCCCCTGGACTTCAAGTTGTTCACAAAGGAAAGATCTGTATGAAATATCTAAGTCTTTCCAAAAAAAAAAAAAAAACCAAAAAAAAAAAAAAAAAAACCCCACAAACCAAATCCCGCAAATGCTTGGACGCTGTCCATTTTTTCATGTAATATACAGAAATTTCTCAAAAACTGGGTGGGGAATTGTTTCAGAAAAGGGCAAAACCTTCCAAACTGCTTGCTTCCAAAAGCCCTCTGAGCCCTGTGGAGGAGGCAGACAGATATTTTGCTGAAGTCCGACTGGGATCACCTCAGGGCACACGTGATCAGCCAGGAAAGGTCAGATCTGGAGTTCTGCTGCCCCAGTCTAATTTCTTCCCAGCCAGGCTGCAGCAGGAGGGACCAGTGGTCATCCCTGGGCTCTGCAGCTTCCCTGGAGTGGGGTCTCTCCTGTGCTTTGATATCAACAGTTTGGATCACAGCCCTCAGTGCCAGAAAGAGAAAGAAGCTGCTCACTGTCTCAGTCCTATTCTCCCCCAAATAAAGCCTTGCAGGAAAGGGAAGGGATCATTTCATTTCTTAAAGGGCAGCTGAATCCCCTCTAAATGGCCACATTCTTGTCCCTTTTGCAGAGTGTGACTGGTGCCAAACATGGTCACAAAGGCGTATTCACGGCTTTTTCCTTCCTACACATTCAGGAGTTGAAAGCCAGTTTGGTACAAACTCCCCAAAATGACTTATTCAGCAGCTGCTTGCCAGCTTCCTGTTTGCAGAGCGGGGGGGCTGGAGCAGGGGCACAAGCCCCGACACCAGGCACGCTGCTGTGGGGAGCCCGTGCCCCTGGTGCTCCCTGAGCCTGGCAGAGCATCAGCCACTGCTGACCAAGCTTGGCTTGGGCAGAGACCCCATCACCAGACTGGCCTTTTCACCTCTGCTCTTGGTTTCACCAGCAAATTTGCTTTTTCTTGAGGTCACTGGTCCCTGGGATATGTTCCAGCTCTAATGAGGATCTTTTCCCTAGTAAATAATTCCTCCTCTCACCAAGGGAATGGAGCAAATGCTCAGCCTCAAGCTACTGAGCACTGAGGGCAGCCAGTCCTACCCTCGCCAACAGCCATGGAAGTGATTATCCTCCCTGAAATCAAGAGACTCAATGTCTTCTCTAAAAACCTACAGGAAGACATTGAAGGAACAGGGACAAAGCTGTCCTTCAGCTCATAGGTTCATTTATAGCAGGGAAATCAGGAAAAATGGACAAACTTTGCTCACCACAATGCTACCTTCATACTGGCAGCCACAGATCCTTCCTCGTAGCCTCTCAGCTCCAGTTTCTGCTTTGGAGAAGTGTAGGAAAGACCAGGATAAGGATCATCCAGGTGCTTTTCATCTGGGAGCTGAGCTCTCAGGAGTGGTTTGGGGTGGCGGGGTGTCCCTGCTAAGCACACCATGGGTTTGCCAAGGAGAAGGAACCCCTGGGTCTGTGCAAGCTCACAGAAAAAAGTGTGTCTGCTGTGAATGGGTCAGTGGTGACTCCTGGTTGCAGGGGGAGTTGATCAGGATGTTTTCTCAAGGCTGGCTTTTGGTTCTGCGGTTTTTTCACCATCTGTGACTGCCAGCAGTATGCTTTCCCTTCTCAGCCTCCTACATGGCCTTTTGCTGGAAAATACCCGTGTAGTGTCTGCATTCCTGCAGCCACGCTCACTGCTCAGCTCCCCGGGCGGAACCACAAACTTCTTCATGTCCATGACATCCAGTAAAACAACTTGCCTCAGGCAAGGGATGGCATTCCCAAGAGCAAGCCACAGCCCATGGGGAAGGATGGCTGTGCGGGTGGATAGAGGTGTATTTCTTCCACAGTGCCACCACCCTATCTCCCCAACTCAGGTGTTGTAACTGAGCAAGCTGGGTCTTCGTGCCCTTTCCCAGCAGGCTGGTGTATGAGCCAGCAGGATTTCACTCCAGTGGCCCCATGCTCTTTCACAGGAGCACACACCACACTGGTAGCCAGCTAGGGGCTGGGTTCTGCTCCCAGGCAACCAGCGACAAGACAAGAGGACACAGTCTGAAGTGGCACTAGGGGAGGTTTAGGTTAGAGATTAGAAGGAACTTTTTCACAGAAAATATGACTAGATTGCAATGGACTGCTCAGGTGGGTGGTGGAGTCACCATCCCTGGAGGTGTTTAAGGAAAGACTGGATGTGGCACTCGGTGTTCAGGACTGGGTGACAAGGTGGTGCTTTGTCATAGGTTGAACTCAATGATCTCAGAGGTCTTTTCCAACCTAACTGATTCTGTGGTAGGCTCAGGTTGTCTTTCCTGGAGCTATTTAACGAGCAACGTGCTGATAAGCTGACCACCAAAGCTGCTCACTGATTAGCGGCAGGGCAGTGGTAAATGAGCTCAGATGTGGTTTCCTGGCAGCAAGGGACCCTTTCTGCTCACTGAGCGTTGGTTCTTTCAGCAGTGGCTATTTGTACATGCCAGCCACCTGACCCTGGCTGCAGACCATAAGCATTGCCCTGCTGCAGCAGTGACAGGGGCAGAAGAGCCTGGGGCTGCCTGCACAGGGCTCCATGTACTAGTCACAGGAGTGGGACAGGCACTCGGCCACACGGCTGCATCCCACTGTACCACAGTGTGTTCCTGAGATGAGGGGCAGACATGCCCCTGGCAGGAGCAAGCAAGTACTGCTGAGGGTGGATTAGGTCAGGAATGTGGAAGGATTTGACAGGGATGAGGACAGGGGTGCTGCAGGCAGAGAGCCAAGGCATGTTGGTACTCACATCTCTTGGATCAGGCCTCCTGCACTGGGAGAGAGGAGCCACTCCAGCCTTGTTTGTTTGGAAAGAGTGCATCCCTCCTTTCTGGAAATGGGCTTATCCCCACCATCATCCTTTCCATGTGGTTGCCATGGAAAGAACAAATGTTTTTGTTCCTTTCCTGAGTTAAGTTTGGATCTAGCTGCAAGTGGAATTGATTAGCAAAGGTGACTTGATATATTGCTCTGTCTGAGGATAATGCTCCAAGTCTCAGGTGTGCACACATTCTTTGGGCTCATGGCATCAGCCCCATTGGCATTCCAACAGAAGCATGGCTGGGACATGTGGGAGGAATCCCAGGCTACTGGGACAGAGCTCCTGGATGAGACACATCTCCAGCATAAGCTCTTCAGCCTTGGTGCTGGGCTGAGATTCACCTGCAGCATCCTAAGCACTGATCTTGGATAAACCACTGGCTGATATACACACTGTGCTGTGCACAGGAGCTGCTGCTTCTGATTCCAAATGGACATTTCCAAGGAAAAATCAGCAATCCCCAGAAATATCAAAACCAAACACTTAAGGAACTCTTCCAGGAGAAGCATTTGAAAGACAGGAGAGTGCCAACACAGCACTCTGGACATGTCAGGGACCAGGGAAGATGGAGAGACCACAGCATCCAGTGCTGCTGACTCAGAGTCAGCCTTCACTAAGCTAATACAATTTTGTTGCACATCATCACCCCCAAGGAGCCTCAGTAGGTGAATGCTGTTGCAAGTGAGGCCAGTTTTTCATGGTATGTGCTGTATTCTTACAGCTACTGATTCAGCTAAAAGCATGTTCCGCCCTAGGGCTGGGCAATTACAAATTTAGCAGCTCTAGTTCTAGGTCCATAAATATCTTTGTGGTAACCTTTCTCATTCCATCTGGGAAGGGCCCAAACAGGAAATCTCAGGTAGAAATGGGAAATGAAACCTCATAATTTGAGTCATCAATCATACGGTAAAGTCAGGAGAGGAGTTAGCCTGAGTACAAAGGAGCTTGTCCCTGGCAAGGCTTCTAGAAATAGAAGCAGCAATTTCTTCTGCTTTCCTGGAAATCTTGTATCTGAACTTGCTCTTAATTGTCCTGCTGGAAAAGGACTAACATCTGGCCTACTTTTGAGCAAAAGACCCATTGGGATCAGAGTTCCAAAATAGGCCTGGGCATAGATGCTCCCTTGGTGCCCACTGAGGCTGGTTGTTTAGTGCAATGAGATAATGCTTCTCTGGAAGGATTTCAAACAAAGAGATTCTGTAATCAAGGCTTCAAATAAAATTATCTGCCTTGTTGTTCAGGGCCAAAGAGTCCATCTTAATATTGAAAGGCAGTTGTGTTTTCTGTCTTGAGATTGAGTTCTGTCATAAATTTAAAAAAAAGCCTGACCCTGGTAACCAAACCACTGAGGAGCCACTGCTCGAAGTGAGGTCAGACTCTGAAATCAGCCCTCACAAACAGTTGGTTTTGTGGCCTTTTGAAAATAACTCTTTTCAGATGTGCAATTGGGAATTTGCCAGGCTGCTCCAGATATTTCCCCAGAGGTCCAGATGGTACAATAAGACATGGAAAATAAGATATGTCATTCTTAAATAAGATTAGTGACACTCTGCCTTGCTGTACTCTCATTGTATCAGTATGGGTTTGGGGTGCATGACCCAAAGCTCTGCAGCCCTTTGCAAAGAGAGAGTGTTGTGAGGAACTTGTGCAGGTTTCCATGAACACACCCCAAGCAGCCCAGTCTCACTGGAGGAGATGAGAAGCATCTTCCATACCAGCACAGTTTTGTTTTTTTTTTTTCTGTAAATCTCAAAACACTGCTAGAGTGAAAATTCAGTCAGGCTCAGAGCACCCAGCGAGCCCCTGCCTCAGCCTCTCAGGGTGATCCTGAGAGCTGCCCTGGGACAAAATGCTGGAAATCTGCTCTTCTCTTTGGGAGAGAAATTCCAAAAAAGGGGGTTTGGAAAAAGTTGCCATTCCACTTCACAACGAGGACCAGATTTTCAAGAATTCCTACTGAGAGAAAATTCCACCACATTTGGAAACTAATTTTGGACAACAGAAATATTTCCATCCGTTTAGGAGAGGGAGGCAATGCATGTCCCACACAGAGCATAATCCCAGCACAGCTCTGAGCCCTAGGGTGTCGCTCTGGAGGACAGGGGGTCCTGGCCAGCTGAGGACAATTCCCAGTGCCCTGGGAAGCACAGGGAGGAGATGTCCAAACAACTTCCCACTGACTTGGTAGCATCTGCCTCGCATCTTTGTTTGTGTATCTGGTTTCAGTTTTGAACAAGAAATTGAAACAAGACCAAGTCCTGGAGAGCACTTGCTCAGGGTGTCTGGACAAAGCCATGGTAAGCCCAGCTTAGCAGGCTTTAAGAGGGAAAGCTAAGCCACTCCCCAGCCTCCCCATCTTCTCCATCGGAACTTCTCCAGAGCCTCTAAGGACATGGATGTGGGATTTAGCTGGACTTCAGGAGCCACCTGTGGATTGGGGGCTGCCCAGCAGAGCCAGCAGCTCATCCAGACCTCTTAGACTTCATCACCTGCACCAGAGCTCCCCAGAGCACAGTCCCTGATTGCTCTTTGGGAATTGTGGGAGGATCTGGACCATTCTCCAGCTACCAGAGGGGCAGAGCCAAGGGCCTGACTCATCTCCCTCTGCGGGATAGAGCTGGGATGGAGCTGGGGTGGTGGGCAGCCTAAAGGCCACTGCTGGCCCTCAGCCCCCATGTCCTATTGCAGACACAGGAATGTTTCGTGGGATAATGATAGCCCAGTGGAATCTGACTGCCTGCCGGACTGCTGCATGCTGCTGCTTGCAAAATACTATTTCTGGCACCATCACCATCCCAAACCCCAAACCGTTACGCTGCAGCCACAGTCTGCCCGATTCCCAGAAATTCCAGCAATGGATGAGGCAGGGGATTTTTCTCACACACCCACACAGGAACTTAGGAAAGGAAAAGCTAAATGTATATGCAGAAGCTGTTGATGATGGTCACCTAAGTCCTACCTAAGCATCCAGCCTGGAAAAGCTGCTGTCTCCTGAGATATGAAATGCTCCCAGGGCTTTCTCAGGAATTTTCTCCTGGGGTCTCTGACTGCAGCCTCTCCTCATCCAAGCTGACCCCTTGTCACTGACTGAAATGTGCCTGCCATGTTGTGAGGAGAACAACTCATTCTGCAATTGAAGAATCTGAGTTTCTCCTGGGATTATTCTAATTAGACACCAGCTATTTTTACCCCATATCATATGTTGGAAATACAACTTTAAAACCACACTGGAGCAGCCAAGTTAAATACTGTAACAACTTTGAAAATAGGGTTTGTGACTTTAATGGCTAACAACAGCATTTCCAGCAATAGCTCCAAAGCAGAGGGAATAACTGCCATGCTTCTTAGCAGAAGCTGGACTCTGGGAGAGTCAGGGATCAACCTACAACCCTTGACAGGAGCTCACGGTATCCAAGTCCATCAGCAGAAGCTCTGTCATAACCACTGCAAATGATGGGTGGCTGAAGTGACTCAGATAAAGAGTGTCAAATCCTAGAAACAAATTACATTTACAACAGCTTCTGTATTCATGAATATCACTAGAGCAGGTCTCATAAATTTTCCAGCAAACCAGTGATTATGGCTAACGGGAAGGAGGCCAGTGGCTTAGTGCCCAGGGTAGCTTGGGAATCCTGGGCTCCCTCACAGCTCTTGCTGGGACCAGAGCAGGAAGGAGCAGCACCGAGCCCTGCCTGACACAGTCCCGCAGTGCCGTGGTGCTGGGCAGCTCAGCAAGCCTGGGAAAGCCATGGGCCTGCAACCATCCACCACCACTGGGCTTCATCCTGGCTTACTTTTCCTAGGCCATGCAGAGAGCTCCTGCACCAGGACCCTGCTGCCTAAGCTACATCCTTGTGCTCAGAAACTGGGCTTTGGTAAAAGCTCTGGGGGAAAAAAATCCCTTCTTCTTCCCAAAATATCACACATGCTCTACAGTGGGCTAGTCTGGCAAATCTCCAATTACGTGGGCACAGGTTTGGAAGGACTGGGGTTAAACTTAGCTCCAAATGCACACAGAGTTTACATTTTATTTTACAGCTGCAGATGCCAGCTCAGTTTAAGTATCAAAGCCCTTTCACTGCCCCACACCCTGTCCTTTTTTATGTGGGGGCCTGGTGGTCCCCAGGGGGCACAGAGATGCCCTGTCTCTGCAGCCAGCTGAGTGATGGCACCACACCAGCTGAAGGCTTGTGTTCAGTTTGGGATGTTGGATGAATTTTTTGGACAGATCATTGGGTATGTGCCCATTTTGCTTCACCAGGGCCACCCAGGACAGCTCTCTGGCAGTGAGGATCAATCGCATGCAGGTTTCCAGAGCTGCTTGGGTGGAGAGGCTCCTAGAGAAAGCCCTTGGGATGCTCAGTTGCAAAAGCCCACAGCAGACAGCTTCCAGGGAATGCATTTCACCAGTGTTAAACTTGTTTCACTTTGAGCAGCTCTACACAGAAAAGTGGGAATTGAAAAAATAATTGTCCAGACAAGTGACCCTCACCTGTGTTTATCCTCCTATGCTGCCCATTTTCCAAACCTTTTAGAAAATACCTGCTGGCTAATGCAAGAGCAGCCCTGGAAAGCCCCTAGCCCTGGCCTGCTATGTGCACAGCTCACAGGGGCTCTCAGACATAAGGGATTTTCCTGAACACATCACAGTATGAATGGACCAAGCAATTCTGACAGCACTGGGATGGTTAAAGACAAAGTTCAGAGCTTTGGAGGGGTTTTTTGTTTTGCTTGGTTTCCTGTGGTCTGCAATGCCACTTTAGCACCTGCCTTTAGCTTTGGGAAGACCCATCCCATGGACACAAACTGGGTAAAATGTTGCTTAGAAGTTTCTTTAATGTCCAGGTTTTTGGTTGCTCTAGACCACTATGCCAGTGGCTCATTTGTTTCTCATTGTGGAATATTTCCATATCCCCAGCTTGTGGCTGCAGTCCACATCACTGGTCCCACCCCTCTCTGCTGGCATCCTGCTCTTTCCCCATAGCTCTGAAACTCCCTTGACCTTGCTCCCGGCAGTCCCTAAAATAGTTTAACTCCTTTCCATTTTTAGAGGTCAGGCTCAAAATCCAGTTGTGGATTCCAGCAGCAGAGACCCAGGTGCCAAAGAAAGAGGATGAAGGCAGCCCCTGGGAGCACCTCACTGTGCCACGGCCAGGAGACCATGGAAGAGGGCTGGCTTCTCTTGTTCCCACCCACGCCAAATCCCGGGAATATACATTATCCCAAAATAGTAGGATCAGCCACATGGATGTACTTCTCTTGGGAAAGGGCAGGCAAACAGCACGCTGTGGGGTGACAGGGCAGGACAGAGGAGTTACTCACAGAAGCATTTCCTTTCTCATGATCGCTCCGTTTATCTCTGATTAGAGCAGGGGTTTTTTAAACTTCAATCAGTCAGCCTGGGAAAATAGGATGGCAGTTCCTCTAAATGCCCAGCAAACTGCTTGTGGAAAGCATTTGTGAGAGCTCAACTAATACACAGAAATTGCTCCAGACAGACAGCACCGACTCCAAAAATTTGTTATAGAACATTTAACTTCTAAACCCCTTAGTCAAAAAACCTAAACTCAGTTCCAATAGGAGCTGGCTTGTAATGAATTTGGTGTGGATGCCAGTGTGAGGTGTGTAAACAGCATGTGTAAATAACACCTCAGCTATTTGGCTGTAGTCACTGCAGCAAATACATCAAGCTATTGTGCTTCCCCTTCCAAACCTGTCATAACGTGCACCACTACAGCTGCCAAAGCTTCTGCCTTTTTTTTTCCTCCCCAGATGTTTCAATCTCCAATTTGAGGCTGACATCTGGAGAAGTGATGTTGTAGAAATGCTACACATCAGCAGGGCAAATATGGGATATGCTATGGAAATGAAAATGACAGAAGTGACAGAACAAAATTAATGGGCATCCAGATGCAAGTCAATAAGTGATAAGGTGCCTGTCAGGAGTCTCCTAATGCAAAAACAGGCAAGAAAGCCTGTTGTACTGCAAGCCCCCCCAGAAGGGATGTGACATCTGGCCAGTCACAGTTTCTGGAAAAAAGGACTCTGCAATCTGAGTCCTCCAAGTCACTCAACGTTTCCTGTGCTCCTCTCTGCTCCTCACTCTCATATGCTTCTTAAACCACCCTGGTCCTCTCCCATCTTTTCACCCTTTGCAGCCATTTCTGCCAAGGCAAAATGACATCTGAAATACCTCCTCCATGGTGTTTCAGGATCTCAGCTATCTCAGGAGATGAGACTGCAGGCAGGGGACATGGGACATGGAGGTAGGAAGACCTCCTTTAAGGAAGAGTTTCACAAAGAAAGGCTTAGAATAGTCCCTCAGACAACAAGCAACTGCTCTTTGAGTTATATTGTGGGCAGAAAGAGCAGATTTTCTGTGCATTCTTCATAAAAAACCTGTATTCATCAGGCTTGTGAAAGATGAACATTTCTGCTGGAACAGCGGTTGCCTTTTTGGTGAAATCAAGGAAACCATTGCTGGTGGGATTCTTGCTGCAAAATGCCTGCTAACTGCAAATTTGTGTGCTTTGAGTTGGACAAAGTGGTGATTGTGGTTGACAGCAGCAATGGACTGCTTCATCTTTAAGTCATACAAAAAACTTACTGAAAGATTTTGTGGCACAGGAGCTCTGGAGGTGTCCTCTCCAACTTCCTGCTCCAAGCAGGACTGGCTGCAAAGCCAGAGCAAGTTGGTCAGTGCCCTGCCCAGTTGAGTTGAAAAATCTCCAAGGACGGAGGTCCCACCACCTGGTGGGCCTGGTGCATGGCAACCAGAATTTCCTTGGTCACTACTAGTGGCTTCCTGCACTTATGAGGTCCTTGTAAGCTCCAGGAGCAGCTCAAGGTATGATTTGATCCCCCTTCCTCACCTCCTCCAGGGTGACCAAAACCACTCTCCCAGTGGCCGCTGTACTCCAATTTTGTCCTTGTCTCTCCAGTACTGGTTGGTTTACTGTTTAAAAAGGTGGAGAGAAAAGTGAAACAAATGTGTTGACTGCACTAAAGCAGTTTTAAATTTATTTCTTTCCTCTGTAGATATGCTGAGGAATTCTCCAGCAGTTCAGACCAAAAAAGAAAACCCCAAACCCCAACTCTGGTCATTTTATATACACAAGAAGGAATGCAAGAATTCTGACTTACTCCAAAGTATTTTTGGTTATTGTGTGTCACTACAAATTTGTTAAGAGTAGAACTAACCCACAATCCCACTAAAGACACAACTTCAAGTTTTGATTTAAATAGCTACTACAGCCCACAAAAGTAGCAAGACACAGCTCCTGCTGCACTTTCTGAAACACATCAGCAGAGAGAAAACAGGTAAGTAGGAAAAAGCCATGAGCTAGGCAAGTGTGATAAATTTTCAGGAAGCAGGAAGAAATAAATTGGGAGTTTAGCTCTTTTGAAAGTAATTCCTATTTTTTCAGTGAATATTTATATTGGCTCTGTATTCCCATCTTTCCAGTCAAAATTCTGTTTCTCACCACGTGATGATGTATTTTTCATGAGGCCAAAAGGGATTCAAATTCCAACTAAAGCAACATGGATGTGCACATTGTACAATGATTTGCCTTCACTGAGGCTGCCCAGAGAAATGCAAGCAAGTTTCAGATCATTGCAAGCAGATGTGGTATCAATCTCAATCAGCTCCTAGACCAAAAAGGGAAACCAAGCTCTGATGGGCACCAATCCACAGTAGGGGAAAAGGGATTCCTGCTTGGAAAGCGAGCACAGTTTACATCCCTTATGGAAATTCACATATGCTGCTATGAGAGTAAAACCTGCTTCTGATGCCAGCTCTTACATGTCCTCTTTGGCCACCCATGACACTGGAAAGACAAGCAAATGGGGAAGAAGCAGATTCAGCAGCACTGGTTAAATCGGCTGCTTCATATGTGTCAAGACCTTTGGTTAGGGTAGATATGCCCCAGGGACTTGCTGATTTCAGTATGATCACCCCAAACTGCACAGGAATGCCAGGAGAGGCTGCCTTAGCCATAGCTTTGCTTGGCAGAGAAGGTGTCTTGGATTTAGTCTTGGTAACCTAGACAAGGTCATCTGAAAGTTGGTTGCAGAGAGGCTTGGATGTCTCAAAAGAGCTGGAGCCCCGTCGCCATCTTTGCCCAATTTCAGAAGAAATCTCAGCAGAGATGTTTCCTTAGGCACTTGATTTACCTCCAAAGCTGGATAAAAATCACTTAGACAGAGATCAGGCTTATACTGCCAAGAAGCATTCCTGGTTGCTTTGGAGGAATTAGTACCTCAAAGAGAGTAAGATGCCTTAGCAAAGGGACTCATTTTTCATTATCAATTACATTTATGCTGCAGCTTTACCAACATAGTTTTATTGGTAAGGATATGATCTTTTCTTTCTTCTTCTTCTTTTTTAATTTATTTTTTACATTTCTAAAGTAAAAGACAGCTTTGCAAAGCTGCAACACAGACCCATCCTGACTGAAGCAGCGGGTGAGGATGGAGATGTTAAAAATGAGTGAGCACTGCAGAAAGCATTAGTGATTTACATGCAAAAGAAAACATTACCTATATTGTATTTATGTCCCTAGACCTTTTTTTTTCCTCTGGGAATATGTGAGTTCCCATCTCTTCAAAAGGAGGAGTTTGTTTTCTGTGGCAGTTCTTGGAACTGGAACACTAGGTCTGATGCCAACTGAAAAATTGATATGCAGAGGGTGCACCCTGCTGCTTTCCAGTTACTTGAATTCTTACCCTGGAGCCCTGACTGCCCGTGCTTTTCTGGGAAACAAATAATCACATCAAACATAAGGGATTTGTTTGAAGACAGATTTGAGGGTTCAAGAACGCTTTTGCTTAAATGGGGTCTCAGACAGAAACTGGAGATCCTTCATGTTTAAGTTTCTCTTTGAGCAATGGAACAAAGTACAGTTTCCTAGGCTCCTGTGTCCCATTTCCTTTCCCTCCCTTTCCACAATAACTTCTGTCTCTTCTTGCTTTCCTGAAGACCTGGTGACGCTGACAGCTTCTCTGTCCCCAGCCCCGCCACACCATCCACCTCCTGTGTACAACAGGCTGCAAGCCAATGCATGCACTGGCTGGCCAGTTCTGATCACCCAGAACACTTCAAACAGTGTAGAGAACTGCTGAGAACATTCTTGTTTCTTTTTGGAAGGAAGGCGTGATTCCAGATCTTTTCCCTCTATCCAGAAACCAAGTTTTATTACAGAAACTACAGGAACTCAGCCTGCAGATTTAAAAGAGAAGGAGATAGACAAGGTGAGTGTAAATTTCCTTACCCTGAGAAAGGTTAACAGGGAAATGTAGCAGCAATTTTAGTTACAACAACTAAACTTGAAATGCAGACCCCAAGAGAAGGGGTCTCTGTCTTTTGCTCTGCCTTGTGAGTTTACATGAGCTTGTCTCTTGCACCATTTAGTTTTTCTTTTAACCTAAGAGGACGAGCAGGATGGAGTTACAAATTACTCCAACTATAAGTAACTTGCAGTGTATGCAGAGCTAATCTTCCCGTTGCCAGCACGGATACAGGCAGGAAAGCCTTTCTTAAACCAGGTCCTGTGTGCCAACAGTTCTGGTCAATGATTATCCCTTGCAAAAAGCCTGTGACATACTCCCTCCAGTCACCTGTTTACATCCCAAATGTTCTCAAGTACTGCTATTTCAAGCTTAACTCTTGTGACCTTACTCAATGATATTCAATCCAAGTCTCTTTACCATACCCTGCAAGGCAAACAACTTCAGGTCAGTTTTAGTAACCAGTGCTATGTCATGCCTCTGGTCAATGACTCTAAGTATGCCCACGCCCATATGCTTCCTAAATTTGGATGTCTGTGATAGCAAACACTAGAGGCTGGGTGGGCAGTCCTGTTTCACCAAAGAAGAATTTGGGGCATTTTTGCTCTTTGACCTTCTGAGCATTTCCTGGATGAATTCAGATTTACTAGAAGATATCAGCTAAGCGGATGAGCAAACCAATTGTGACTCCTGCAAAATGTTTCTAAGAGGTGGATGAGTCAGATAACAGATCCACAGAGCAGAAGATATCCACCCCCTACAGCAGCCAACTGTCAAAGCTTACAGACAGTATGAAAACAGGTCATGTATGGAGTAGTATTTCTCCTAAATACTCCACCAGACCCAGTGGTTTGTGGCTCAGGGACTTCCTGAAGCAGAGATGCTATGTCTATGTGTAATAGCCTGGACAGACTTTTCTTCCTGGTATTTCTTCAATAGGTTCTTGAATCCAAACATTTTAGTACTCACAGTGTCCTGTGGAAATAAGCTCCTCAGTCTATGTGTGAATTGTCCCTTTCTTTTTGATCCTGGCACTTTCTAGGCCACTTTCTTTTCTTTTCAGTCTTTGCTTACTCTCCACGCCAAGTTTTGTAATGAACCTCTGAGACAGAGAGTGAGCAAGTCCCACTCACTACTTAACTTCTGGTCTCCTTTGGAAAACACTCTGATGTTTTATCCCAGGGGAGCCATAAGTGTGTGACCAATTTTTATCTCAGTACACTCATACACATAAGCATCACCTTTGAAAGTTCCCTCCCAGCAGCATTTCTGCTGTTATCACAGTTATCACTCCTGTAAAAATAAATTATCATCATCAGCTTAACTGCATCCTAATTTGCAATTTTTCATCTGTTATGAGACAGTGGTGGAGTTTATCTGAAGTGCTGCTATCTGCTCGCATGCTGACATTGCACAGGATGCAGAAAAATGGTGATTCCTCAGTGTATTACCCTGACCTCAGCTATGCCTGTTTCTGCTCTTACTGCTCCAGGCCATCCATGGCAAAGGTGAGGTGTTGCTCAGGACAGAGGGCACGGACAAGGCAGGGGCAGCACAGGGAAGGGATGTGAAACTCCTCCAGTTCAGGGAGCTGGTTTAAGCACAGCTCTGCATGTTACTGTACTGGTACAGTGGAGAGGAAACTGTTCAGAAGGAGAGGCAAGAATAAGTGGTTGGGGGCAAGGAGCCAGAGGAATTTCTTTAATTGGCTTTTTCCCTGCATCCAGCACATTCTGAGCACTGTCAGCAGAGGGGCAGAGCTGGAGATGGCTAACAGCTCTCACGCTTGCAATGCTCTGACTGGACAGACATACACATATTTCTCCACAAATCCCTCCAACACTCTCATGTATACCCTTTCTCTGTTCTGATTGATTTATAAGGATTCTTGCATCTTGATCTAGAAAACAGGGAATGAACTGTCTTTAACCCCTTCAGAACAGGAAACTACCATGTTTAAAAAAGCCTGGCTGATTGTTGGTGCAGCTCCATCTCACCCTTCCTCACCTCCTGCTAGTTTAGCTGAGCCTTTGGCCTCAGTCTCTGGCTTCCCATTGCTCCGGTGCAGTTAGGAGAGCCTCCCAGGCATGGCTATCCTACAGTACCACCAAAGCCAGTCAGCAGGGGTACCATGCAAGCTGTCAGTCCTACAGATGTAGGGAGCAGAGCCCAGTAGCTCAGCAGTTTGCCCTGCTCCCTTGGGTTTTTAGCGGGTTTTTTTTTTTGTTGTTTTTTTTTTTTTTACAGTTTGGGTTGGAAGGAACCTTACAGCCCATCCAGTTCCACCTCTGCCATGAGCAGGGACATCTTCCACTATCCCAGGTTGCTCCAAGTCCTGTCCAACCTGGCCTTGGACATCTCCAGGGACAGAGCAGCCACAGCTTCTCTGGGCAACCTGTGCCAGGGCTTACCACCCTCACAGGGAAGAATTTCTTCCTAATATCTAATCTATTTGTTTCTCTGCATTGAGCAATCCTGTGAAGCCAACCACTTCTGTCTTGTCAGAGAACAAAAATGTCTTTCACACAAAACAAACAAACAAACAAATAAGACTGAATAGGATCCATTAATAGGTTACTAAATAGGACTTGCCTGCCCTCCCTGGTCCAGAGCTGAGGCTCCCAGAAGCTGTGTTGCTTTACTGGGTTTTCCCATTGCTTGCAGTGCACTTGGAAGGATTCCATGCACCCTGAGTGCAAAGCAGGTGGGCTGGTACCTACCACGGATATCCCCAAATTTAGGATAATACACACACTTCTGCTTACATAACGAATTGAATGGGCTTGGTTTACAGAACTGGACTTTTAATCTGTGGCTCAGCTTGGGTGTGGGAGATACCAAAGTAGCTACAAGCACCTTTCCCTTCTAGCAGCGGGTTTGTTCTGGTACTAATTGGAGTGCTGCATGTACCTCAGACGCTGGTTGGAAATAGCTCTGGATAAGACACACTGGCAGTTGCGGCTAAGTAGGAAGCAGCAGCCAAGACTGGATGTCAGGAGAGGCCAGGAGGGGATGTCATAAAAATCCTGTGCTGTTTGGAGTGCTTTCATCCACAGGAATTCTTCAAGAGTTGGCTCATGAAGTGTTGCAGCTGTCCCGTGCTGCTGGCAAGAGCAGCGTGGCCACATGAAGTGTCCAGGCGATGGCCGGTGGGGAATTCCGTGTCTCTTCCGAACAGGACAGAGGCTGCTTTCAGCAGACACCGCTGAAGCTTCATTTGGCACCTTACAAAGAGAAAACTTGAAAATCTGCCCCTACTGCTTTGTCCTACTTCCATGCTGCTCTGCTGTCCTGGCTGTAAAAGGATGGTAAGTCAGGGCTCTGCACAGCCTGGGAGCTGTAGGGAACCACTCTGCAAACAGTTTTTGCTCCAAGAAAAGCCTGGCGTGCTGTATGCAGCCATTGTGCCACAGACCCCAGGGTCTCCACCAGCCAGATTTTCTAACCGCAGATTCCAAGTCATTCCGCTCACATTAAAAAGTTTTTGCCCCACAGGGAGGGAAACTTTAATCTTCTCAAACAGATCTGCTTTTACAGGAGGCTATTTTAGGCGATGATTCTGTAACAGTGAAGTTATTGGATGAATGAAGAACATGGCATATGCTGTCGCTTGGAGCAATTTGCATTCCTCAGGTGCTAAAAGCTTTAAATACTTCCTTTGGGCATGAAATAGATCTGCTGCCAAAGAAGCCAGCATCCTGAGAGTGCCTGTCCCACAGACTCCCACAGAAGAAGTTTGCAGAACTGAACTAGTCTGACCCCAGGAAATCCTTCCCACAGCTCTCATTATTGCTCAGTTTCTCCTTTAAGTTTCATAATTTGCTGAAAGATCAGTTTGATGATTGGTTATCTTCCTTTTCACGCACTTTCTTGGTCTTCCTCTTTTATATTAATACCACATTAAAGCTGGGATGTGAACCATGCAAGTCAGGAAGTCCGAGATGCTCTTTCAAAGACGCTCAGTCAACATTGTTAATCATTTTTAAGTGATTGCTGTCTCTGCTAATACACAAACAGCTCGTTTCAGACTGGAGCTAAACATATCTGTGCAGCCAGCAGGTAACATTCCTCCAGGGATTCCTCACTCTTGTGAGCTTATTTTTATCTATTTTAACTAAAACATCATAGAGATCTCCACTATCAATACCTTTAAGATTTATTCATGTTTCCTTCCCCTTTTTTTTAACAGTTACAGTAGCAGTGCTATCATGCTTTACGATGATTTAAGGGCTTTTCAGTGCATTCTTGAAGCTGCTTTGGGTTCCAAAGCATGGTGAAAAAGAATGAATATTGTGTAGCAGACTCTGTGTTTGCTCCATTCATGGTTTGTTTGGGTATTTATTTACACCTTCTTATTAAACTGGAATAGTCACATTTGGAAATTCTGGGCTTTGTTCATGGTTTACAGGAATGTCAGAGGTTTTCATCTGCCCTACTCACATTTGAGCATGACACCATGCTCAAATGAACTGGTCCCTATTTCTGCCTCCATAAGAACCTTTAGCTACTCATACTCCTGGCTGCATCTCCAAAGCTGTCAATGTCCCTTAAAATTATAGTCAGTAATTTTTCTTTCTCCCTTCCAAATTCACAAAACCAGTAGGCAGTAAATGCCTATTCTCTGCATCACTGGATCCTAGCTGGTGCTATCCTGGTATGAGTATTTTATTACACAAATGGGAATAAATCCACTTGGATTCATCAGACTTTCCCTCATACCCTTTGTGCAAACACTTGTTTACGAATCAACAGCCCCAGCTGCATGTCCCCAGAATGCTGTGAGGAAAAATCGTATCTTGCCCCCATTTTGACCATATGCTCCATCTGGATAAAAGCTGAAGCCAAGAATTTTTTCTGCAGGCCAGATACTTGTTATTTGGGGAACTGAGGGAGTAATTAACGTAGCTCTCTGTAAAGCCAGCTTGCGGCCATGCATGTTCATTGGAATGAGTGTTCATGCCTTTTTGGAGTAGAACCACAAAATAATTTGGGTTGGAAAGGACCTTAAAGATCACTCAGTTCCACTCTCTGAAATGGGCAGGGACACCTCTCATTATCCCAGGTCCTCTCCAACCTGGCCTTGGTCACTTCCAGGGATAAGGCAGCCACAGCTTCTCTGGACAACCTAGGAGTGCCAGGGCCTCCCCACGCTCACAGCAAAGAATTCCTTCCCAATATGCCCCTCTGTCGGTTTGAAGCCATCCCCCCTTGTCCTGTCACTCCAGGCCTCATCCTAAGTCTCTCTTCAGCTCTCTTGAAGGACCTTTAGCCGCTGGAAGGGGCTCTAAGGTGTCTGCGAGCCTTCTCTAACCCAGGCTGAACACCCCCCAATTCTCTCACCCTTTGTATTGATGAATTAAGGATTAACATGAAAGACCGATGAGTGGGTGCTGAAAACCAGAGAGAGTTCAAGCGCTGTTTTAAAGAAGGTCTGCGCCCTAGAAACCAACACCCACGACGAGACACCCCTGAGGAAGAAGAATCTGTAGATCAGAGCCGCAGCAAACCCCGAGCTACCAGCGGCTCTTCCCCCTCACGGCCGCGCCTCTCCCGCCGCCCCGGCCCGCCCCTCACGGCAGCTGCGGGGTTTCCGCGGGGCCGCGGCAGGGGCTGCGCGCGCCCCGCCCGCGGCGGGAACGGGCCCGGCAGGTGCGTGAGGGGGACCCGGGAATGGCCGAGAGGGACCGGGAATGGCCGGGAGCGGCCGGGGCGGGCGGAGGAGGAGGGAGCTCGGATTCCTGGTGCTCGGCCGCAGCCACGGCGCCGGCAGCGCCCGAACGGGCCCGGCCGGCCTTGCCCAGCACTGCCGGGCGCGCCCCCCGCTGCAGCCCTGGATTCCGCTCCAAATCACGAGTGTCCTCAGCCAAAACAGAGCGTGATTCTGCTGTGAAGGCTTTTTTTATTTTGGTTTTTCGTCACTGCTCGCGGTTGCCTTCTTTATTCTTTACAGAAGGATGAGTTAAGTTTCATCCCGAAAAAGCTCAAGATGCCCGGTAGGGAGTAGGAGCGAGAACTTGAATTGCAAGGAAATGAGATCCCCAGCACTTAGTAAGGTGAATAAAAGCATCCCTTTTGGCATATTTTTGCTGTATTAGGATTGCACGTGCTGTCAGAATCTGTCTGTGGAGAAATTGACTCCGTATTTATATTAGCTTATGCCTGCACTCTTTTTTCAATTTTTCTTTTTGTGCTTCTCACAGTGTTGTCCAGAAAACTATACATGATTAACTTACTTCTGGTTACTAATAGGATAGACTAGACAGGAAAGGCAGGGAGACATCATTCATGCTGAGAACTCATTGAAGGATCTGCCTTAAAATGTCTGTTTAAGAGGTTATGGAACAAAAAAATACAGGAATAACAGGCAGGAGTAAGTTGCTAAACTGGCAGAAACAGGCAGGAATAAACTACCAAACCAGATGCAGCCCCCACGGACAGTGTTGCCAGCGGTGGTTTCAGCAGCAAATGTGTCACTCATTTTTAAAGAGGGTTCTAGGGGAAATCCAAAGACTGCAGACCTGGAAGTTTGACTACCAACAAGTGAATTAATAGAAAATGTAGTAAAGTAGGATTATTGGAGAGCTGCATAAGTATCTAGGGGGGAAAATGAACATGGCTTAAAAAATACTGGAATTTTCTGCAGGTCTAAGTAAGCATGTTGAGGTTTGGCTCACAGTCTGTACTCAGATTTCAGGAAGGTTTTAAACAGGAGCCCTTTACCTGAGCAGCCCTGGACATAATAAGGGAGTTCCCCTGTCATAAATACACAGTTGTTGCAAAGATAGGAAAGAGGCCGTGAGTAAATGGACAACTGCTGGTGGCTGCAGGGATGGTTTGTAGATGACATGGAAAATCAGTGTTTCCAGCTGGCTTTGCCTTATTGAAGGTGGTAAAGAGGGCTGAGGGTGATGAAGTGCAGGTGTAAACTGATTCACATGGGTGGGGAGCAGTGCAAATTCCCCACAGAAAATGAGTGAGTTTTTGGAGCAGTAATAACTAATTCTGTGGAGTTTTCTTTCTTGGTCAAGTCTCCCTTTGGCTAGTGTTACAGAGGTTCAGGGAAAACTGTGCCTGGGTCAGAAGGCTCCAGTCCAGAGACATGGAGGATGTGTGGAGGGGCACTGGATGTTTGTTCTGTTCCTCCTCAGGCTCCTGCTCTTGACCTGGGCTGGAGAGCAGGATACAGGGAGAGGTATCCTTTGGTCTGACCCAGCACTGACCTAGCGTGTGTTCCCACTTAAAATCTGTACAACTGGGAATTGCTGTGAGGAATTGTCTCTCCAGAAGTGACAGTGTTTTATGTACTCTTCTTCATTATTCTGTCAGAAAAAGTTGATGTACCTGAGGAAGGTTGTGCAGGTATCTGGACCTGGGAGCCAAAAGAACATGCAGATTGTTGGTGGGATATATATATATATAATTTAAATTTTTTTTGCCTTGTTTTCATGAAAACTCATTAAATACCTAAGGAAATGCCTGCAAATGCAGTCTTGTTAGAAGGATTAAAGAATCCTCTGTAGACGCTGTTGTGCCTTGACTACAGGGTGTATCTGCTGCTGAGCTGGGTTTTACACAGATTTGCAGTGTCTCTCCAATTCTGGCTTGCAGGCTTCTGAACCACTTACCTGAGATTAGCCCAGCAGCCCTGAACACTCCAGGCACTTGTGCTGACTGATTCAGCTCTTGATCTTCTTTTTCTGACTCCAGTACCATTTTTTGGTATGTTTTTCCCAGATGTGCATGACAACTTGTAGTTAATTTGGTTACAACAGGATTAGTAAAAAGTGATTAAACCTACGGCTTATTATTTGAGGCCCAGGAGTAGGATTTGTTTATTATACAAGCAGGAAAATCTAGGTAGAAATGAAGAGCTGCAGAATTTTTATGTAGATTTACAGAAGAGGTTGAGCCTCTTGCTTCCCAGATACACAGGGCTTGGATCTGTGGTATGTGTTGCCTTCTACAGTGTGATTTTTCTTGAGCAAGAAGTATCCTTTCCAGAAAGTGTAGAAAGGCTTTGAGGAAAGTAAACATCCTTTCCAGAAAGTGTAGATCGGCTTTGAGGCACAGAACTTTGTGTTTCACATCTTGCTATGAACAAGCAGGGGGACAGAGCATAAAAAACCAGTGGGTTTTGTTCTGGGTTCCTAAGCTGGTGTTGCAGCCCCTCACTCTGCACTCGTGTTTCTGTGCTTACCTGTTTCTCCTGGCTAGAAGGCAGTTTCCTGCTGCTGTTCCTGTTGGAGAGGCTGAGATGTGTCAAGGATCAGCCCATGGCAATGAAGTTACAAGTGCCCTGAGGCTGCTGCTGTAACGTGTCAATAAGAGCACTTGCAGCTTTTAGGAATGATTTAATTGGAAGTGCAGCAGGTGCCAGGCAGCTCAGATCCTGTTTCTGATGTCGCATTCCATAAGAGCAGAAATTACCAAATGAGTTAATGCTCCACTCGAGTCAGCCATGTTTGCAGCATGTCTTTATGTGTGGCTGATGAGCTGGAAGTTCCAGTTAATACTGTCAGAGAAGTCTGGAGGTATTGTCTCCAGTGGGAAGTACTGCCTTGACTGAGTGTTTCAGAGGGTCAGTCTGAAATGGTGAGGTGTTCCTCCTCTGGCCTTTCCTTCCTGCAGCACTTTCTCATAGGTAGCACTCATTTACCCAGGCCACCAGACAGTTTTGTCTGAGGCAGGCTGGTGAGTTCTGACAAAACTTTTAAGAATTCCCGCCAGCTAAAAACCACAGTTCAGAGCAGAGTACATGGCATGGAGCTGGTGGTTCTGTGGCAAGTTTCTGACACCATTGAATTATTGCAATAAAGAATTACGTGTTCAGAAAAAAAATAAAACCATTCTACCTCTCTGCTAGTCATGCCAACGTGATTTAATTTTTTTTTTTCCTGCCTGTTTTTATGTGTTTGTGTCTGGATTCTTCTGAAGTGAAACATAACACTCTTGGAGAATTGGCACTGGTGATTCAGATTGTAGCAATGCTGGATTTGTTTCACTGTAGTGCAAATAAACTGTTCCTGGTGGAACTTCATTGTGAGAATCATCAGACCAAGATAAAGATTGGTTTTGATGTTGAAAGCTGTTATAGTAATTTTTAAATGCTGATGATCTGCTGAAAAATGAGTGACAATGGCTAATTACTTATGTATATACTTCCTTGCAGGTTCAGCTGTGTATAGGATTCTTTCTCCATTTCTAAATCTGTATGATGTTGGACCCTTATATCTACATGGGGTTCAATTTAGAATTGGTGTCTTTGCATTCTCTTGTAAAAGTCCTTTTTTTGAGGCTGACACTTTCCAAATTTAGTGCCAATGGGGGCATTTTAAAAGTTTTCTTGCAGTTTTCTATGTATTCAGTGTAAGAAAAGTGTATTTCGCACTGAATATCAAAGGCTTAAGAGCATCTCCAGCACTGCCCATCCGGGAGATGGGCTTTTTCTGGACCAATAGAAAACTGCAAATTATTCTGGAGTTTGATCTAATGGTGCACTCTTGGTATCACATCTCCATCGGATCTCCAGAATCTCTTGGTCTGTCCCAAGCACTTTATCCAATGAATAAAGCTTGTACCTGTTCAACAGATGTAAGGACTGCAGCACTGAAAACGAAACACCAGCTTTTTGGAGCTCACATAGGAAAGTGGTGACAAACCAGAAGAACAATTGCACATGATGTAGTTGCCTCAGATCTATGCTGTTGGCTGAAACAGTAGGTTCAATTTTTCTGCTAAGTTGAATCATTTTGGGGAGATTCTAACACAAACACTTCTACAGCAGGATAAACAAGTTTGTGACTGTGAATAGGGCATCTCTAAATTTCCTGTGGAGGTTTAGATCCTGATCCATTTACATTACCTTTGAAAATGATTGATACACAGCTTCTGTGGGCTTTCTGAGGCAACACAATCTTTGAAGTGCTTGTTTTCTGTTTTTTCTGTCTGCTTAAAAGATTTTGTTAGCTTTGGGTAAAAAGTACAGAGTACTGGTTCATCTTTGCTTTTACTTTCTGAATTTTCTAACCTAACAGCAAACTTATTTTCAATGCTTAGTGGAGCAGAGTTGCTTTTATCTGCAGTCCTTAAAAGATGAATACTCAAACTGCTGTTTTCTGTTTGCTCATCAGTAGAGCTCAATATTTGCCCAGCCTGGTGTAAACACAACTAAATCTGTCACCTGCTGCTGCAGTTTGCATAGGTTGTCCATGTAGTCATAGCTTTCAGATTCATTGTTGTGGAGAGATGTATTAAAACAGAAGTTTGTAGAAATGAGTTGCTTTGAAATAGGCTTTATAATCCTAATCGTACTTATATCCATTTTCTAGAACTATGCCAAGGAAAAGAAAGCTGTTGGCTCAATTAAATGCTCTTCAAAACACCACCAGCTTCCCTCAGATCAATGCCGTGGAGCAGCTGAACACTACACCTGGAGCAGATCCTTCTCCAAAAAGCAGCAAATATTTTGTAATAGAGAAAAAAAATTCTCCTCAGCTACAAGAAGATTTTTTCAACCAGCCCTGTGTTAGTCTGGCCAAGTCTTTTCTGGGACAGGTAAGACATGAGATTCTTGTACTGGATTATGTGCTAGCTAATAACTTGGTGTAAAAGGATGAAATTCTTTTTTTGCCATTTGACTCGCGGGCTTGGCTATTTTAGGAGTACAGCCCTCATTCCTTCTCTTGCTAAGTGCAGTGGAATTTAAAGACCAGTAGCCAAATCTATTCTAGATGAAGTCAGAGGAGTAATTTTTCAGGTTTAGTCTGTCACATTTTTAATTGGGTTTTTTTTTGGTGGAGTTTTCCTTCCTTTTTTCTGTTTACTAAAATGTGCTTAGCTACTTGTGGTTTGAAGGTTGTTTCAGGTCCATTATCTTCCTTTCAGTAATTGCTTTCCTTGTTTTTGTTTCTTGCTTAGCCCAGTGGAAAGCAATGCTCTGCAGTCAGCAACATTTTCTTTGCCTCCATTTTACTGTCTTGTCATTCTAAGGACTGCACAGTCCCACAGTTAAGCTCTCTTCACTCCAAATATTGCTATTCCTGTATTTGTTTCTGAGTTTCCAAGTCATAACCTGTTCATGGCAAGGGTTTCTCCGTTAGCCCATTGCATAAACTTTGAGGAGTCTTTGGACCTTGCTGAAAGCCTTTGGAAATCAGAGTGGTGGACATTGACTCTTCTGCTTAGTGAGTCCTTCAGAAAACTCTCTGGCTGTTTCCAGGGGAGGAAGTTCCCTTAGTGTTTTCCCTATAAAAAGTTCCAGACTAAACTCAACTGCAAAATCTGTGGTCAGTTTCACTGCTATAGTCTTAGTTTCTCTGAGTCTTTTTTATACCTTTCTTGTCTGCAGGGTGAGCAGACTCTGGGTTCTTGTGGCTTTAGATAACTTCAGGAATTTGTTCCACAAACTGTTGGTTTTGGCCCGTTTTGCTGCATCCAGCCTTTTTTTGTTTTCTAAGGATATCTTGCTTGTAAGTGACGCCTTTGCTTTGCTTTTTAGCCCTGCTGGGTTTCTCTCTGGTCTGCCTTCACCTCTTTGTGATACTCCACATGTGTTGCTATCTTTGCAGACATCCTGCTAGAGGCTTGCCTTTCAGGCCTTAACCTTTGGCTGCCTCTAAAGTTCTTCCCAACAAGCTCCCTCACTTTACGTAGTTTCCTCTTTTGCTGGTAGGCAGGACTCTGGTAGATTATTTTTGGACTTTAATGCTTGTGAAAAGACACTGAACTTTATCCTCCACAGTCATCATACTAAGTTGTTTTTCAGGAGTAAGTCTTTGGAAAAGACTTGGTGTTTTGCTCCAGATCTGAGAACTGAGTCTTTTCTCGTGAGGCTCCTGATTCCTCTCTCTGCACAACATTTGATGGTGTCTAAGAAAACATTGCACATGTCCTGGTCTATCTGAGGATGCCTGAAGTCTCCCATTACTGATACATTTTTGTTGTGTTAATGACTCCATCACCCTCATGCATTCAGTTACTCCAGGCAGATGATTTTTGAGTCCTAATTCTGTATTTTTCATATTTAGGCCTAGTATTCCAAACCACGTGATGTCTATCTTAATTTTACATTTTCTTTAAAGTATAACCCCCAGTCTCCTATGATCCAGCCTATTCTCTCATAAAGGTAATTTAGTGTTTCCTTCATTTCTTTCATTCTGCCAAGTTTTGGAGGCATCTGGTGTGTTAATCTTGCTACCTTCATGATACCTGAGTTCTTGGAAACAAGAAAGATACATGCAGTGAATGGCCTTTCAGAGGGAACATCAAGATACATCCTCAATGAGAAAAATAACCTTTATGAAATGGCTTACTGTGAGGAGTTGGGAATTATCACAGTTTTAAACTTTTTTATTAAACAGAATATTTGGTGTGTCTGACGACAGGGAAATGCCTGGAAGCTTTTAAACCCATAACCTACCCATAACCTATTGCATTTCATCACACTGAGGGAGAAATGTGGCCACAGGGGTCTGGTTTTGGGGTGTTCCCAGGCATTTGCTGAACACCTTTTTTTTTTTTTTTTTTCATAAAAAATAATGAACAGATTATTTTCAAGTGATGTAGGGAAGCTGTGGTATACTAGAGCTACAGCTTTGGAAACCAACTCCTGGAGCATCTGTTATGGATCAGGTCAATATCTGCATTAGCAATCCAGCACAAACATCTGTTAGGAATTAAGCTTTGTTATCTAAAGGTCATTTTCGAATGACTGCATAAGTAAAGTGTTATAATTAAACTGATAGCTGGTGCCCAAACGAGGCTGTGCTGCAGTATTTCATACACATTAAGTAAAGCACAAAGTTTAGAAATCAGGTCAAACCACAAATTCCTTTGTATGAAGTTTAGTGGTTGTTTTATTTTTAAAAAGAATCTTTTGACTGTCATATTTTGTTTCCCCTGCATCTGCTTTGTTTTATTTAAGGAGGTACCAGCAGCAAGAACACACTGTAATAACAAAGATCTGTTGTTGTCTGCCTGAAGCCAATTCCCATCTCTCCTGCACTGCCCTTCTCTGTGGTGCAGAAAATACTGAAATAGCATTGATGCTCTCTCTAGAGCTGATTATCTCTGTGATTTGGGACTGGGACTTGTTTGAAACATTTCTAGGGAGAGAAACTGTCTAATCATAGCAGTTATTTAATTGTGCCACTGTCATATTTCTTCTGATCTAAAGATTATACATTCATGATGCTTCAAGGTTGATATCAGCAGTGATTTTTACCTTAAACCTGATGAATTGGAGTGGAGATTACAGAAAATAACCACAAAAGCAACTCCGTGGGCTTTAGTATATGTAGGATCATAAACTGGTTCTTTTTCATACTGCCTTATCTAGACACTCCAGGCATTTTGTGGGGTGAGTGACAGGTGGGAACTCCTTGTACTGGCCTGTAGAAACTGAAAAAGTTGGTGTTAGCTTATAGACTGCTAACTGGAGAGGATTTAGTACCATCAGGTCCTTTCTTTCCAACTTCTCTTGTTTCCACAGCTCTTGCTGTGGTTATTTTGTACTGAGAGCTGGTAACTGATGCACTCTGACCTCTCTTTCAGATTTTAGTTCGCAAACTTCCTGATGGCAGAGAGCTCTGGGGCAGGATTGTTGAAACAGAAGCTTATCTGGGTGGGGAAGATGAAGCTTCCCACTCAAAAGGTGGGAAGCAAACACAACGAAACACAGCAATGTTCATGAAACCAGGAACTCTGTACGTGTATCAGATCTACGGGATTTATTTCTGCATGAATGTTTCCAGCCAAGGTAAGCTGAGGCTGAAAGAGAACGGAATGGCAGCAGGATGGGGCTGACATTTCAAGCTACAGTGGTGCTGCAAGTCACTTGTGAGCACTCTGTGGGCTCTCTGATGTCAGTGACTTGCTGTGATCATCCTCCCTTGGGACCTGGGCTTTGCCACTGTGATCAGGGTGTACCTATGGACAGGCAGCACAGCAGGCAGAGCCCATCTCCAGCTGCCCAGTTTGTCCCAGCTGCGAGCTGTGGGAGCTGTTCAGGCACACAAAGATAGAGAAATGAGGAAGAGTCTGGATAGGATGGAGCTTTCAGTTTTGATTACCTGGGCTGCTGCCACAGTCATGTGATTCAGTGAACCTTGTTCCTCAAAAGTGGTGATGTAGAGAAAAATTTGGAGTCGTTAATGACAGCCTAAATCTTGGTGTCTGTTGCCATGGCAGGAAACTTCTCTGTCTCCTACCTTTATCTTCAGAGGCTGAATGAAATGTTGGGGAAAACAAAAAGTCAGAGGTGTCCTAAGCTTAAGCACGGAGTCAGTAGGAGCCTTTTAGCTGTCTAGCTGTATCTAAAAGCCAAAAAACCCCATCCAAATCAAAATACCCAAACTATTACAGAATCTTCAATATTCTTTTATTATTCTCAAGAAAAAAATAATCAAGCTCTAATAAATTATTCTGTAATTTACTGAAACTGTCCTTCCCCATTTCAAGACTCTTAACAAGCCTTACTGAAAACTTCCTTCTTTTTCCTGTCCTGTAAGAATGACAGTATTTGCCTTGCAGTGAATTTGTTGTTTAATTAGACACCTTGAAACGGCAGCAAGTGTTTCCTAGGTAACTGCTCATTCTGTTAGAAAAAATCTCAACCCCAATTTACTTTCTTTTTCCGTATTTCAATGATAAAGGTTAAAAAGCTAGTGTATTCCTAACTGGAAAGCAAATGTAACTGTGACCATTAATGCTCAGGTTTTGGCATCTGGACAGAAGCCAAGCAGAAAAAACAGTGGCAGGTTACAATGTGGGGGAAGAGCCTGACTTTCCATTTGAGGGTCTGGAGGATGAACACATGTGAACTTCATTACGTTGGCTCTGCCAAATCTGTTCAGATTATGAAAGCACATGGTTCATTTGTCAGGATGGATTCTTGGTGTTTGAAATATTAAGAATAATACTTGTTATTTAAAAAAAATATGTTTAGCCTTTGAATTCTAGAAATATTTAGTTGAAATACACACTTTGGGAAACTTTTCCTTATATACCTGTGTTTAGTTTTGTAGCAAAGCAGTTAAAGAGTTCCCTGTGGTGATGGAATTCATTGGATTTTTTGTTACAAATTCCCTCCCCATCATCCTGTCACACATGAGTGACACCAGGCAGAGCTGTCACTGCCAGCTTTGTCAGAGCACTGCAGTCAGTACCTTGGCTGTGCATGTCGTGCACCACTGATGCAGCTACACAAACTGGAGCTGCTCCTTCTGTGTATTTGCCTACGTGCAGAAGTGTAGAAAGAATCTGGGGAGGAATCACACTCAAGATGTTTTTCTCCAGTTAGAGGGAGAAGAAGTTGTTTGTTGTGCTGTGGTTTAGGCTGAGGGAAGGATTGAGGGAGTCATCTTCATGGTAGCACCTGGGTAGAAGGCAAAAGCATTTCATTCTCTGGATATGGGATCGATCTTCAAAACTTTGTTTTGACTCTGGCTGTGGAAAAACACAAAGAAACCCTGGCAAAAAAAAAAAAATAAAAAAACAACCCCACATCTCTTGAGGCGTAGCTTGATCCTTCTTCACAGCACACTCTGAAGGCAAACAGCTCCAAGAGACAAGTGTATCCTCTGAAGCAGTGAAGCTCTGACTCTTTAGGGATCACTTGTTTTGATACACAACCTCACAGCTTCTGACTCTAGATGGAATAAACCTTCTCTGTTTATTGGTTATGCTGAGGTTCAGGCTCCAGTATCACTCAGAGATGGGAGGAGTATGTCAGCCACAGCCCTGTATTCATAAAACCATAATGAGATGAGGGTGGGGATCCAGTATTTTTTGTCAGTGAGGAAGGGGAAATCTTCACATACATCACTGAGATAAAGCTACATCATGGGGAATGTCACTGTGAGAGGTCCTCCCATCACTGAGTGAAATACTGCAACTGCCTGAAGCCACAGCAGGCATCACTACATTTGGAGAAATCATGGGTGGTAGAGGAGAAGAGTTTATAGAAAACATACAGCCAAAGTCTTTTACTGTGCATGAATCCTATAGTATATCCTGAGCAGCACAATAATCTCAGTACTAAGCGCTTTTCCTAGAGTTAAAGAGAGATGTGGGGCTTCCCTTGCCTCAGGAACAGGATAAATGCCAGTCTTGCTTCTCTTTGACTTAGCTGTGATCTTTTTCTCTGGAATTTGCCAAGGTCTGTATTTTGCTGCCAGATCTGAAAGAATAGCTTGTAAAATCGAGAGCCTGGTGATGCTCAGCCCAGGGTCACACTGCAAGGACTTCTCCATAACTTTCAGCTCCTAGACTAGGATTTTGAAGGAAGTATTGGGGAGCACTGAGTCTGGTGGATGAATGGAGGAGAAAATTCTCTTCTCTCCAGTGGCCAAGAGCTGTTTCCAAGCCTGGGAGCTGGAGCTGTTTCGGGAAGGAGCAGGAAGCTGCGCTGTGGGGGTGTGGGACTCCACTGTCATGTTATGATTTCTAGCTGCTCAGGGAGAGAATTGGCCTCTGCAGTGTTGTTAGATCCCAGCTTTTAGCCCTGAATGCTGCTTATTATATAGAATGACTCTTAACAGGGGAGATAAATACTCAGCATCCCCAGCTGGCCCTGCTGCTGTTGGTGTGTGCACGTTGGGCAGATGCTGAACTCAGGTGACCCTTGAGAGTGAACTGCTGCAGGCTGGGAGGGGAGGAAGTGAGACTGATGCACTCTGGAGTTGATTCAGCCACTTTTTGGGAATTAAAATTAAATTTCTAATGTGGAAGTTTGCTCAGGAGGACTCAGAGCTGTGAGAGGAAGAAGGCAGTAGCTCATCATGGTATCCCTGCACTCTTGTCCTGCTTGCTGTCTCCACCTCTTCCCAAGGCTACTTTCTGGGCAGAGTGGGGTATGTGCTGCACACAGCTAGAAAGAACCTGGAAACTTCCAGGTGGAAATGCAAAAAGAGCAGCCAGAGACAGAAATTCTCAGTACCCCCTGGCTGAGCTCTGTGCTGCTCTGGGAGCACCTGCAGTTTTCCAAGTGCTTGTCTCTCTTCATGTGAACTCCCAAGGACTCGGTTCAATTCAAGTGCGACCACAGTTTCCACTTGAGAAATCTCTCACTCACATCCATTTGAGATGGATGAAAACAAGTAGTGTAATGAGAGATTGCTCAGAATCCTGCAGTTGTTCCTGGCAAGGGAGGCAGCAGCATGATGGGAAGGATGTTTCTTTGTGCATTGATAAAAAGCAGAATTAGGACATGGAACATATTCTTAAAAATCTAAAATGACCTTTGAGCTCTAAATCACTGTTAGGCCGGGGAAGCAGCTTTTGGCTGTCAGATTAGCATCAATCCCCCTCCTTGGAGAAGGGAGTGCCTGGGAACAGATTGCTGACAGCTGTTGGAATTCGGGCTGTTGACTTCACCAAACTGTAGTCAGGGCAGCAGGGGTTCCAAGATGGTTCAGGGCAGCAGGCACACCTCAGAGAGCCAGGAACCAGGACCTCACTGGGAGCCCAGAGGGGTAATTTAGTGTGGGATTTGTACAAAATATGAGAGGGATTCTATTTTGCCTATTTATATAGGCAAATAAATAGAGGGATTCTATTTGCCTCATTGCCAGGCATGAGTGTGGCTCCAGATGTTGGAGGCTGGAGAGGGAGAGGGGACTCTTGGGGAACAGCATCGCGGAGATGCTGGCAGGAGGAAAGCCGTGGGTGGCCAGCACAGGGGGAGCTGTGTGGGGCTGCACACAGGCCCTGTGCCAGTGCTCTCCTCACCCACTCAGGGTCAGGACACAACCTGGTCCCCTGCTAGCCACTGGAAAATACCAGGGAAATGTTTCTGTCCCACTTAGGCTGGAGATCCTTGTCTGACAGGGGATGTCTGCTCAGAGCTGCATGTTTGCTTTGCTGTCACCTCACTGCAACAGCTGGGAGGGCAGGAGACCTAAGGCTTCTCACAGAGCGGCAAATCACATTTGAGGAAAGAATTAGTCAGTTTTGTTCAGTTTTCGTCATAGAAACGTCTCCTCTGCTAAGTGCTGCTTCCAGGACTGTGCATCCCACAGCCCTGTCCTGCCACAGGTCCCAGCCTTGGGAGAGCTTCTCTGGCACATGTGTCCAAATCACACTCTGTTGGAGCCGTGCAGTGACACAAGGCCATGCTCATCCCAGCTGTTACACCTCCAGAGGAAGTTTGGATTGGTACCAGCCCAGGTTCCCTCAGCAGTGTCTGCTCCCAGTGCCTGCAGCTCCTTCCCAGGTTTCTGTTTGTCCAGCCTCATTTCTGCAAGCTGCCTCTTTCTGCTGGCAGCATCCAGACTCATTCCTCCTCGCCTTTGTTAGCTGGAGTTCTTGTAATCAGAGTTTATTAGAAATCCACTGGGTTTGGGAGCAGAGCTTTGGATACCTCTGCCAAAACTGAACCACATGCATATTTATTCCTGAACATTGTGCTGACATAAGAAAAAGCTCTTGCCCTCTGGCAAGCCTTGGAGCAGCAGCCAGACTTAGCAACATCAGGTGGAGCTGGGAAGAGCAAGTCAGCACTGCAGAATGAAGGGCACGGAGCTACAGGACACTGGAGATTTGGACCAGGGAAGGGAGTACCCTTGGAGCAAAGGACAGGCCCCATGGTTGTGTGCACCAGGCCATTCCCTCTTCCATCAGGCTGAGGCACAGGCTCAGAGCTGAAGTGCTGCTGGCAGTGGGCTGAAAGGTGAGGCGTTCCCAAAAAACAACCCCATACTAACACCCAGCTCTTGCTCTGCACAGGAGAAGGGGCTGCAGTGCTGCTGCGTTCCTTGGAACCTCTGCAGGGCCTGGATGCCATGAGGGAGCTGCGCAGCGCCTCCAGGAAAGCACCCACCAGGCTGCTCAAGGACTGGCAGCTCTGCAATGGGCCCTCCAAGCTCTGCCAGGCATTTGGCATTGACAAGGCTTTTGACCAGAGGGACCTGACTCAGGATGCTGCCATCTGGATGGTGCCTGGACCGGACCCGCCGGGGGAGCAGGACGTGGTGGCTACCACCAGGATTGGCATTGGCAACAGGGGAGAGTGGGCACAGAAACCACTCAGGTTTTATTTACGAGGAAACAGATTTGTGAGTGTTGTAGACAAGAAAACAGAGAGAGAGATGGCAGCAAGGGGACACTCCCCTGGCAGCTGACAAGTCTTCCAAGTGTCCCAGGGACCAGAGCTGTGCTCTGTACAATGGCCTCAAGCTGCATCATGGCAGATAGAGGGGCTTGGGAAGTTTTTAACAATAAATGTATTTTGTCACAATGAATGGGGCAAAGTGAAGCTTTATTTGCAGGAGACTGGCATGGGCCTCCCAGCCAGAACTGAGGCTGGTTTTGGACACTTTGGACACTGAAGGCCACCTTCTCCCTTGCCAGCAGATCCAGGCTTAATTAGGGTGGGTGAGAGGAGAAGAGCCATAGCTCTGGGCTCCTCACATCACTTCAGCCCCCAGCAGAGGCCAGTGCTTGGTTGCTGCAGGGAAATAGTTAAAAAATTGGGTGGCAGCAGAGCAGACTGAAAGGATGGGAGCTGGGAGAGAAGGATGTAAAGGGAGGATCTTACTGTTGTCTGCAACTACCTCAGGGGAGGGTATAGAGAAGGCAGAGCCAGGCTGCAGTCAGACAGGATGAGAGGCAACAGGCCACCAGCTGGAAAACAGGAAGTTATTGTTAGGTCTGTGGAAAAAATTTTCCCCAGGGTGGTGGTCAAACACTGGAACAGGGGCCCAGAGAAGCTGTGGGCCATTCACACCTCCACAGACAGGGTCCTGAGTGACCTGAGCCAACACCTCTCCTTTGAGCAGAGACCCCTTCCAACCTCTACCTATCTCTAATGTCCAGCTTGGAAAGCAAGAATGGGTTTCCTTCATTTTCCCAGCTGCTTTTGAAACCAGTTCAGAACGTAGCACTGTGTGAGCCCCCACACAGAGAAAGCACTGGTGCAGCAGCCTGACTTGAGATACAGAGATGAAGAGCCTCCAGAATTCAGGGCAGGACCTGCAGGACTGCAGCCACACTGGGTGGGTGACAGGGACACACCCCCCCACCTCCACCCCCACCTTAAGGTTCACATACAATAAAAAAGCTCAAGTTTTTAAGCGCTCTTGTCCCCAGCCCATGGAAGAATTTGGTTTAGCCCTTTCTGGGAAGCCTTTTTTCTGATTGCAGTAGCTCACCTTGATGCTCAGGTGCTGGGGCTGGTTTAGACAGGGCCTGTTGATCTGACTTTTAGGTCAGATAAGGTTTTTTGCTCTTCTCTACCATCCCTGTTGCAGCTGCAGGGCCAGACTCACTGAAGGGACCCCGAAGAAGCTCCTGCAGTGGCTGCTGGAAGGTAAGTCAGCTAAAGCTCCCAGTTTCACCCAGTTGGTGTGGGCATGTGAAGCTGCTGCTGGGAGCCTGCAGCTCTGGGAAAAGCTCCAGCCTCACACAGGCAGGGGTGAGCTGGCACAAGCTCCTGCTGTCCCTAGGCCCTCACATGTCCCAGAGCTCTTACCTCTTGTTCTGGCCCTGGCGTGGCTGGAGGAGCAGTCCCAAACCAGAGCAGGAAACACAGCCCTGTATCTCACTTTTGTGCTGGACAGCTTTAACCCAGGCCAGGATCCCTGTCTGGTTCCCTGCAGCCACAGTCATGCTTGTGGGAGGGGGACTGGAGGGACAAAACAAGCCCTGGGGGACAAGCCTGACTGCCCTCAGCACCAGCCTCTGGGTGGAACATGTCCCTGAACTTGCAGCTTGGCCAGCACCTTTCAGTCCTGCTCAACAACCAAGCCTCCCCCTCCCCAGCACAAACAGGGAAACATGGAAACTCAGGAACACAGAGGGTGCTTGGTGACAGCCCTGCTCCAGCAGACACCTGGGAATAAGGATATTGGGGCAAGGAAAAGAATGAGCTGTGACACAGTGACTGAGTCATTCATTCATGAGTTCATGTTTACTTGTGATACTTTGCCTTCCCACCTCTGTCCTCGCTGCTGTGAGATCAAACAGAATTCCTGGGTGCCCAGGGTCATTTCCCTAGGAGCCAGGCCAGCTCCCCTGTGCCCTGGAGCAAGGCCATGCATGCTGTGCCATGGGGACAGGCTCTCATGGCTCAGTGTCCCAGCAGTCATGCTGGAGAGCGCAGGAAGCACTCCCAGGGTACCAATGTCCCCCCAAAAGTTCTGCCAGCAGCACCACAGCAGAACCCTCTTGTCCCACTCTGACAATCCCTGGGAAGCAGCAGGGCCAGGGAAGGGCTGTGAACATGGCAGGGCAGGAATCCAGGCTAAGCAAGCATGTGCTGTCCTGCAGCTGGGACATCGAGGCACACACAGGGACAACCTGCTGTGTGTCGTGGCAAGAAGGAACTGAAATTCCTTCAGCTCCTTCAGGTTTTAGGCATCCTTTAGACTCTCAGCATGGAGAGCATGGCAGGCTCCTCCCCCCTCTGTGCCAGCAGAGTCACTTGAGGAGCGACTGGAACACTGAGATGACGGGGTCCTCGTGGCTGGTGACCACCAGCACGCTGCGGAACTTGTCGAACAGCATCAGCAGCTGGGAGCGCCGCATGTTCTCGTTGTACATGATCTCCTCCAAGTGGTGCCGGCCTCGGAAGTAGTGCAGCAGCCTGCAGGGAGCAGAGCAAGGCAGCACGTGGGCCAAACGCAGCTCAAACTCACACTGCCGCCCCCAAGGTCTCCTCTCCCATGGGATGCAAATCACAAGGTTGTTTGGGTTATGTCCCTCATTTGCTTGAAAAGGGAATTAAATCATGCCTCGCACAGAAATCCCCTGGAAAAGGATGGGACTCGCCCACTGTGGGCCTTTGCCAAGGTCCTCCTTGGATCAAGAGGTTTCCCGGTCTGGAGCATTTCCCAAGACTGTCAATTTTCAACTTAGTTATAATTCCAGAAAGTGAACAAACACAAGTGCCAATGAGCCTTGAGAAGTCAGGACATGGCAAGTTTATTCTGTGCTCTCTTAGCTAAGCCTACAACTGCCCTTTGTCACAGCTCTGCATCAGGGGCCTGGGTACCTGCACTGCCTTTTAGAATTAAGAGTAGTTTTCCCTCACAGCAGCCCAAGGTCCTGCACTTAGGGTTTGGGCAGCTTGGGTTGGGTAGAGCAGTCACAACAGGGAGATGGGAATTTTGGTGGTAGGCACCACAGAAAAGCTGTGGGAGTTACAAATCCCCTGAAGCCCAAGCTCAAACCATGCTTCTTAAATTCCCTATTCTCTTTAAACAAAGGACAGATATTCCTTTGCTGGCCACCAACACGCTACAGCCATCAGAAAACCCTGGCCCTGCACAGTCAGTCACAGCACGACAAACAGCAGAAGTCCCCAGTGGCTGAGGGCCCCTCCCCAGCGTTCCCTCTGAGCCACAACACCAAGGCAGTGCCCACATGAAGCCTGAGTTTGCTGCTCAGTCTCTTGTCTCGAGACCCTCCCAAATGTCACAGCCATGCTGTGACTCAAATACTCCCCACCTCAGGAAGGCCCAAAGGCCAGAGTCCCTTCCCAGCTCCACAGCCAGCTGTGCCTCCACGTGTGTTCCACATCACACTCTCTGCTCCAGCAGCCTTTGCTCATGTTCCATTACCCATCTGCAGCTTCATGCCAACTGACTTTAAAATGAGTGGAGATGACATGATTTGTTTTCCAATCCATTCATACAGCCCCCATGCAGGAACAGCCCTCAAAATATACCCAATATCCACTGGAGCACTCTGGCCTGTTTGGGAGGATGGAGTGGCTCCTGCTTTCTCTGCAGGACCAACACTTGCCTGGCTGTCTCCTGCTGCTCAGGCTGGGCACTCCTGTCACCCACCACCCTCACAGGTGACTAGAAAGGCGTCACCATGCAACAAGTGTCCCTCCACATGCCCCACTGCAGAGTTTTCACCTCTAGCCCATTGCCACATGTGTTTCTCTGCTTCCCAACTTGCCACATCCTCCTCCCCCTCCACGAGCTGTCTGTGGGCTCAGAGCAGGATCCTCACTGGCAGCCTGGGGCTGGGCAGCTGCTGCCAGCTCCCTCCTGCTGTTCCTCTGCCAGCTCTCAAGCTGGCACCAGTATGGAGAATGTAACTGCTGCCTCTCTGTACCTGCAGCACAAGCAAACAACAGAGATAAGCTCCAGTCTTTCCCATATCTGGGCTGTGCATCTGCCTTTTGCACTGTCTCCCACGGGGTATTGACATGAGGCTCGCTGGCCACCGCCCCTGGGCCAATGGCAACTGTGTGCACTGAGAAGTGGTCACTCACAGGGACAGTGTCAGTTCTTGGGTGTGTCCCAGCCAGACTGTTCCCGCAGGTGTGGACAGAAACATTTGTATTTTACAACTCGTCTCACAGTTCAGGAAGTGATTTTGGGGATTCCCTCCCCTATGCCAGGCTCTTGTGCCCATGTGCTCATACCCTGGCTCAGCTCTCTCTCATGCAAATGGTACAGCCTGGCTTTCCACAGCAGCACAGACTGAGCAGTTTGCCAATAAATAAATCCATCTTATATTCAGAAAGAGTCTGGATTTGTAACTGGTCAAGACTAAATACTTTCCACTCCAGTAAAAGCTAGAGAGGATATTAAAGAATATCACAAAAATGCCAGCTGGAAGACACCCCCAAAGTCTAGCCAAGCATCCTGCTCCAGCAGGACTATTGCTAGTGCTGTGGAGCTTTTTCAAACCCTTCCAAGATGGAGATCTCTCCACATGCTTGGGCAATCTGTCCTGGGCTGCACCACGCTCCTGGGGAGGAGGTTTTCCCAAGAGTCCAACTGGAATCTACAAGGCTGTCCTTGGGGCTCACAGCTCCAGAGAAGGGGGGCACTGTCTTCACCTTTTTGGGCAATGAACATTTATGGGACACAATCAGCATGAGATGGCACTTCTTGGGGCACTAGCACTGTGCCTGAGTCCCTCTGAAGCTGCACAGGTGTGTCTGCTGACAGATGTGCACATCCAGATGCACTGATGGAAGATTATTGCTCTCCATTGCTCATCACTGTTTTCCCCTCCTCAACTTGCAAGAGCTGCCCCTCTAACAGCACTGGAGTGTTCCTACACACTAAAAAGGAAAGTATTCTCTCAGACTAGCAATTCAAATAGAATTAGCTTGTTTGTGGCCAAGGAGATGTCCCTGCCACAGCACTGCTTGAAACCAGAGCAGAAGTGTCCACAGCTCAGTGCTGCCAATGAGCATTCCTCAGTGGAGGGAAGGATCTCACCTCCCAATGTCAGAGCAAGACAAATAAGCCCTGAAAGCAGCTCCACACCCATGGCTTGGGAGAGAAGCCATGAGTGAAGCCTCCAGTTTGTTCAGGCTTCAAAAGCACTGCTTAATGTGCAGTGAGGAAGGCTTAGTGTGCATTACTGAGGTTCTAGCTCAAAAAGAACTTGTCTTCTCCTCAAGCTTCCTCCTGGAAGGACATGCCAACCCTCCTTTAGTTGCACCTTAGGAAAGAACTTGGATTTAAATTCCCATTCAATGTTATGAGGGTTAACGCAGCCAATACTGGAGCCAAGCTTTAGTAATTCCTTACTTCCCCTTAAGGTTTCTCGCTTCAAACATGGGCTCTGCACAGCCCTGGACAGGCACCAGCACTCTGTGCTGTCTGTGTAACAAGGGACAGGCACTCAGAGGCACCAGCACAGGAAAATGTGCCAGGCTGAGCTTTATTGCTGTGCTGGAAATAGCCCATCCCTCTGTGTGTACACACAGCATCCTGAGAAGGGCAAATACCACAGGATATTTGGGGCACCAGTTGTGCATTTGTAGCACTTTGCTCTGGAGGCAGCTGTGAGAGCAGGGCTGTTGGCCAGGGCTGGAGCAGTACCTGCATGAGGGTAATGAGGGACATCAGCTCCTTCAGGCATCTTCACCATGGTTTTTTCTCTTTCATTGAGAGCAACAGATTTACTCACTTATCTCTGATGGTTATGACACAAAAAGAGAGAAAATACACCTACAATTGTGGTGTACAAAACCAGCAGTAACCAAGAGGGTCTGGCATGAACACTCCTACATGTGCACTGCAGCATCTGCCCACAGGATCCATCTGTTTATTGTTTATTTATTGTTTAATCTGTTTGTTCCTCACTGTTGCCTCAGAGCACTCTGCACTTGTCAATTCAATCTGTAGTAGACTGGAAATTCTGACCTGATAAGGCCTGGGGATCTGCAAAAGAACCTGGGGCAGGAGCAAACTGCACAATAAACATCACTCAGCTGATTTCACAAAGAAATCAGAGTCATTTCTTGCATCTGCAATTCCAAAGCTTCCAGATGGTTCTGAGGGTAGGAGAGGAAAGCAATCACGACATCCCTTCCTCTCACTAGGATAACTAACAATCTGCATCACCACTGAACTGGTCCAAGGAGTCTCCCACAAATTCTGTCTTGAGACACTAAATATGATTTTGTTGTTACTTTCTTTCCCCAGTGGTTTTGTAATGACTTAGCTGGTAATAAAGAAAAAAACACTCCAGAGTTCTCAAGTGGCCAATGTTGCCTCCCAGTCAGAGCATATTCTCTGAAGAGTTGCAGAAGATGAAGG
This sequence comes from Irena cyanogastra, assembly GCA_013397155.1. NCBI lineage: Eukaryota > Metazoa > Chordata > Aves > Passeriformes > Irenidae > Irena > Irena cyanogastra. The sequence goes on along the minus strand of VWZV01000374.1, from coordinate 78,550 downwards.
AGACAAATACTAATTCAGAGAGTAGTTACTACCCATGAGTTTTGAGAGCTCTGTCGAAGTCCCTCAGCTGTATTCTGCCACAGACAAGGAAAGCATCTTCCTGCTATTACAATTTCCCTGGGCTACCTGCCTGTACCCATCCTAGGGCAAGAATCAGGTTTTCAGGGTATTACCAACTGAATCCAAAATATGGAACAGCTGCAGTCCTTGCCTCAGGTGGTTTCTGCTCCACAAGTATGAAAACCAGTGGAAGTTACATTCCAGTGATGCCACTGAGTTTTGAAATCCTTTGGAAGAAAAAGTATTTCCCCTCCTCTCTTCTTCCCAGATGGCTGCTTAGGAAGTCATTCTGCTTCTACCACGTGCAGAACCACATAGTGCCTGGTTTTGTTGAGTGCAAATGTGTAACAACAAAATGTGTGCTACTGATCACACATCCTAATGCCTTTAGCTTAACTAAGCTAAGCAGTCAGCTCTCATCACTGTCAAACACAGCTTGGGACACTCTGTGAAAGGATTCAGGCTGGCTCTGTGTCTCATGTTTCCATGGAGTTTACAAACCATAAAATTAAGGAGAGCTGGCTTGGAAATACCAATGGACATAAAATGGCAACATCAGCACCACTGTGTCTCTGCCTTGCCTGCTTAGATGGGTTTTTAGGCAGTGCAGTTCTGTGTCTGCCATGTATGGACAAGGAAAACTGGCAGGACTGTGAAGTCCACCCCTGATGCTCCGTCACACACCCAAGACTCTTTGTTACCAAGTGTTCTTGTGCCACAAATATTAGTTTGTATTACAGATGAAATACAGGAGCAAACTCAAAAGAATTTCCCCTCCAAATCCCCAGGCTAACAGGATTTGCTCAGACTGCACACCAATCCTTCCGTAAAGCAGGGAGGATAAGACACAATGATTGCATCCTGCACTGCTCACCTTGCAAACATGCGGAGATCCTCTGGGTTCTGGGCAGCTGGGACGTTCAGGATGGCTTCCCGCTCGTGTTCCAGCAGGCTTGCCAGGAGATTCTCTGTCATCCTCTTATTTAGGGGTGAGTCCCCACCAGGTATCAGCTCAGCACTGGAATTATCCATGCTAGGGCTAGTCAGAGTCATGTCATCACTACTGGCTATCAGGACAAGAGAGAGACACACATACACACTAAATTTTTATATTCCTCAGCATAAGGATGCAAAGTTTATCAATTCAGGCTGTTTCTGTGCAGCCTTTCCACCTAATCCCTCTTCTCTGGAGAGCAGAGAAAGTGGCTCTCGAAGTGCTCCATGAATCTGCAATTAGTCATATGACAACACTGCAATTTTCTGAATGGGAAATTCAAATGTTTCAACAGAGTCATCAATTTGTGTGGAAAACTGTGCTTCTGGAGACCATAAACAGTCCATAAAAAACATTTGAAAAGAGAATTCCCAGACAGCTGTGCTGGAATACCATGAAGTGGTAACATGAAAAGCCTAACAGCAGAGAAGGTGGGAGCAGGCAGAGAGGCCAAGAAGCAATATCCTCTTGTGAGGGAGCCAGAAAAAGCAGATCACAGACTCATCTGACTCACGTTCCAAGATTTCTGCCCTAATTCATGACTCCTGTAAAGCTCAAAGTTGTACAGAGGATCTCTCCCCATATCCAAGCCCAGCAGTGTTCTGAGAAGGCTGCTCAGAACAGCCCAGGCAGGAAAGTTTGGTGATTTCAGCATCATATCTGACTCATCCTCTTGAAAGAATGCTTTCCTGGAATCACCCTGAAGAGTGGCACTGGGGAGATTAAAGAAACCAGAGGACATAAACAGAAATCAATCATTTGTGAGAGCAAAGCCAGCTCTGTGTCTCCTCAGGTGGCTCTAATGGCTCTACGGCCCACAGAAACCAATGCTGATTGAACAAATTCTCACATTTTCTTTTTGTCCTGAAAACCAGAATCTGCAAGAGGAACACAGGGGATACTTCTGAGTGCAGCAAGAGAGGACAAAGTTACTTTTAAAAACAAGGAAGTACCTCTCATAAAAATCTTTTACATGACCAGATGAGAATTTGGCAAATTACAAAGCATTACTTCTTTCTAAAAAGAAGTCTAATAGCCCCTAGGACTTTCACCAGTGCCCAGCTCTAAATTTAGGAAAGGCTGGACATAATTAACAAGTACTGCAGCAAGAGGAGATGTCTCGTTATCAAGGCCTGATGGCCCTTGGCAGCACTAAGGGAAGCTCTAGAAGTGAGGTGGAGTCTGAACAGCAGAGAAAAGTGTGCTCATACTTGGAGAGCCAAAGCTGAGAGCGTTGGGGGTGCTCAAACTTCGTCCCCCAACCCTGGCAGTGAAGGGCATGTCCTCATCCTGGGCTCGGAACTCCTCCTCGTTCGGGGGCACCATCAGGCACACATAGGTGTGCAGCTGGATCAGGAGCCGGTGCTGCAGCATCCAGATCACCATCTGGATCAGCTGGGTCTGCAGGGGGAGAAACGAGGGGTTAAACACTTGGGAAATGAGATACAGGAGGAAAACAACACACAAAGGGTACACCTGGTGAGTAATGAGTCACATGGAAGGAGTTTATCTCTTTTCCAATCACAAAAAGGTGACCAGCACAAGCCTTCATCACACCCAGAGCTTCTGTGGGTGCTTCTGCTGCAAAGGAGCCTTTTGTGATCCACATCTTTATGCAAGGCTGACCAGCACAGCCTAAAGGAACCTGCCCTGCCCCTGCCTCAGCTCCAGACCACCTTGCTGGTTTCTACACAAGGGCCACTAAAATAAATCACCAAAGGGTTAATCCCACATGGTCAGATTGAAGTGCAGGCTCCTCTAGAGAGCCAGAGAGAGGGCAGGGTGATGAGGCAGTGCTAAAGCAACCAGGGGAGGTGGCCAGGAATAGAAGCCCTTTGCTGTCAGATGGGAAACTGCTGATGAGCCATGAGAGAGGTTCTGGAGATCAGAGCCTGACAGGGCTGGGCAATACAGAAGCAGCACTAGCAGCAGCACAAGCCCTGGCAGGGTACAGCAGCCTGAGCTGCCAGGGAGTCCCCTCTCCATGCAGAGTCACCATCCCCCATTTCACCTCCTTCTGCTACATAGGGCAGAGCTAATAAAGGCACCTGGGTTTTCAGGCAGGCAAGAGACTCAAAAGCCATGAGATGTATTAAACATTGCCCAACACCTGCTGGAGACCTGCACCACGGGCAGAGCAAGGGGCAAGTGTTTGTAGGGTCTGCTTTCAGAAATCTGGGAAGAGCCTTCAAAATGCATCATTGTGTCTTGATTTCTGCATAAAAAGCCTTTTCATATCACTGCAGGCAACTCTCGTAGCAAAGGGCTCAGAACACAATCACTGACAAGGCTGCTTGTGGATTTCATAGCAACCAGCACTGTTTTGGTGAGACAAACACATGCAGCATGAGCTCAGGCTCAGAAGGAAGCTCACTCTGCTGCATTAATCATCAGGGTAACCCGCCAAATCGCAACAAAAGCCCCAAACCCAAGTTCATCAGCCCACATAATTTTCCTTTTTCCATAAATCTGGTAATTCTCAGTTCCTCCTCTGCTATCAAATCACAAAAGAAACCTCTCTGTTTGCAGACAGACCCACACCCTGTCTTTTCAGCAATTACCACTTCTGGGGGCTCAGAGGATTTTAATCTTAAAACTTATTATCTGGGATCGCCTTCAAACATCTATTTTTTGGAAAAGCCATAATTCATTTTACATGTTTAACAGAAAATCTACAGAAGAGGAAGGTTGGCAAAAGACACCAAAGACATAATGATTTGCTAGCATCTGAAGCCAGCCTGGAAGAGCGAGGTTTACTCCAGCAATTATGCTGCTGAAATCCTTCCTTCCAGATGCAGGCCTGGATGGAAAGATGGCTCATTTATTTTACTTACATTTCCAACCTGTTGGCACACAGCAACGTCTGATTAGCAAATGAAAAGAGGTCTGCACGTTTCAGAGCACAAAACAACCCTGGAAAAATCCAAGGAGACAGGAAGACAGGCTCTACCAGACCTACAGAAGCAGGGGGTAGGGCCTGACCCAGAGCAGCCGCCCCTGGGCACTCTGGTGGTTCCATGAATTATAAAAATAGCCAATTTCTTTTGTGGCAGCTCCATGTGCATGGAGAGTCTCACCCAGCATGTGCACCTCCACCTCCACGCCCTTGTGGAAATACCTAGAAAGCCATCCTGAGCCAGCAGCTATGGCCCAGTGGAACAAGAAGCCAGGCAGCAGTGGTGTTTCAGCTTTACAGCCACAACCTTGTGCAAACAACCCCTGCCAAACACCTTTGTGCCATCTCTGGGTGGGAGAGCTGGAGATCTGGGACTACTCTGAGAACTAGAGGAAACTCTTCTTCCATCCTGAAGTAAACTTGAACAATCATCCCTAGACCTGAGACTGATGATCCCTGACATTTTCAGTACTAGCCAAACTAGCAGAGATTTGGTACCTCTTAAAACCCAGTCCTAGGAAAAGCCCAAGTGCTGCAGCATCCTGCACTGGCCCCTGTCCATGTGATGAGCTTCGTGCCACCACTGCAAGTGCCTCACACCATTCCCACTTCCTCCAGGTTTAGGCCCATTTCTTACCACAGGCAGAAGTGTTTTCACAGATCAGCTCTAGCAGAGGCTTTGCTAACACATTCTGCTGTCTGTGCTTCTGGACACCAGCACTGCATTTCCATCCATTCTCCATCTGCTCCTCCCAAGCTCCCATGGAGCTCACCCAGGGCTGCAGGAGCAGAGGTTTCCCTGCACCATCTGTGCTGTGCTGGCTGGAAATGCTGCTCTTCCCCAGAGGTGCAGGGTTTTCTCTGTGCCTGCTCTCAGGGCACTTCATTAGAGCTGAGCCCCTTGCTGAAGCCACATGGGCTGGGAGCAGCTTTCCAGGCAGGGATATACTTCATCCCAGGACTGCTTGCCTCAGTCATGCTCTGGCACAGCAGGAATCCAGAGCCAGCCTTTTTTGGCTGAAACACCAGGACTGTGATGGAAATATAAAGTAAAACATTTTCTGTTGCTTAATTTAACTACCAATTCAATCTAAATTTTATCCATGTTCCTTTCATGCTTCCTGTCTGTCCGTGCTGCCTCTTTCCAGCCTGCTCAGAGGGGGTCCTGTCTGCTGCAGCAGCCACATCTGGCTTGTTCCTGCTGGCATGGAGCAGCCCAGGGCCATTCCCAGAGCAGTGCCAGGGTGTTGTTATGCAAGGCATTGGTACAATGCCCTGCTCTGTGCTCACTGGCACAAACAGAGATGCTGCACTGGCTTCCAAAAACACAGCACTGCACATCAGCCCAGCTGATGGCCAGAGGAAAGCTCAGCCCCGAGTCTTGGAGGGACAAGATCCAGCATTCCTTATTCTCTTGGGGCCACTTGTAAAACTCTGTGTTAAATTTCCTGCAAGGATTCTTTAAGGCTATTTCCTTTCCCAGGCCTAAAAAGTTAAGGATAACTGGGAGCAGCAACAGGTTCAGGAAAGGGAAGGGAAAACAGCAGCCTAGAAGCACTCAATCCCAGTTTGTTCTCACCATGTGAGGAGACATGAAAACATAGCTTGTTTTGCCTATGGAAGCACACAAGCCCCCTTCCTCCAGGCTGGATTACCCAGTTATTTGATACAAATACTCTTCAAGGTCTGACTGGAGAAATGAGGGCTGCCTTGGCTCAGAATGATGACACCTTCAAAGCCACTGGGGTGCAGGGATGTTTGCTGCAATGTATTACTTTCCTTTAGCATTCAAGCCATGCTGTTTCATGGAAAACACATAAGCTACAAAAACTTCTCCCTGTTTCACAGGAAACAGACTCTGCAAACTCCTACTGATGTAGGATGAAACATTTACTGTCTAATATTGCCACTTTAATCATTAGGTAACAGCTCTGAATTCTCAGCTTAACCATTTCCTACATTCAGGCCTAGCATGACATATTCTTTTAACTTACTGTGCTAAACCCCTGATTTTATACCCAGTCCAACTGAATATAAATGCATCTTAATCCCACTTCCCTACTGCTGCCAACAAAAGCTCCCTAAAGTCTTGCAGCAGAGCAGCCCCATGTGCAGCGTGGCTCCCCGAGGACACAGCTGCCCATTCAGGGTGTGCAGGCAGCTCGGCTCCCCTCCCACTCCATCCCAACACATTTTCCTGCCTCATTTTCCATCAGCCCTGCACAAAGCTTGGCGTGTTTTCTGCAGACACAAGGCAGAGGCCTCATCTCCCTGTGCCCGACTCCCAGCAGGATGGCCCAGACTGACTAAAACAAAAGTGAAAAGTTAAATAGATTTTATTCAGCAGCAGCTGTCTTGCTTTCCCATCTGTTTGGTTGGTTTTTTTTTTCCTGCAGTTATCCACATCCCATCAAGGGAGAATTAAAGAACCACAATAAAAATGACAATGTGCATTATGATAAAGTGGATGTAGGAAGGAAATGGGATACCTAATTCACCTAGGAACACTCCTTACAGGTGAGAAGATCCCTCCTGCTAGTCCATGTTTGTTCAAGGCAGGGCAGAGAGGTGTTACAGCTTCTGAAGCAGATAAATTGGCTGAGGTTACAGTGCAGAGGAGGGGAAGCCACAAGCATCATTCCTAACTCTTGGTTTGCAAAACAACTTCGTGCAGAATAGCTGGGTAAAGAAATTTGATGCTGGAGACAGAAATCCTTATCCTGAACAGCAGGTCAAAGGCTTCCCCTGCACCAGCAGCAGTGCCTGGCACAGATCCTGCCAGTCAGCATGTGCTGAGCTGAAGGCTTTGCTCACCAGGTGCTCCTGTGCTTTCCCAGGAGGTTTGGAAGGGTGTGACACCCCTCACCCCACTGAGCAACCCCAGAGCTCCAGCCCAGTGTGCCCAGCAAGGCTGTGCCACTCAGAGGAGGAGAGCACAGGGGCACGGGCCAGCAGCCACAGGCAGCAGAACTAGGACAGCTTCTTCAGGGTCGGGGCAGAGGAGCTGCAAACTGCTTCTCTTCCAGCAAAAACACCAAAAAGCAAAGTGAGTTCTCTTTGGTGTGAGCTCACAGGATCTCCCCACCCCGTGGCTGTACCCTGGTGAGATCCAGGACAAACCCAGGCACTGCAACAAGTCCTGGCAACATGACAAGTCACAATGGAGCTAAGGGACAACTCACTGTGAAATGAGGAGCACAGCTTCTGCTTCCCTCACCCCCCAGCTGCACAAGCTCTGCAGAAATCACCTCTCTCACTCTGTGCCAGCCCTGGAGCTCACTGGATCTCCCCAAGTGAATGCCACCTGCTAACCTGGCAGAAAACTTGTGCAGATCAAACAAGTTAAATGAATAGAGTCAGACTGGACAGGAGCCAGAGCTCCAGGAAAGGGAAGAGGGAAGGGAGGAAGGCTTGTGTGCACACACCTGGGAGGAGGAAGGAAAAGCAGGGCCTCAGCTCAACAGCACCAAGATCTCTTGAGGTCAGCTGAGCTGAGGGCATGGGCTCATCCTCACCCAGGGAATCCAAGGGAAACACAGAGAAAGGGAAGCAGCAGGGAGCACTGCAAGGATACCAAAATCTTCTCAACTAACAGATGCACACTGACCAGGGTTCCACTGCAATACACTGCTCCACGTCTCAGGCAAGAAAAGAGATGAAGATGACACAATCAAGACTTTCAATCTCTGGCATAGGGCACAGCTGAGAGTACTGGCAGGCCTCACCACTCACCTGACACCTCCTACCTACTTGACAGGCAGACAGCAAAAGCAGCACACAGCCATGCAATCCCAAGGCAGTGCTGTCCTTGCTCAGATTATTCATATCTCCTACCAGCCAAAAAATACCACAGCACACCAAGTAGAAAAATGAGTGTCACTTTTTTTTTTCCTACCCAAAGGAATAGAGGAATTCCACTCATGTAATGGTAATTGAACAAAAATAACTTTGTCCCCTTTCAAATCAAGCAATATTTTTGTATAAAAACAGGAAGGGCTCTGAGAGCTCTCCTATTTCCTATGGTGGGCTTTATTAAAGCCTTCTGTATTCTTTGCCCATCCAGAAGCACATGCCAAAAGCAGGGAGCCAATCCCATGCTTAAGAGAAGAATCAAATGGGATGGATGCCATGGATGCCACGAGGCCACAACAGTTTCTGCAGAAGATACACCCCCTCCCACAGTCCTGACCCTCAGCACAGTGACCTTCAGAAGCACAGACAGTGCCCTCAGCCTCATAAAAAGCACAAGATAACAGAAAACCACTGGAAATCTTTAAAGCTAAAGAACCTCACATCCCCTCCTGTGCACACAAAGAACAAAACTACAGAGAGAAGTTCCACCTTCGCTATTTTTTCAAAGGCAAAGCGAATACATTTTGACAATATTTACAGTTCAGAGTACAACATCTTTTATCACAGCGCAGCGGAACAAATGTGGGGGAAAACCCATCCACATTTCATTAGATTAATTGCTGTATTGATTAGATCTCTGTTAATTACAACTGGAGCCTGACCACTTCAGGGCTGGGATTGGAGTCACGTCTCTTAAAAGACTGAAAAACAAAAAAAATAATACAAGAAGTCCTACATAGGTATATCAAAGTAGAAGAAAATGTACTGATACAAAAATACATAAAAATTCGCTCTAATCTAAACTCCCCTAAGAACTGTCACACTTTGCTTTATCAAAAAGCCACAGCTTTTCACAGCATCATCCTCCATCCTTCCAATAAGGCTGCTGCTGACCCTTAGGACCCCACCACAGACAGGTGAGCAGCAGGGGGAAGGTACACACTAAAAAAACACTTGAGCACTCCATCAGCTCTGCTAAGCATTTACTGCACCCTTGTTTCAAGGCATAACTGCAGCAGTAAGTGACACTTATTTATGTATTTTAAATAAAAGTAGGACATCTGAGAACAACCAGAACTATTGAAGGAGAAGTATTAAGGCAAGTAATTAATTTTAAAAGGATTACTGAGAATGTCTCCTGAAGCTACTGCAGCTAGAATAAAATTAATGCTATGACTTCAGCTTCAATTTTCAGGACACTTATTTGTCTGTAACTAGAGTGGAGTCCTGCTCTCCCCCTGCCTCCCAAGGTGGCAGCTGACCAGTACATGCTACTGGGATTAGACCTATGTCATTGCTTATTTTTATCTCTGATCATCATCTCTGTCAACCTGTAATTACAGCCAATTCTTCCCTCAGAGCTGTGCTGGACTGCACGGGTGATGGTAATCTTCTCCAAATCTGAGCAGGGGCTAAAGCCATGTAGCCACCAAGGCATCCAAGTCTGAGGGCCAGAAACAAACACCATGAGAAGCCAGCCAAAGAACTCTGCCTATGCTTCCTTTGCTACACTGAGCCACAGCCAGAGGTCCAGGCTCCTCCATCTGGGAACAGAGCAGTGTCAGCCAGGAGACCTCACATTACTGAGCTCCCTCCTGTATTCCACCAGTTCCCAGAAATGCCACAAGCCATGATCGATGCACAAGCAAAACAGCTCACAAATCCCAAATCCATATTTTATTAACACAGATCTGAACACTAAGAAGCTAATGCAGTGACACATGGACTTCTGCTGACCCCATGCTGAGCCTACTTCCTCCAAAAGCCTTTAAACAATTCCAGTTTTACAGCAAAACCAAGTGAACAGACAGATTGCTTCTAAAAACAGATTGTGAACTTGGAGCAGATGGAATAGAATAAAATCAAATGTGATTGTGAGGAATCCACAAACTTCATTCAACCCTACCAACCGATGACAGTTTGGAACAGACCAAATGGGAGTTTCAGTTTTCCCTACTACACCACTCCATGAAAAGAAACATTCTAATACTTCCTTTAGGACTGTGCTTTTCCAGCACAGAGCATCCTCTCACCTTGAACATCCCCACAGTTTTTTGGCACGAGGACACAAAACAACAAATCATAAGGCTGGAAACACATGGAGAACTTGTAAATGTGCACCAGCAGTTCCTGAGCGAGTGCTCCAGGAGCAGCTTGTGAGCAGCAGCACAAGGAGCTGCTGGGCAGAGCCCAGCTCACCTCCTGCACAGGCGGTGCCAGCGGGTTCTTGAACTCGGAGAGGGACACGGGGAGGGAGAACTTGGCCAGCATGGAAGGCAGGTTGTGACCCCGGAACTGACAGGAGAAGGCATCTGCCAGGGGAGAGTACCTGCAGGAGAGAGGCAAAGGCACAGATCAGCTCTGTAGTGCTGCTCAGGCTAACTTTGATCCAATTAAGCATTGCAGAAGTGCCAATTCCCAAATGTAATATTCCCTGTGATCCAGAAAACCCCTAAGCACAGTTGATGGCATGTTGTGTCCTGCAGAAGCCAGCCATGCACTTTCACCTCAGCCTTACATTCAGCTCCAGTGTTTTATTCAGGGCATGGTGGGACTCCAGAGCAGAAAAATGAAAGTGATAAAAAGTCCAGACCTGTGCAGCCTCTGGTCAAAGGGACAGAGCTGGGCAGGGCTGAGCAGGATGCACACATGAGCTCTGAATGTGCAGACTGCAGCTGCAGAAGTGGCTGTGCCTCCTCCCCGTGCTGACAGGTCAAGAAAATATGACTGAACAGAAGTAAAGGACAGTCAAGTTAAATATCAGGAAAACTGACTGTCTTAGCATTTCTATCTCCAAAGGTCTTCAAGAACAGCACTGCCATATTTGACACAGGCACAGTTGTTGCTGAATGACCTCAAGGTCCCTTCCAGCCCTATTTTTATACTTCCATCACCAAAGTTTTGATTTAAAACTATTTTCTTATAACTGAGTTCAAACACAGAGTCTAAAAGCATCTCAAAATCCAACAGAGGAAGGGTTGCCAATCTTCAGCAGAGCAAAAATATCCATCCCTGCCTCCACATCCTTCCTTGCAGGGGCTCTGCCTGCTCTCCAAAGGGCCATGCTGCCTTCTGTCTGTGACAAGGCACACAGCACATGAAACAGCACAATAGCTACTTTTGATTCATGTCAGGTGTCAAACTACCACAGCCAGCTACACAGAGAGCCCTATAAACCACTCCTTTAACTTAATCATAAAGTATTTTGGTTTGTAAATGTTCCCATATTGGACATTCAGTGAGCAGGACTACTGGAAATACTGACAGCAGCTCCACAGGGTAAATATTGCTTCCAGGGCCCTTACCACCACAGAGCAATATTGATCTGCTCTGCTGCTCCTCCCTGCCCACACTAGCTGGGCAAGTTCAGGCTCATGTAATGGTTTGTGTTTTGCACAGTCTCAACAAATTCATGAAGCAAGATCCCACTCTGTATCCAGTCAGGGAAGGAAAGTGCATCTGCACTCCTCAGCACTGTGCTGCCACCAACACATTTTCCTTCTACTTACAGGCAGACACTGGCATTTGGAGAAAGCATGTAGACATTGTTTTCACAAAGAGGATAAATAATAATTGCTTTGCCCCAGTAAACAAGATGTGCTGCAAGCTGGAAAACCTGTATTGAGAAAACAGGGAAAAATTAGGAGAGAAAAATCAATATACAAACTCTCAGCAAGCATTGCACGCAACAACAAAAAAGTCTCGTTTGAGTTGAAATGAAAGAAAAATGTTCCATCCTTTCACCCTGCCTTCAGAATAAATTCATGGTTTGATATAACATGTGGCAGATCAAAAAGCATTTGACAAGGTTATGAATTTCCAGAGATTCACTTCACATTTCTAGGCAACTTAGTATTTCCTGCCTCAAAGGAATTCCTTCAAACTGTATCAATACAAGTTTAGTTTCTTTTCATGCCCCCAAAAACTATTTTTCTTTATGCACAAAATGCACTGTGTTATACATGAAACATAAAATACGTGAAAAATAAAACAAAAGAATCAGCTTCTACAATGACAGAAACATAAAGGGAACCAACACTGCCTTTTTACTGCACGGAGGTATTTCAGTAATGAGCTACATAAAGTATTTTAATGTGTTAAACAAGTCAGTGGTTGCTAATGGTTCTGAAAAAGCCACATAAATACTGTCTACAAGACATAAAATCCAGCCTGTATCATTAGATGCATTTAACTATGCTTTTTTGTGGAGAACAAAACTACAGAAGCAGTAGGGAATTTCCAGAGTTCATCCCATAGCCAAGTAACACCACAGACCACTGCAGGCAGACCTGGAGTTTTATTACAAAGCAGGACCTTTCCCTTGGAACAAGAGAAGGCACTGACCTGTGACCAGGAGAACATGTGATGATGAGCTGTTTCCCCTGTCACACAGAGCACAGGCTGTGTCCCTGGGTCTGGATCAACCCTTAGGAGCATGGAGCAGCCCTTCCCTCTCTGGGATCATCCCATATAATCATCCCAAATGATCACAGTCATCCACAGGGGTCTCTCACTGGCCTCACAACTCATGTGAGTGCCAGAGTCTCATCCCTCCACTGGCACAAACTTCCCTTTCCAAAGGCTCATCACATCACCTCCAGCAATTCAGATTTGAGAGCTGGTTGTCACTACTGGAAAGGCATTTGCAAAGAGCTGCTGGCTTAGGGAGACTGGCTCAAAATCCTTGCCCAAGCCTAAACTAAATCTTCTTGCCATGACTGCCAAGTCTATCCACTAATGGACTAAGGGAAATGGATGGGAAGGTTTGTACAGGCATTCACAAATCTTTGGTAGAAAATATCTTGGCAGCTCCAGGGGAAGCAACATATTTGGCCATGGCAGCTGTAGATCTGCACTTGCATTTTGGGTGCTTCATTTGCATGTAGACATCAATGTGGCAGGACCAAGGCAGGCCACTGTGGTGTCAGTCAGGAGTACAATCTGCTTTGGTTTTAACTACCAAACAGGAGGCACAGAGAAGACAGAGCCACTCTCCTCAGAGGAACACAGAGACAGGCCTTGAGGCAACACAGACAAGGAGAACAATGGGAAACTCCCATCAGGAATAGGAGGAAAGGTTTCACTCTGATGCTGGTAAGGTGCTGGACCAGAGAGGCTGTGGGAGGCAGCCCTGGAGGTGCTCAGAATATGAAGAGAGGTTTTTCATCAGCTGTTTTAATGGACTTGTCCTGAGCAGTGGTGAGGACCAGAGACCCCCGAGATGGGAACCAGAGACACTCCAGGATGGGAACTCCCATCCAAGATGAAATGTGGCTGCAGGGCTGCTCAGCACTGTCCCTGCACCCCTGCTCTTTGTTTCTCCAGCCTTTCCCCAGGCTCCAGGGCTGGTACTTTCTCCCTGCTCTCTGCTCACACCGAGGGAGCTGCCGTGCCCCTGGCCCACACAAGCCCATGGGCACACAGGAGAAAACACCTCATGATTTAAAAAGCTCTCAGCAGCTGCTGACAGCTCCCCGTACCTGCAGCAATGCCAAGTCAGCATCTTGAGCCAGTTGCTGCAAATTCTTCACAGCAGAGGTAGTTTTAATTACTCTCACCAGGGCAGGAGAGCAGTCCAACGGGAGCTCATTAAGCAATGACTTCTCATCATTTAAAAGTAATAAGGCATGGTAAGGCCTGCAGAAAAACAGAATACATTTGCACAGTAAACTGTAGCTTTTCCTGAAGGCTTTGTTATTCCCACATCACGATACCTGGGGTCAATGTAATGGCAAAAAAAGAATTTCTAATATCATCCTTTTGCTCTAACTGCGTTCAAAATAAGCATATTTTTATGTCACAGCGTAAGACACTGCCTGTAAAAAGGAGACAGAGGGCTGTATGGTAACTGGATACCCCAGTGACAAGGAAAAAAGACTGCACTGCATTGGCACACAATTGAGAACAGTCTGAAAACTGCTCATTTGCATTACTGAAATACAGAATGGAGTAGAAGAAAGGAAGAAAGCAGAAGTTAGTTACTTTTGCAGGTAAACAAACACAGGAAATAAGGTATCACAGGACCTGGGCTCTCTTTCTTCTAAAAGCAGAATTACTTCTGGGTCAACAGGTTAAAATGAACACACAATTCCTGGCTGCAAACAGTGCAGGCCACTCTTGCAGCATCCCCTCAGTACACCCATCTAAAGTGAACACCAAGGCTGTGGCTTCCCACCACCATAAATCCAGCAGCACCACAGAGCCACAGCAGCAGCTCCAGGGAGCCCTGTCTGAGCCCAGGGTCCTCTCCTCCACAGCCCAATCACACCATCCGCCTGCCCGTGCCACCCCAAACATCTGCAGCATCACCCTTGGAACAGGAGCAAGGACTGGCCACACTGAGGGGCAGAGCTTGCTCTTACCTGATGGATTTCAGACTTCTCTCAATTGCTTCTGGGGGTATGAAGTTGGTGGCAACATAGTGGATTTTGTGAGGAAGGCAAAAACTCACTTCCAGCCAGTTGTTGATGTGTAAACGAACCACCCCTGTCGTGCAGAGACTAAAATAGGAAAGCAATAAATCCATACAGCATTTACCCTGTATCACAAATGAAAACAGTAGTCCAGGGTCACCCCTGCACAGAAATCAGATCAGGACAGGAAAAGACTGAATAAAAGAATGCACCCTGTCTGTCCCCTGGCTGGCTGAGGACCAGCTGACTCCAAACTGCAAGGGCCTCCCACAGCTGGATATACAGAGCATCATCCCCTAGAGCATTTTGAGGGAGATTTGAAAGACTTCACCACTAACCTTCTGCTCCCTCTGCTCTTAACATTGCAGCAGTGTCTCAAGTTAAAGAAGTTTACTCAAGATCTACTGCGAGGCAAAGGAAAATGCTCTAGGCCAAAGCTGGAAAGGGCAAAGATGAACTGGGCACGTTGTTTCCACCTTCAATTTCCACCTTCCTCTCCAAGCCAAAAGAAAAGAGGATGTCTGTACTGGGCAAGGGCTGCTCCAAGCAGCACATTTCCACAATAACAGCCTCCTTCGGTTCTGCTTAGGTTGTTTGTTTCCTTACTAACCTGTTCCTGCTTGTCACATGAAATCAGAAATGTTCCTGTTACATGGTTTCTTCATTCTAGGAAACCACAGGGACTGAGCTAAACCCTTCAGCTGACTCCAGACAACAGGACTGGAGTGGAAGTGATGGATGTCCCAGGAATAATAAAGACAATAAAATCTGACCCTGGTGCTCAGCCTGGAAGCAACAATAAGCCTCTTTTACTTAAAAAAAACCAGAAAAGCTGGAGATTAGAGCCATGAACATCATTCAGGTGCTTTTTCATAAGTCTGCAAATCTAGACAAAAGGTGCAATACACCTCAGGAGGGAACTATATTTACTTAAATTGGGTAATGTACCATAAGGCGCTAAGCCAGTACCACCCTGCAAACCTCCTCAATATTCCCATCCCATGGGCAGGGAATGCTGGCCTGGGAGCAGCTGTGCAGGGAGGAAGCAGCAATGCCCACCACACCTTTTCATGAGTTAGGAACACATAAACTTATCAATCTCAACCTCTACACCTGAGAAATGAAATTGTCAATGCCCTTTGATTTTAAACTTTCTTCCCAAACAACGTTTTTGGCTTAAAATCAAATTCAAAGTTTGCACTCTGAAAATTCCACCCTGAATTTTACATTCAAAGTGTGTTGAGAATCGCAATTTGACTTTTGTGTCAATAACTGCCATGAATTTCCCCCCTCTAAACAAAGCAGATTAAAAAACATGCCAGGAACAGGCCGGGAGCAAATACACGTCTGGAAAAGTCTTTATGTGGTGATTTAACCCTTTATAACCAGCCTTCAACTGCAGGCCACAAGCTAACATGCTCTTTTTCAAGCTCATCTGGCTGTGTAGAGGGTTTGGAGAGAGCAGAAATTTCAGCTTTAAACAAAAACATTGGGTAGCTTTGGCTGCTGGTGGAACTACTCACCAAACCACAAGAGAGTGGTGAGAGAGCAAACACCATCCCCTCCCACCTCACACATGATCAGACTCATTGGGGAACATTTCACTGCAGACAATGCCTTTCAAAAGGTTTTGTTCTCAAATCTTGCATTGAACTCTGGAAAATGCTGATTTTTCAAGCAGCAAATGGAGCAGATATATTATGTTTTTCTCTTTTTAAAAGGCACTGAGAGGGTGAATCCAGTGTCTCTCTGGCCCCACCAGCTCTCATCTGCTCAGAGGCTCCCAGCCCTGAAGGAACATGCAAAGCACAAACACCTCTGGTTTAGTTCCTTAACTGCTGCAGCTCCAGTAACACTGCTTATCCCACCACAAAACAACTGACAGATAAAGTTGGATTCCCTCAAAATACAGCAGGGAAAAGGGCTGAAGCTGTGGTTATCCACACCATCTCCCTGGCCAAATTCTCACAAGGGGAAACACGGCAATAGAGGAATGGGACAAGCGAGTTCAGAGACCACCTGAAAGCTCTTGGGGTTGTAAAAACAGGTTACCCAAGAGCAGCAGAGATACATGAAAGCATGAAACACTTGCAGGGACATTTTCCCTGCAGAGTTTAACATTCAGACAAAGATCCAGTTGGTTCTTTGGTCCAAGTGCACTAAGGCAAAAGCTTTAATTACATAATTACACTCTCCACAGCATAATTTTGTCTACAGTGCACTCTACAACAAAAGCCTAGAATTAAAGACAACAAGAAAACCAGATTTTCAGTTCTGATCTGGATCTTAATTTTATTCTTCTGCATTTGCATTCAGCTGTACAATTTCCAGCCCTCATTATAGCTTTATGCACACAATTTCTCCTTCACCTGCCCCTCCTTGGATAGAAAATAATTAGGTGTCTGAAATTTGACAAGGAACAAGCTACACCCTCCAGCAGCAACACTTGCAACTGCCCTCAGCCAAACAGCAGAGTTAAATTATGTCCCCAGTATAGACACAAAGATTCAGGCAATAGGACATTAAACTCTCCAAGACATTTTATTCCATAAAAACTTCATTTCAACATTTTTTTAATCTCTGGTTTAATAGCACCTGATGGGCAATCTGAGGGATACATGGGCAAGGATCAGGATGATCAGATAACAAAGTTTAAAATTGAGACAGGGAGAGGCAAACAGGAAAAAGCTGTTTAATGTCTCTCCATCATAAGGCCCATGAGACATCTCATGATACAAGAAGGAGCAAAGTTCAGAAGAAGTAGAAAGAAACACAGAAAGTAGTTAAAGCCATGGACCTCCTTATCAGAGGATGCTGTGGCTGTTAAATATTTACTCTGGCTCACAGGATTGTGGGCTAATTCCGGGAAGTGAGATCAGCTGAAAGCTGCTGAATGTACAGAAACCCCTCCAGAGCTGCAGGAAGTTGGGGAATATTTTAGGGACTATCACTGCTCTTTTGCTCTATTCTGCTGTGTTCTGAACTGTGAGCTACTGCCGCAAAATAACATGAAAGTTTGCCAGCATCTCCCAGAACTGCAGCCTTTTCCATACCTATTGGCAAAACAAAGAAATCCCACTTCATGTTTATAAGAGTTATGAATTTTTACATATACACATCTCATATCACATCTATCCTGTTTATATCAGAAATTAACCCCAGGTTTTTGAGTGTGGTGGAGGTGAGCTTGTAGCTTTGGAGTCTGTTTTTCCTAGAGATTGTGACTACTCAGAGCTTTGAAATTATTTCACATTTCCTTGTAAAGGACAAAGGGCTGTCCTTTGATAAATAACTGTAGTTGGATTATATTTTACAGCACAGCCACAGAAATCACATCTAATAATTCATTAAGGCTCATAGAATTATTCCCTGAGCTGCTGAGATGGGCTGGATCTACCACTCAGTTCAAGTCCCACTAGGCTAAAAATTTATAAAGGCTCTTTCTATATTAAAAAGAAGAAACAAACAATCCAAACCTCTCCATACTTTCACTTTTATTCCAATGCAAAGCTAAGAGAAATTTGCTAGAACCAGCCAGGCAGTTAGTAACTATCAAGCTCACATATTACCTGCACTTGCAGATAAAACTGTGTGAAAGCTCCTTAGAAGAGACACATATTGTAACACCAGTAAGTTTTTCAGCACTGGAAGACCTGAAAACTTTCTTGGGCCTAAAAACCATTGCTTTCTGTTCCACACCAATGCTTCAGTTTTGGGAGAAGATGAATGAAGACTCTCAATTTTCTGAATTAATCAAAAAGAAACATTTTAGTTCTCTCCATTAGAGAGAAAATGTCCCAGGAAGTAGATGCTGAAAGCCTCCGAGCTGTCAGTGTAATACCACTCCATTGCTAGTCAAGACGTCCTGGATACTGATCCTGCCTTATGGAACACAGGCATCTCATTCAAAACCAAGGAACACTTTGAACAACAGAAATATTCCCCTACTTGTGGTTTTGCACAAACCAATTTGCTCAGGGACACGTTGGGTCTTGCCCGAAATACCTCAGCACCATCTACAGGAAGCCAAGGGCTCAACAGCACCTCTGGAGCAACCCTGGAAATTGGGCTGGGATTGCAGAAATCAGCAGGCACTTGGAAATGCTGGTTGGAGCAAATCTCAAACAGAGAGCTGGGCTCCATCTGCAATTCAAAGTGCTCTCTCCACTCCACTGGCTGTTCTCCTACAGCCAAAGGCTATGCCAGAAGTCTCTGTAAATTCAGAACAGCACATTGTCACTGCATGCATCCAAAGGTTTACCCTTCCCAGCAGTTCCTTCTCCTTTAAAAGCAACAGAGCAAATCTTTCCATCTTCCCTCTGAGGTCATTCACACTCCTCCACACTCTCTAGGTGGCCTAAATCCCTCTTGAAATGTGGTGTCCAAACTGGATAAAATATTCATTACAGCAGGAGTTTTACAACTGTGAGCAGGATTGGTGCCTATCTTACAGACAAGACTTATTTTATGCATTCTTGTCTATCTGGTTTTTTTTGTAACCCCATGTCACTTATGACTAATCCTCACTTCACAGAAGACCACACAGACTTCACTCCAGAGCTGCTGCCACACAGGAATAATTAATTCATCCTGGACTTGCAGAAAAAATTGTACTTCCAGAACCTTTTTTCTACTTTACTACTTTATGAAAAAATAATTTTAAATCTATGCCTGCCTGGCAAGGTGCTACAGCTCCTCTCAGCTGATCTGACTGCAGGTATAACAAGCATATTTCCTATGCTCTCATATGAAGTATTAATAGAAAAACCCTGCAGAACATCTCCTTATCACCCAACAACACTGTCAGCTCCTTTTCAAGTACAACTTCCCAAACAAGCACACAGGCACTTCAGATTTTTACCAACACCTTATTTTTTACATTTGCTTTTGACAGTGTCATACAAAAGTGTCAAAATCCAACTTGCACCACTTCTTCCCTGTTCACAGTGCCTAAATGAGGGAGAAACTGCCTTGTTTTACAGCTGGGGGCAGCACCAAAGTGTATTTCTCCAAGGTCTGTCTAATCCTCCTTATCTCCGGGAAGGCTCACACAGCACAGCACAGTCCATGAGCTCGGGCTCTCTGTTGCTACAGTCACAGCTAAATGCCACAAGATGTCACTGTGTCCCTAAAATATTTGGAAACACGATTAGGGTTTGCCCAGTGATAAATATATAGCCCTAGAGGAACAAAAAATGTAATTGGAATATTAGAATTACAGGCTGCATAAAAACTGCCCTACTTTAAAGTTTCAAAACTTACTTAAAACTTACTTAAACTTTAGTACTTAGGTTTTGTGCAAGGTGTGTGGAACCACATACCACATTTCTTCAAACAAGATGAAATTTGTGCTCTTGAACACAAAGAGCAGCTTAGCAGAAGTTTTCTGATGCTCTTTGTAACCATTATATTATGTAGGCTCCCAGTGCCTTACCTTACAGGGCTCTGATCCCCTTTGTACACGAGAAGCCACTACCCAGGGAGGATAAAGGGTTCCCTGAGAATCTCCAGTCTGACTCCCTGAATCCCTGACAAACACCCCAAGCAAGGGCCACAGCATCTACCCTCTCAACACAGAAGTTCTGTGTCCCTCTGTCCAGGCCCTTCCCCAAGCACATTTCCTGGCTGCAGGAGCCTCTGGGCCCCAGGAGGCAGCACTGACAGGCACGGGCTCCTGCTAAAGTTCAACGACAGCCCCACACTGCTTTGAAACCTTTGCCAGAACTTCTAATCCAGTCAAGAAACAGCATGTTACACTTTCCATTCTGCTGGAAGTCTCAGCATCTCATCCAAATTTGCTGTCCAGACATGCACAAATGGGGCCAGGGCAGCACCTGACTTGCCATCAGTGCTCCTGCAGCACTTTCCCCTTAGCTGCAGGTTTAGAGCACTTCCCCAGTGCTGGGATACCCCTGTTATGACACTTGTCAGTTCTGCACTTCACTTGTCAATAGCTGGCCCTGTGCTAAGGAAGAAAATAATAATTTTCTTGTGACAGATACCATCAGCTTTTAAGAACAAGACACCAAAGACAGACCAAGGTAATGATTAGGATAGCAGTTCTGCAAACATTTCACCTGACTTCCAGGCTTCACATTGTTCTGCCTGGTTTAAAACCCAAATCCCAATGATTAACAGCATGAGGAAGTGGGTAATATCCTCAGGAAAAAAGCCAAGAGATTTCAGTGAGAAACAGCATACTATGAGCTAAGACTAAAATCCAACTTACCTGTCATATGTCTCTTTGAGATCTCTGGCCAGTTTGCACTTGGGTAGGATGTGATGAAAAGGTGACTGGGGCCCTTCTGTGGCTACGGAAAAATTCAAAACAAGAAAGCAAATAGCTGCCTTCAAATCACAGAGTTTCCTCTTCCCCCACTGGCTATGAACCTGTATCTTAGGGACATAATTTCTACCATTTTAATCTACAATTAGCTTTCAAATCTTTTACAATAACTCAAGTTACACTTTAAGATAGTAATAGTGAATTATTGCCAACTTCTGCTAAACTTCAACTCAGTTAAGCACATGTAACCAAATTTGACAAATGATGACTTTAAATGCTTTGTTTTTCTAGATGTTAGCTTT
Source organism: Irena cyanogastra (assembly GCA_013397155.1). Lineage (NCBI taxonomy): Eukaryota > Metazoa > Chordata > Aves > Passeriformes > Irenidae > Irena > Irena cyanogastra. The sequence continues at coordinate 57,747 of VWZV01000374.1, read as the reverse complement.
AATTTTTAATGCTTGCAGCAAGATAATGCATCACTGTCAGAGTTCACCTTAAATAGTACATATTGTTATAGTACATTTTCCAAGTACAGTCTATAATAATGCTCTGCAACTGTTTGCTAGTCAGGCAACAGCACATAAGAGTAAAGCTTCCACATAAGGGGTCTGGTGACTCAGCAGACAGCATTAAAACATGCAGAAGTTTCTCTAGGTTGGGTGAAGCAGGCCACACAGGAGCTCTTCCATGTCAGCCTGACAGAGAGAGGCAACTGCGATGGCTCAGTGCACAGTCTGCAGGGATTATGCTGAACTTAACTAGCAAAGAAAGCAAAGAAACTACTTCACCTCTAAAACTCACATCTCTGCATAGGGATAGTGAACTTGGCCAAATGCAGGGAAAAGCTGTCAGAATGCTACAGAGCACCAAAACTTGTTCACAGTGATCCCTGACACAAGACAAGCAAGAAGGCACAATCAGCACCTTGATTGATGCGTCTTGGCTTACTACAAGTAAAGTAACAAGCTTTTTTATTAGAGTCTAACTGTACAGTAGTTAACAGATTTTGTAAAAATTTTTGTTTGTGTTTTAAGGGTTTTTTAAGCTTTGCTATTTTTTGTCTTAAACTTTTTTTCAAAGTTTTTTAAAAATTATTTCTTTTTTTTTTACTTTTCTTGAGATTCTATAATTTGTTTTCTAAAAGCACTGACTTGTACATTAGCAATATGTTGTGGAGAGGTGAGCTTACTGTAAGCTGTTAACATTTGCGTTATAGTTGGAGGTCAATTAGGTAAAGTTAAAATAATTTTTTTTTACATTTTTTGTTAGCATTAACAAAAGTAAGGTTTTGAATTTGGAAGAGCGTTCCTGGACCGAGCCACTGCTGCTCAAAGCACTCACTCTCTGACATGGCAGACACCTCGTCCTGGATGGCCAGGATGAGCTTGGCCTCGCGGGTGAGGTACTGGCAGCGGCGCTCCTCGTGCTGCAGGACGATGGCGATCCTGCGCGACAGGTTGTGCAGGCAGCTGATCACCGACGGGTCCGCGTTGGCCTGCGGGAGCACGAGCAGCCACTGAGCCACGGGCACGTGGAAACACAGGGATGATGGGCAACAGGCAAATGGTTTTACAGTGATACCAAAAATCAGCCTCTCGACTGGAAAAATAACAGAATTTTCTCTACCCGCAACCAAGCAGAAGCTCAGCGATGTCCAAATGTAATTTGGATTTCTAAGCTCATCTAAGTGCATCAAAGGAACACCATACCTGGAGTGCGACAGCCCTATCTGGTTTGTTTCTCCAGTTGTTAACGGGCCTTCTACCAGCAGAAAGCAAAGACCTCAACTTCACACAGTGAGACAAAAAAGGGTCAAGCTTTTTGAAAAGGCAGAATATCCCAATGCTCAGGTTAAACTCACTGGCAGCACAAGGGCTGCAGTACCTTTAACATGTTCCACTAACTCCATGTTGCCACACTGTTTGTCCCATGTACTGACAAGGTAACAATTACCAGCTCATGACCAACATTTTCATCTCAAATCTGAATTAATTTGGAGCTATGCTCCCAAAAAAATTCACAAATATGGCTTATTACTAACACTGCATTTATGAAAGTCCCAGAAAGAAAGTGCTAGAAAAATCTATCACATCAGTACAGCTGCCACGGGGGGTGAGGGAGAATTCAGTAGCTCCAGCATGAGTCAGCAGCTGCTTCGTGTTTGTTAAGACATTTAAAGGAATTTAAAGTTCTGCCAAGTGACCACTTGGCACAGAAACCAGCAAACTGTGACTCATCAGTTTTTTGACTCCGTTGTTTGTGCTGAGTCACGCTACGTCGGTAGCCCTGAAGCTCAAACACAGCAGGATCAGTGCTGATTATCACACTTGGGCCTTTGCCTGCTCTGTCTGCCCACTGCAGATGGACACTCATTTTATCTCTGAGGGCCTCCACCCACCTCCTGCACTGCACTACTCCATCCTTGGAAAAAATTTCCACTTGCTTCTTGCCCAACACTTTCCAGAAACCTGACTGCTCCCTGTGAACTAAGAGTGTCTCATTTGGCAAATGGATTTAGTGCTGCATCACTCACACAATTACATCAGTATCATCACATGGCTGAAGGGCAAAGAAAGCAAGTTTTCCTAGAAATTAGATTCCAGAAAAACGTGGGCTAGTCTTCCCTGTGTATGAAAGAGCATTGGTTTCAACACTTCTGCTGCCACATGGCTCAGTGTGCATCAATGTGTATTTGCAGGTGCATCTACACACACTTCCCTGCAAGCAAGCACAGGGCTTTAACAACTCACCAAAACAACACCTCTTAACATACAAAATCTAAAATCAACTCCTCCATTGCAAATTCATCACTCTCTGACCCAGGAGCATCCTAAAGCACAGGAACATTGGATTCCCAGCAGAGCTCTGTGAACAATTTCTGACTTGATTCAGGCAATTGTCTTGTGCAAAACCTTGCTCCTTATCTGAGGACAAGCCATGCAGGCTGGGGCCATGTCCATGTCACCACTGCAAAGCCAGGGGTAAGAAAAGTACTAGTGCTAAAAAGAAAAAAAGTTCCTTTCACAAGCAGGGAGCTGGAGGTTTTTAAATCATGATATGACATCCAGTCAAGCAAAAATCAACTATTTCCATAAAGCTCCCTCTTTTATTTTTAAACGACCTTTGGACTGGGAAAAGAAAGCCAGAGCTCAGAAATCAAATAATGCTTGAACATAATGAAATTTCTCGGGCTTTATACACCTAATTAGCCAAGCCAGGATCCCTTAACACCAGCATCTAGTTAATAGAGGAAGCCTGAAAAAAAATCCAGGCAGAAACTATGTATTTGTTCCAGGTTTTTGCTGAGCATTGAAACCTCTTTATTCTTCACTCGTACCTTTTTCTCATTTAGCTGCTCAGCTGCTGCTCCCTGGCACTCTCCCTTTACAGTGACCTCACTGCTGAGAGGAGGCAGCTTTCAAACACTGGCCATTAATCACAAAAGAAGCCTGGAGTGTGAGCCTACTGCATTGTCTCATGCATCCAAGGCACATCTCACTGTCAGATGGAATGGAGACAGTCCTTACCCTTAGTGCAAACACCACGTTGAACAAAATCATGGTGGGCATCTCTCTCTTTGGTGAGGGGTCAGTTTTGGATACCTGAAAAATATTTTTTAGAAAATCTCATTGGCTAGTGTCAGCTGGAGATAGTAACAAAGGGAAAGTAATTTTAAAAAACAGGGGAAAAAAAGCCCAAGTTAAATAACAAGCTGAGAAAAGAGAACAGACAAATCAATATATAACATCAAATATGACTGGCAAAAAATAGAACTATGATTTTGTTTCTTATTGGAGTGTCACAGTTACTCTACAATACTGCCTTTGCTGTATGAAGACTTAAACCAAAGCCTTTCAGTCAGAAACATGGAAATGAGTGTCAGTGAAGACAGCACTCTTACTGAGTGTCTCTTATTACATTTAGCATCATTAGGGACCTTGGGTTTAAATTATTTAGCACAACTGTCAGATATACTGTCAGCAAAATTCCACAGGTCTCAGGCCACACCTATTCCTTCCTTTCCTAAAATCCCCGTTCAAATTTCATCCTGTTACAAGTTGCTGCTTTTATCAGACAAAATATGCTCTAGAATAGCAGTACTAAAATCAAAGGTTTGATTTTTCCCTTCCTGCAGGATTTCAAACACATTATCCAGCCCCTCTATTCTCTCTGTAGCAGAGAGCTCCATCCCTAAGGCAGATTCAAACTTTCTAGTGACAAGAAACAGCCGGAGCTGAGACAAGCAAGCAGAATTTGCACAGCCAGGCCAACTCCAAAGGGAGCACGTGTCGCCACAAGATGGAGCACAAAATGCAGAGGACATTCCCACCTCCCTGCGGCTCCCTGCTCAACACCCACCCAATGCCGAGTGCAAACAGCTGGAACCTGCCAGGCCAAACAATAGCTGGTCTCTACCCTGCAGCACCTGAGCCAGGGCAAACACAGAGCAGCATCTGCTCTCCCCACAGGTTCCAAGCACCAGCAGTGAACTGCTTGGGGCTGAACTTCAAAATCTGACTGCTTTCACTCAGGAGGCTCAACATCTAGAAAACTAAGAAGTGATACATATTTTGGGGGTGTTTTTTTCTTAAAGTGAAAATTACATTCTGTCAGAAAAGCAGTGATAGAGAGTGGTAAAGGCATTTACTGTGTTTTTCTGTTCTGGAGTTACAGGTTCCAGGACATCTTGTGAATTTCCAAGTGTAAGGACTAATCCTGTTCCTTCCTTAAAATCAAAGAAACTACCACCACTAACATCAGCTGGGATGCAGGCTAGATTTCATATCACCTCATGCCCAGAAAAAAAGACTGAGCTGGGAAAGAAAATGCTGAAGGAATTTGAAGAATTCACAACATTACTACATAAAAAGCAACCTGGCACACAGGATTAAATGTTTGTGCTCTTGTAACTCCTGAATCCCATCGGAATAAGAATTTGCTGAGCTGTCCTGTGGATTAATTTACTGCAGTGTGAACTTTGAGGAAACTCAAAGCAGAGGCTGCTGGGTTACTCCAGACACTGCCTGAGCTTCATGGAAAAGCAGCTCCATCTGGCTTCTTCCTAACTGCAGGAGGGTCCCAGATTTAGACTGCACAAACCAGCAGAGATGGCTGCCTCATTTAGAAGATTCTGGACTCTAGAAAGTTCTGGGGTGCCTCCTGGGGTGATTAGACACACCCAAAAATAAGTTCCTTCAGAAGTAACAAAAAAGTGTTTACAGCTCTTTATAAATTCATTTGCCCAGATGCAATTTCATTTAGACAAACTGAAATGAAGTGACATTTCATGCAATTAGGATTAAACTGATTGGAAAGAATGTACAACAATAAGTGGTGAAAAAATTGCAAATACAAATTTTCAACCTCATTTACAGCACATTTAGGAAATTGAACTTTTTGTGTGAGATTAGTAAAAGAAAGGAAAATTATCTGAGGGAGAACAGACCACTGCTGTCAGAGCCTTGAGGGCACCCAAAGGTCTTAATGGCCCTGGCCAGGACCTGTTCCCACACATGCAACCTCTCCCCACACCAGGTCATGACTTGGGAGCCCCATTTAAGCTCAGCCCAGGGTCTGGAGCTGTGCCTGTCTCCTGGATAGACCCTTGTAAAGTACACCCCACCCTTGTCCTGTCTCCTTCTGCTCCTGGCTGGGGTCCCAATACAGACCCTGGGCCTGGTTCACCACTTGCCTTCTCTGGGGCTGCTGATGGATTTGCACAGCTTGGGCACACTTGAATGCTGTCTTCCAAGACAGTTTAACCTTTTCAGGACTGAGTCTTGGTGATCCTCCATGACATTTCCTGCAGACTCACAACTGACTTCCCAAAGTAGCATCTTCGATGCTTTAGGCCAGCTCCTCGCTGGGATTAAAGCAGTCTGGCCCTCTAAATATCAAGCAGCAGTTACCAACAAGCTGTTTCCACCTCTAATTATAGCTAGAAAGCAGGATAGAATTGGCAAGCAGACTTCTTTTTCCCCAGAAAAAAAGAATGACTTAGCAAATTTGATGAAAAATGAGACCAAAGCAGTTCAGTGAGACCAAAGCAGGGATCAGTGTTGGATTCAGAAATTACCAAAATCTAGTTCATTCCTACAGTTGATCAGGAAGAAGGAACAGGAGGGAATCTTAGGAACACAGAAGCACATGAATTCTTTCCTGGATTTAAGCAGGGCCTTTTACATGGCCCAGGTACCAAACTGCTCTCATTCTAAGGACCCAAAACAAAGGCCATGGAGGAAGGTCTCAATGCAAACAGCAGCCTGACTTGGTCCACAATAAAATTTTAGACCTCTTTCAACATCGTACATATTCCATCTAAGTCTTTTCGATCATCTGCAGCCTCAGGAAAAGTTAAAAGCCAAACAAGGCTGACGCAGCTTTTAGCATTTGTGAAGGTTTTTGCTGGTTTTTTTTTTTAACTGCCACACTAATTAGAGGTGCTAAAAGCTAACTTGCAGTAACTAAAATAGTGAGAGAAACAGCTTCTTGAGTTGGAGTACCCGGTTTTACTTCTCTTTACTCACACTGCTTCCCTGTAGTAACTAGAAGAGTTTCTGTGAGAAGAAGAGTTTCTAGAGTAACTAGAAGAGTTTCTCACTGACAGCTCCCTCAGTTTGCCACTCACTCCACTGACCCAGAAGTAAGTAAAGGACAGCTTGGAGCATCACAAAGTAAAACCAGGATCAACAGCCAACAGGCCCATTCTGAATTCCAGGTTTCCTCACTAAAGCCAGGCAGTTTGTGAAGGCAGGTCCCCAGAGGGGATCTCATACCTACCTGCCCGAGGGCATGCTGGAGCAAGGTGGGATGGCCAACAAAGCGAACATTATCAATCTTCAATTCAAACTTTTTGCCACACATATCTGACTTGGTAGCCAAAATTGTTGCCAGGATGACATCTGAAAACCTTGAAGGGCAGAAACAGAAGTTATTACAGTTTTAAAAAAGCATACCCCCAAAATATTCCTCCAAATACAGATACATTTAACTCCGAAGTTTTTAAGGCATTGTGAATTGTGACTAGATTGCTGTACCTGGAGTACCACCAATTATGTAAAATTAAAGACCCCTAAATTACATCCCTCAGATCATCACAATTATAAAACAGGAAGCATTCACAACAAAGACTGCAGGGTCATGCTCATTTAATTACATGCTCAGCAAAATACATTGAAAAGATTATATGCAGTTTGCTTCAATATAAAAACAGCTGGAGTTAGCCATTGCCTGGATTTAGCTGCAGGTTAATGAACTTACTAAGCAACTACATATTGACACAGCCTGTCACTCAAGCACAACAGATCTTTAAGCCACCCAGTATGGCAGAGGGGAAGGCAAGAAACAGCTGATTCAATTAGAAGAAACACAGCCAATGCTTGTCCTTCCTTTCCCAAAGCTCATCAGTGACATTCCAAGTTCCTCATTTAATAGATCTCCACCTGTGCTCAGCAGACCACTGGCATCTTCTAAGAGCTGCCTGGCCTCACCTGGGCTTTCTCATTTGATAAATCACATTCATGACAGGCCTTCCCAATGCCCAGCCATGGGGTTACTGAATTGCTCTGGATTGATGGGGGCAAGGCAGCAGCTCTGAGACAGGAAGGCAGGTATCCACAAGGAGTCTGCTCTGTGAAACACAGGCACTGCTGCAAAACCAGCTAAAACTCCAGTGTGACAAGGGAGGAATTCCAATTCTCTCCCATGGCCTCGCAACATTGGTCTGGTCACTACCAACAGTTGTTTTCCTCAAGGTGTCCCCTGGGACAGTGAAGCCCAAACCCACAGGGAAGAGGACCTCAGCTGCTCTAGTAAACTTACTGCTCTAGATAGAATAGGAGCAGTGCAAGGCTTGCTATTAACAAGTTCTCTCCTCATCTGTTTTACAGAAGCTCCTACTTGACCAATGAATTTCAGACCACTTTCTGATGAGAGTCGGTTTTTAAGAATGAAAATGTTTATTTTGTTCTGTGTATTTACACTCAGGGATGCGTGTCCCTGCCAGACCATCCCCCTACAGCAGGCAGGTATCCCAGATAACCCAGTATCACTCAGAGAGGAGGGCAGGCATGGGTGTGTGCTGTGCTCACCTTATCTCTTGGCCACAAGTGAGCCCTCCATGCCCAGAGAAGCAATTAATGTACCTTAGTCCTGCTTCCCTCTGAGTCATGGAGTACGACAGAAATTAAGACAAATGCACTCAAGGACACAGGGGGCATTTCTTTTATTTATAAATACTGGATATGAAGGACCACACAGTCCAAACTGCCAAAGCCCCTGGTGCTTGTACAAACAAGTCACCCTGACCACAGCACACTGCTTATGTTTGGTTTATGGAAGGAGCAGCTGTGTACAAACTTCCAAATCCCTGACTGCCCTGCTCCAAACTCCATGCTAAGGGCAAGCAGACTCCAGCCAGAGACTCCTGGGACCATGCTCCTCAGCCACTGGGCTGCACAACTTGGGAAGTCTGGGAGGAAAGGGCAAAGTGACCTGGAACTGGAACAGGACCTGGACTGACAGTCCCTGGAGATCACACTCAAAATAGAAAAAAAAAGTCACCATGCCAGCAATGAGCTTCTCCTCCTCTTTTTGCCCTGTTTAGCTGCTCATTAATAGGCTCATCGTGGAGCCAGGAAGATGGGAACAGCAGCGGATCCAAAAGGAGCATATGTTTTGGAGGGTGAAGGGAGAAGGAGGGCAAACTAGAAAATGTCGGCTTCCTGCTAAGAAATTAGTTACTCTTCCCTCCTCCAGCCTTGGCAAAGGATAACCTGGGAGCTGATAAACTGATCCTTCTGATAACTTCCACAAGGAATTACACCAGCAGATCCTTTAACAGATAAATGTGGTGCTAAAGGTGAGAATCCAGCAGTTTCCCAGGAGAGCTCTTGACACCAACAGCCCTGTCTGCCCTACCTTGCAGGTGGCTCTTTGGGGAGGAAGAGATTAAAAGGTTGATTATGGAAAGTCCTCAGGATCTTCTCACTTAGCAGGGTCTTCTGTGTCTGGGAGAATACTGAACTGCAGCCAGAAGACATGCTCAGGGACAGAATCCTGACACAGGTGCACCTCTTATCACCACAGGCTCTCCCAAGAGTCACCTGGACTCCAACCTCATTCTCTTCCTCTGACAGCTGGATTTAGTTTTGGTGTCTGGGTTTTTTTTAACCCCCAGTGCTCTATGTAATTTTGACATTTCTTAGGCCTCAGGACAATACAGAAAATGAGGAATAGCAGATGCATTATTCCCATTACTTCATTTTGTCACCTCATCTTAGAAAATAACACTTTTTCTTTAAATATTTCAATACGCATTTCCCCATCTTTGGGGTATGTTAAGATGACCTAAAAACACTGACTTCTCAGAGCCCAAGAGTTTGTTAGAAGCAGATTAGGTTTTGCAGGTGGGCAGTAACCCTTCTCCTTTTATGAGATTAGTCTGAGCATTGTGAATTCCAAGGGCAAGCAAACCTCTTCTGTACTAAGGAATTCAGCAGGCAGAAAGAATATACAATAAACAAAAGCTTTGATTTGTCCAAAATATTCTACTGCTCCTCTCCCAAGCACAACATAGCAACAGCACACTGAAAAGAACAAGGGAAGATTCAAACACAAATTCATTTTTTCCCCCAAAAATGGATCTTAACTTTTTGTATGCCACAGGAATTCAAAGCAACATTTTTATAAAGAATTTTTCTTTGATGTAGTTTAGAACAGGATCTTAGTATGTAGGTGAGGCTTATGTTAAGCAGGGACTAGGGATGCATTATTTTTTTTTTCCTTCTGGAGCCCTGAGTTAAGCACTTTTCCCACTACATGTGTACTTATCCCATTCAGCTGAGTGGGGCACCAAGAACAAGCAACCAGCACAGCTGCTCAAACCTGGTCCTCTAAAGAGCTCTCCATCATTACCCTGAAATTAAATAGTTTACGCACTGATCTGTACTTTCAAGTAATTTCTCCTCAGAACACAATTCGACTTAGGGCTCCTTGTTAGAATAACTACAATGCCAAGGCTATACTTGTTGCATTCCCAGATCCTCCCAGCTTTTCCCAATTCAAAGAAGGGACAGTGCCAGACTCATTCTGGATTCCCTACAGGAAGCACAGAAATGTTAGTAGGACCTTGGTAATTATCCTGGCACAAACCTTTAGCAATACATTTCCTACAGACACTGTGATTTAGCATATGATTTTCTTATCATTCAGTGTAAAACAGAAACCAGAAACAAAAGCACAATTAAAAGGATGGTGAGAAAAGAAAGCCATTCTAGACAAAGGTGATTGTTTAGAATGTTTGGTCTTACCCTGAAACCAATTGCTCATCAGTTAGAGGACATTGGTCTCTGAAATGGGAACATGGCCATAAACACGAAACAAAACACAACAAAAGAAAATAAACGAGGAAAGAACACAAAATACAAAAGAGAAAAAAAAAGAGATAATATTAAAAACTAGGATGAACTATTAAGGGTTAAACTCCTGTAAAGGAAATATAACTGTTGAGGAGAGTCAAAAGTTAATGGAAGGTGAATTCCAGGGATATATTGCAGGCTATCTGACAACATGGAGAAAACAGCTAAGGTAATTTAGTCCTTGCAGCAGCAGTGGCTGCTGCCATGTGTTTTCCCACAGTACACAGCATTTATGGAGCTGATTTCCATGGCACTTTTTAATTCATGCTTACCTTAAGAGAAATAGAAGAGGTTGCAGCCTGATTTAGAGCAGATTCTAAACCTCAGTTTCTTTCCTAGACTATTGCTATCATTTACACCAAAGAACCTCCCATGCAGCCCCAAACAACCCACAGCTCTTCCCAGTTGGTTCTACTGCTTCCATACCCACAAGGCTTAGGAAAAGAGGATGCCAAATGTTTATTGTTGCAGGATTCTGTGAAGGGCCTGGCACAAACAGCCACCACTGCTCCTGCAGAGCTCCACACAGCAGGCACAAGGCTGGCCAGACCCACAGCACACACATGAAGTCCTTCTATGCCCCTCTCTGTGCCCCAGGCAATAAGCACAACTTAGGAAATGGAAGCTGAAAAAGCTTTCAAGGCAAAGAAAGTGATTCTTTACAAAAGGTGTACAGAGCAGGACTGAGTTAGCACCTGTACTCACTTTTATATCAGAAACACCTGTTTCCATTTTAACATCCAACGGACACTTTTTCCCTCAATTAACATAAAAAAAAGGACTTGTTTCCTGAAACGACTTCATAAATGTACTGAAAAAATTAATCTGAAAAGCTTTACACTATCCCACAGGAGAAAGGGGAGGCAAACTGAAAACCTCTAACAATTACTGAATACAAAACACAGCAGATTTCTGCCAGTCACAATGAAAAGAGAACCTAGAGAACCTAAACTACACAATGGGATGATATTACAGGAATGGTGTTCCAAGGAATGGGGGGATGAATGGAAAAGCACAGGCTTACAGAAAGGAAGCCTTTCAGAACAAATACAAGGAAGAACATTGGAGTCCAGTGAAAGAGGGACAGAGGAAACAAATGTTATCACAGGAGAACTACTGTTCGTTAGAAAGGGACATTCAAATCCTTGTTTGTCAGTAACTTGGGGTTTTTGTACCAGAAGCGTTTGCTAAATTTTCTAAAACTCCTTCAGCTAATCAGCTTTGCTACTGAAAGTGCAAAGTCTGCTGTAACATATGTTACTATATGTGCCTCCTCATTAGAATATTTGCTGTCTGGCTTTACCACCTTCAGAAAAGCTACAAAAAACTATTTCAAACCAATTTAACATAGCATTATCTTATGACTTCAAAGGAATAATTGCCTCATTTTTTCAGAGGAAAGGAAGAAGACTGGCAGGCATCTCCATAAACATTGGGAGGGGGTGTATTCCTGGTAAAATACTCAGAAACTGAAAGATGTTTTCTTTGAAAAGTGCAAATGATGAAAGCCTGAGAAGAAGCCAACAAAGAGAGACACTTAACAAGCAATTTGTTTTGACAGTGACAGTCTTCTGAATATCTTTTTGTTGCATGGCCACAATCAACACACCTCAAACACTTCTGCTGCTCAACTTGCTTTCAGCAGGAAATAAAATATGTATTCTGAAGACCCAAACACAGCTCCATTGAGCAGAAATCAATACAAGCAAACACACCCCAGTAACCTGGAAGAAGGATTATCATGAATAGACTGCCATTGTCCATAAAAAAACAAAAAGCCTAACAATGACCAGGAAATTGAGCCTAGAGGCTAAAAGAAATCCAACTATCTATACAAATATGCTACATGGAAATGGAGTTAAGGCACCTAAACTGATCTAATTTTGTCCCTCCTGAGAGCGTTAAGAAATACATGCACCTCAACTGCTCTAGGAAAGGTCAGTTCCAAAGTAATTGATCTGGGTTCCAATAGCTCAGGGGTAAAAGCAACAGTAATCTTACCTAGGACACAATTGGTGCTAGATTATTAATGTATTAAGGACAGCCATCCAGTATAAAAAAGGATGACTCCAACCTTCTTAGGAACTATTGCAGCTACAAGATAAATCTGAATAACCTTTGTACAGAGCATGCAGTGGGAAAACCCCAGCCCTACAACACTATCAAACTTGCCATACACCACTAACCCAACCTGCCAGTCTGCCCACTCCACAGACTCACTCTGTGACACCAAAAACACCCGTGGGTGCTCCTGACACACAGGGATTGAAATGAACCTTTTTCCAACTCTTGCTCGACAAAGTCTTCCAAAAATAATACAAAACCACTTCATAAATTACTTTTATTGTGGACAATTTCAGACAGAAAATCATCATCACCAGAAAACAGACTGGACTTTATGCTGATAAAGTCTCTCTATGGACTGAGTGCACCGAGTGCCCAGGAAGGGAACTGCTGCACTGCAGAAGAAGGATCTTACAGGGATGGAGCTGCCACTGAAGGAATGGCTCTTACAAAACCATTGCTCCATTCCTGGTCTCTACAACCTGATCTTCAATGGAAACACACAAACTGAAGCAAAAATTCATTATGTTGGTGAGGAAAAAATCAATGATGATATTGGTTTAATGGCATATGAAAGTTGAACTCCTTTCCTTTCCCAGCTTACAAAGCAGGTGCATCTCCCTTCTCCAGGGGATCTGCACTTTTCTGCCTCCACTCTCCCCTTGGAATCTCTCCTATTCAAGGCACCAACCTCTGTTACTCCTAAAATTGCCTGAAAGAAATCAAAGTTGGAGCAATCCGTTGCACAGTTTTGAAGATGCCTTTTTGTCTTCTGCTGGAAAAAGCATCTGTATACTTAAAACCTGCATATTTTTTCCACCTGTATCAGTGAAAAATATGAACTTTGACAACAAAGCTCCTCTTGTCTAATTTCAATTAACAGCACTCAGTATATAAAGAGCATCAGCATGTTCTTCTACTAGCAGGTACCACCGAAGAGGACACATTTAACTGCTACATCAGTTGTGTGGGATGCAGGGGACTTAAGAGTGACAATTACACTGCTGCTGGGAAAAAGCTTTCAGTAATCAAACTGGAAACAAACACAATTTTAAAAGGGACTTTGAATTTCAGAAAGCAGATGCCCAGCCATATAAGCAGCACCAGCAGTGTTCTAAACTCCAATATTCAGCATCTAGAAGAAATAAACTTTCAGAGCAACAGAAATGCTGCTGCACTGCTATTTCCCTTTTCATATGCATGGGAGATATAGACAGATCTGAAAAAAATTCTTTTATTAGTAACAAATACCTGACCAGGAGATTAAGCATGAACTCTCATGCCCAGTGTTCTGGACATCACTACAATGAAACAATCTAAATATTTGTTTAGTGTAGGTTACATGCCAGCACATTGAATTTAAAAATCTGTTTCAGGAAAACAGCAGTTTTCTCACCTAACCATCATTTGAAATGATAAAAGCTTTTCCTACATCACTGCAGTAACCACATATTGTCTCACACTAATTCAGCAACACAGGCAACATACAATAAACATAGTCACACATTAAGTGCTTTGGCCAACCTGCCAAAACAGCAGAGGGAACAAGAATCACTATCAGACAGAAGTTAGTATCATTCCAACACCTTCTTAATCTACCCAGCGAAATTCTAGAGCCAGGGTTTTGAACAGCCACCAACAAAACCCCTGGGATAAGCAGCAAACGTATGCACTGAGCTCTCCTGCCGTCCACAGCCCAGTCTGAAAAGCCAGTCACCAGTTCCCAAACATACAAATGGTTTGCTCCCCCTGCAGCTCTGCCCTGTCCATACTGCACTCAATGGACACACAACCAAAGGTTGTGTTTGAAGGTTGCAGAGGCATCAAAAGAGGCAGAAGATACAAATTACCTCAAGCAAAATATGTTTTTGTAAGATCCCAGTACCAGAAAACCAAGTTAACTGATGTTTACAGTCACATGGGTCATTTTGATTTCAGCTAAACCATTCTCTGTCATAAAGTTAACAACAATCTTACATTTTTGGGGGGTGGGAAAGTGATTATTACTTCCTTAGTACTCTAATAAAAGAGAAGAGCAGCAACTACCTCTTTTTTATTAATACTGGAGATTAAAATACATATCACAAAAAATATCTGCAAGTGAACTATGGGCCAACAAAAAACTTTTTCTCTCCCAGATTTCTCTCGTATCTAGTAGTGATAAATTTAGAACTATGCAGCAGATCTCAAATGTTCAACAGAACTAATTAGAGGGTCTATCCATACATACACACATGCTGAACACCACACTGCCTATTTTCAGTGTGTTTGTTACCCTCTGATTTCCTGCACTTAAAAAACTCTCTTCAAGAAGTCTCAGTTTCCTTTTGAGCCACTGTGTCACTCCACTGACACAACAGCAGCTCTGTCTGGAGAAACAAAATTAGTTATTCATTAGTGCACAGCAATTCCATAAGACCATTACATGAGGTAGGGAAGAAGTTGAGGCAACTGAAAAATACATCCAGTTAGAAGTAGGCAGGTAAAGAAAAGTGGGATTTTGCCAGAGGATTAATACTCCTAGTTTGAAAGGGTAACATTGCCTTTCTAATGAGCACAGAACAGCTGACTTATACCTTGCCCAGAAAACAACAGATTCAGGAGCAATTCCTGGTGAGACAGTCCGCTTTACTAAGCACTAAGTTGCTCATAACTTGATATTAAAGCATTTTTTTTGCCAGGTTGTCTTCTATACAGTCCAAGAGAATGTGCCTAGGAACTAAGAGGCAAGAGAGCAGGAGGCTGTCTCTCCTCCATTTCAACCTCTTGGGCCAGAAGAAATGTTTTCCCTCCTACCTGGAGTCCCCATCTTGATCTTCTGTGGTGTCACCAGAGCCATTCACAGCGTATCGACTCCTTGGTTTGTCTGAAGCAAAGGATAAAGATAAATTTACCCAGGAACAATCTGCTTAATGTATGTTTGTATGTTTCTCTATTCTCACTCAAAAGAGCATAAAAAAATAGGAGAAAATTTTTATCCTTCAGAGGATGAAGAGGAAAAAGTGAAACATTTGCAGAAACTGACACGGGTAACCGTTTGCAGTTCAAGTGAAAAGTGAAATCCTGACCAATGCAATTTCCCTCCTTATTGCTCACCTTTTGGGACAATTATAATGCACCCACAGTCACAGGAAGGGAAATCTTTTACCAACAAAAAGCAGGAGGGGGGGTAGCAGGGAAACTGTCAGCAAAAAAAAACAAAAAACTTTCCAGATTTCACCTATAAAAATGGAAAGGGAATTAGAGATGAATCTCTCCTCATAAACTGATTCACAATCTAAGCAGGGGAGTCAAACGTCTCCCAGCACACAGCCATTAGCACACAACCCAAATCACACAGCTTCATCACCCCACAGCACCTTTAGGCCTGCACTGATACTGGTCCCAGTCCAGCCACAAGCACTATCCCAAATCACATGCCTCAAAGTAAGAGTGCAAGCAGTGCTGGTACCTGAATAGTCCCACGGTCCTGTTTTCCAGAAATTTAACCTCCCCCAGAACACTATTCAAGACCACAGACTGAAGTTTCATGCTTTCTACCCATAGTGTTTACCAACTCCCTTCTTCCCAATCACTGTCTTTCTTCTCATCTTGCCTCCTCCTTCCCCTGCAGCTCCCAAAACCCACGAGATTCACCTGCTCTGGGACAGCACTAAAGTACCAGGTGGATAACAACACTTGGCACTAATGTGGTTCAACTGAGGTGGGATGAGAGGGGTCCCAGGGCACCTGGGGGGAGTGAGGGCACTGCAGGGCAAGGGCTGAGAGGTGCAGAGTCCCATGGGGAGTTGTGAGGGGTGCCAGGTTCTCATGGACAGGAGGAGTGAGGGGAGCCAGGTACCCACAGAGAGTGTGGGGGGGGATGACAGGTACCCAGAGAGAGTGTGAGGGGTGTGTGGGGGATGACAGGTACCCATAGAGAGTGTGAGGGGTGTGTGGGGGATGGCAGGTACCCACAGAGAGTGTGAGGGGTGTGTGGGGGATGACAGATACCCACAGAGAGTGTGTGGGGGATGACAGGTACCCACAGAGAGTGTGAGGGGTGTGGAGTGCCAGGTGAGGGGTGTCAGGCCTCCATGGACAGTGTGAAGGATGTGAGGGGGGTTCCGAGCCCCCACAGGGGGTGTGAGGGGTCCGTGTGGGGTACCAGCCCCCCACGGGAGGATGCCAGGCCCCGGCGGAGGCTGCTGCGGGCGCGGGGCAGCCGCAGCTCCCGGCGTCGGCACTTACTGTCCTGCGCGGCGAGGTGCTCGGCGCCGCGCTGGAACGGGAAGCGGAACAGCAGCTTGTTGCCGCGGCTGCCTGAGCTCACCAGGATCACGCTGATGGGGCTGGTACTCTCGCCCATGCCGGCTCGGCTCGGGCTTCCCGCAGGAAGGGCCCTGCCGCTGCGCCTTCCGCTTCCGCCGGCACACGGCGCGGCCGCCGCTACCGGCACCGGCGGGGACAGCGCGGCCGGATCGCCTCTGCCCGCGGCCTCTGCCCGGTGCGGCCCTGCCCCTCCACCGCACGGCCCGTGCCCAGTGCAGCCCAATGCCCCCAGTTCTGACCAGCATCTCATGCCTCCCATGGCCCGTTCCCAGTGTAGCCCAGTGCTCCCAGTTCAGACCAGCACCTCAGCCCCATCCCCAAGTGCTCTCAGTTCTGACCAGCAATTCATGCCCCCACAGCTCGTTCCCAGTACAGCCCAGTGCTCCTAGTTCATACCAGCACCTCACCCGCAGCCACAACCCCTGTTGTGACCAGCACCTCACACACAGCCCTGTACTCAGTATAGCCCAGTGCCCCCAGTTCAGACCACCAATTCACACACAGCTCCCTTCCCAGTACAGCCCAATGCTCCCAGTTCTGACCAGCATCTCATGCCTCCCATGGCCCGTTCCCAGTGTAGCCCAGTGCTCCCAGTTCAGGCCAGCACCTGACACTTTCTCTCACCCCAGTGTCCCATGGACGCCACTCCCTGTTCCACTCACTCCCAGTTTATTCCAGTGTTTCACATGCCTGCAGCCAGCACCTTCCAGCTCAACCCAGTGCCCCAGCATGGCCTGGCACCCCCAGTTCAGCCCCATACTCAGACAGTGCATGGTGGCCCCAGCCCTGGATCCCTCCCCAGGGGCTGCTGGATCCTGGACCACCCAATGCTGTTATTTGGCCACTTTGGGTCATTTGTGGGCTTTCAGCCACTTCAGTCATTAACTCCAGAACTTTCCTGAGAGCTGGTAGCAAAGAGCAGCGAGGGCTCATCATCTCCCCCATGCCCAGACCTGGGTTATCATCCTCATGGAAAGAGTGGACAGGCACTGGAACTGCCTGGGGCAGTGGTGGAATCACAGTCCCTGGAAGTATTCAAAAACATGTGGATGTGGCACTTTGGGACATGGTTTAGTGGTGGGCTTGACAGTGCTGGTTTGATGGTTGGACTCAATGATTGCAGAGGGCTTTTCCAACCTCGACGATTCCGTGATAGCAGGGTGCCTGCAGGGGGGCAGCTGTGGAAGTCAGACCTGTGGGCTCCCCGTGCTCATGAAAAGGCTGGCTTGGCCTTGTTGCTCATGTTCACTTCACAGCTCTGATAACACCCTGCCTTACGGTTCCTGTGCTTTTACTCCTGCCTCTGCATGGGGAAGGGTGACATTACTCCCCTGGCAGCAGTCTTGGTGCCTTCATATTTTTTTGTGTTTGTGTTTGAGATCAGAAGTTATCAGCAATTATATTTGAGAATGCCCTGGGGTCAATTTTATCCAAATTCTTCTGTATTTCATTGCATTACTTAGATGCTTGGACACTCTGATATCCCCACTCTGGGTATTGCTCTGCAGTCCCCTCAGGGACCTGGGACAGAGGTGGGTGGCTTAAGAGGGAGATGAGCAGCCCCAGCAGGGTGTAATCTTCAGGGCCATTCTGCACGAGGCCAGCGATAACAATTGAGCAAGAGAAGGCACTGCTGAGGGGAGAGAGTTGTCCTGGGGTGATTAAAGACCAGGCATGTTATCACAGCAGAGCACTCCTGGTACACCAGCACTGGGCTGTCACGTTAAAATTTCAGTGTGTCTGCTTCAAAATATAATTTTACTTTCCTAAATAATAAATTATAGGCCTATCTGTCATTCCCAGCTCTTGGACATTTGGTTGTAGTTAGCCTTGTAGTTTAAAGCAATGATTGCAAGTTCTTCAAGCCCTGGTAGGAAATTAAAGAGTAAAGCCAGGATTTAAACTCTACTTTTCAGACTTTCAAAATTTAATATGCCTGAAATATTTCAGAATTAGAAGAGATATATGTCCCCTCCTTATCCACAGCATTCTCCTTGAGGGGAAGGCAATTCCTGTGGATAATACAAGCCCATGGGGAAAGTGATCTCACAGTGATGCCATTCAATTGGATTTACAATCAGGGCTGTTGGAAATTAGAATCCCACTTTTACAATTAGCTAACAGGTCTGTTGCTTGCTTCTGCTATTTAAAATGAGAAACTCTGGTAGCCGGCTTTGGAACAGATTTTGGATTTAAAAAGACCTACATTAATTTTTTTTTTAAAAATCCCCTTTAGTGATTCCCTGACAGAGATTCAAGACGTGCCCAAGGGTGGACATTCTGCAGTGGAGCTGGATCATCCTGAGAAGCAGCAGCGAGAGAGGAAGGCAGGTGTGGTGGGGTTTCCCAGAGGACAAGTCTTCACTACTGGCCCTGTGACATAGGAACAGGAGCGATCATGTTGTCCAGCATTTTGCATTCCTGAGGCCAGGACCCCCTTGTCTCACTACCCCACGGGTAGCTGGAGCACTGGAATGAGGAATTTGGCTGAGAGGTTCAGGCAAAGCTGGGTCATGTTCCACGTCACATTGTGTTGAGGATCAGGCTTCTTCCATCAGGTTTGTTCCTGAGGAGCTCCCACAACAATCCCCAGCACAGCCCTGATCCTGAGTGAGCAATGAGCTCCTTCTAGCAAACCACTGTCACCTTTTGGCAGCTCTGGCTTTTGAGATAGTGCAGGAGTAACTCTCAGAAAAGGAATTCAAATTCCATTATGATTTCAGTGATGAAATCATCAAATTTCACTCTTTGTGCACAGAATCCTTAATCCTGCAGTCACAGAGGAGCAATGCCCAGGTTACACAGAATAGGAAGGAGTCCTGATGGTCTGTGCCTTATCCCTTGTTTATCTGGGTCACAGCTTGGTTGAGAAACCCCTGATTAAAAGCACTCTCACTGAGGAGAGCTTGGAGCACTGCCATGCAACACGTCGCGTAAGAGGCAGCACTTTGGGGAGGAGGCAAGAACATTAAGTAAATGGATATTTCACAACAGCATCTATATTTTCAAAGTAAATTTTCTATGGGAAAACTGCAAGTTTTGGAAATGTGTGTAGCAAAGGATGATGAATACAGCCTCTCTTAGTACTGCCATCCATTCAAGTTGCATAAACTGAATACCACGTTGTCCATGCCCTGGCTCTGCCTATGCTGTCAAAGTGGCACTTTGAACTGGAGACTGCACTACTCTGCATCTGTGTAGCCAGAGTGAGCTCTGGGTTTTCAGGGCATGTGTATGGCACTATCAAAGGCAAGGTATACAAAGAGCCCTCTGATAATATTCCCTGTGGTAAAGCAATTGTTCTCCTTGTGTCTCAGATGAGTCTGCTTTTATATCTCCTCCTAAAGTGAGTGAATTACCCAGCCCGTGGTCAGGAGGACTGAGGAGGAGCTGTGGCACTGAACACAATCGGAAATTAAATCCCAGAGGAGTTGTTGCCTCCACAGAGGGGATGATAATTCAAGATCCCCAAACCCAGCCCAGCTTGCAGACTCAGAGGCCCCAAGGGCTTTGTGCCTGCCTTTTGCGAAAGCCCAAGATTTATTCTAATTTGTGTGACAGATGGCATGCAGAGAAGCTTAAATTAGAGCCCAGTGCAGAGTACAAAGGGTGGGTCAGAGCCCTTCTGCAAGTGCCACATGTCCCAGCAAAGTGGAGACACCAGAGGATACAGAAGTTGCTGTCTGACTCCATCCCTGGTTCTGACCCTACCACTGGTTCATTCCTGCCTGAGCTCAGGATGCAGTGGCAGAGGCACAGCCCCAGGAAAGAGGTGTCTCTTTGTAGTGCATGCATCAACTCTTCCAGGCTATGGAGCCTACCAGAGAGGAGAGACCTATCCCCATGTGGCAGCACAGAAGAGATCCCTGCCATACACACACACACGGATGCCACTTCAAACCCAGCACCTTTCCAGCAGCACAGCACAGCTCCCTGTGGCTCCTGAGGGGCCAGTGCACACTCCTGTGTGACACCTGTGCCTCAGTACAGTTATCCATAGGTTGGACATGCCCCAATCCATGCATAACCCAGGGATCATTAGATCCCTAGAAGGGCTTTCCCTTTAGCTGGATGACCACGGCTGGGGAACACCGTCTGTGGCCATGGGTAGTGCTGCTGTCAAATGCAGACACATCTCTGGCTGAGACACACCAACCCTTTCCACACAAGTGAGCAGGGCTGCTTGGGCAAAGAACATTATCTGACCCCTCTGACTGTACCAGCCAGTGCCCTGTGCACCACTGCCAGCTCTCAGTGGTGATGTCTGAGGCTGCTGTAGTTTATCAGCGTGGCAAAGAGATTTACCTCTGCTTTATGTGCTGGCAGGCTATTTACTCCCAGAGGTTCTGCAGCAACCATCTCCAGGAGGGCATTTCTTTGACACTTTACCCACTTATCTGGTTACAGACCTGTGCTGGTCTTTGTTTTGCTTGTTTGGTCCTTCACCCAGCCAGGGCCCGTGCCCTGATGGTACTAACCACCTGCTGTGGGACCAGGAGCTCTTGTGCATGTCCAGCACACAGCACAACACAGCCAGCACTAACTGGAATGCTGAGGGCTATTTTACAGTGCAGGGAACAATTAACAGTAAGATCACACAGTTAGAAATCAAAGGTGTGCAGTCTGAGGATTACAAAAAAAAGAAATCTGACTGGGCTTTCTCACACGCACACTTTTTTCTAGCACCATACTCAATTTCACAAACTCTCTATTCCTGTATCCAAAGTAATCCTTACTACCAGTGCTGTCACTGGCAGCAATTGTAAAGTGAGTCCCTAATTCTTTGCAAGAGGCTGTCAAAGTGAAGTCCTGAAGCAAATGGCAAAATCTGCACTTACTCTTAAAAAATCAGGATTTCGTTTCTCCTCTGAACTGCACTACAGATCTCCCAGCCTGTCCCTACCACTACCTACAAAGCATTTTATGTGAAATATTGCACGTGGTGCAGCCACATATACTGGAAGTGGCTGGGTCAGAAAGGCCCAGAGTCTTTTTGTGTTCACATCTGTGAACCAAGGGAGGAAACACAGACTCCTCTCCAGGCTCCTTAGTGTGCTGGAGTCCACAAGCTCCTCAGCTTCAAGATGTGCCCTAAGCTCCATCAATGGAATTTTGCAGCATTATCTCTCCGTTCATGTATCAATACGTGTCCAGGCAGTTTCTTTGGACCACACAGCCGTTAGGTTAAGAAGCAAGAAGCTGATAAGGCCGGCAGGCAAGGAGGACAGTGTGCTGACCCTTACCAAAGTAGCCATTGCTTCTCGGGAGATAAGTGTCCCCCACTCCATAGTGGGCCTCTGGAGTGACCAATGAGTGTGGACAGGCAGCAAGGTCCGCTCTCCCTTCCCCTTTATAACCAGGGCTGCCAGGGTGGGGAGTCTAAACCTGCTCTGAGCAGTCACTGCAAGGGGACACAGCCAGCACCTCCTGCACAATGACGCTGACCCAAGGTGACAAAGCCGCCGTGGTCACTGTCTGGGCCAAGGTGGCCACCCAAGCTGATGCCATTGGGGCAGAATCACTGGAGAGGTAAGGCCCCAGCAGCCCTACAAAGAGGGCTTTGCTATTGGGATGCATCTCATGTAGAACTTGGGTGAGGGAGAGCAGGCTGGGACCAGGGAGACTTGATGAAGAGTTGTGCTGTTTGATATGTAATCTTCAGAAGTTATATTTGTGCTACTAAATGCTTCACAATCTAGCAGTAAACCATGATTTTTTTAACCATTTAATAGGGTTTTTTTTCTCCTTATAGCCATACAGAAGAAATTATAGCCAGAAGCACTGGTGAGGAATTCAAAGTCATTCATACTCAGTGTCGTGAACACCATTATCCCTGTTAGGGGATAAACTTGAAGTAGTTTATTGTAAAAGTGATGCACTTTCTCTTACAGTTTTTATGCATTAAGAGAATAGCTGTCCACTAAATTCACTGGATGCTCAGATTTCATTGTTCCAGTTGTTAAGTAACAAACTGTTAGGAAACAAGACAGGTGGACCCCCCACATGAAGCATGGCACAGTAATTCAAAGTCCATACCAATTAAACTAGCTGGCATAAAAGGGTCTGGAAATTGTCAGAAATTTTTATGTTATTCAAAGTGATTTAAATGCTATTTACAGCTCAGTATAAAGTATTGTGATCCTCCTTTCAGGATTCTGAGTACCATTCATATAAATTCTGGTTTGTTCATTTTCATTTGAAGGTCCTGGAAACTTGGTTATAATATAATACAGGAAATTTGGTGACAAGTTGGGGCTTTTATTTATTAAAAACAAAACAAAACCCAAAACTACATTGTTTTAAATAATTTTTGACATTTAATTCTTCTCTAGTATGTACAGATAAACCTGCTGTCTGATCTGCATGTGCTACAGAAGGTTTACACTGAGGTTTTACCACCTCCTACCATTTCTACTGCTGACCCTCTTCCTCATGTTCTCCTCCAGGCTTTTCTGCAGCTACCCCCAGACAAAAACCTACTTCCCTCACTTCGATCTGAGCCAAGGCTCAGCTCAGCTCCGTGGCCATGGCTCCAAGGTCATGAGTGCCATCGGGGAAGCTGTGAAGCACATTGATGACATCCGAAAGGCTTTGGCCAAGCTCAGCGAGCTGCATGCCTACGTCCTCAGGGTGGACCCCGTGAACTTCAAGGTGAGTGAGCACAGAGACTTTCAGGGGTGGAAACTGCCATTGCAAAATTAGAGACCACAGGTCATGTGGGCTGGTGGCAGCTTGGTCCCTGACTGTGCTGCACAGCCAGTTTCTCATATGATTTTTAACCTGAGATTGGGTCTTTTAATGGAAGTTCTGGCCCAGTGCAGGCACAGAACTACTCGAGGAGCTCCTGTGGTTTGTGTTAGACAGACTTAAATCTCTGCTGGTTTTGCTGTAATTCATGAATCTGCCTCACACATCAAGCTACATCATCTGTCTCAAACAAAGTTTTAATGAATTATGAGGAGTCCCACTTTGTTGCACTTGAGGAAGGAAGGGACACATGGAAGAGGGAGTGGGATTAAGCAGTGCCTTTTGCCCTATAAAAAAGACAATTGTGCTTCTTCACTCTCATCTCAGGCAGCAGCACTGCCTGGTTGGGACACGTAGTTGTCATCCCCAAGCACACTGGGCCCAAGGTCCATTGCAGACCCGTGCACCCATACCTGGTACTCATTGTGATGGATTTCATGCTGCTTTCCCTTACAGCTGCTTTCCCACTGTATCCTGTGCTCTTTGGCTGCCCGCTATCCCAATGACTTCACCCCAGAAGTTCATGCTGCGTGGGACAAGTTCCTGTCCAGTGTTTCCTCTGTTCTGACGGAGAAGTACAGATAAATGACCGCTACAGAGCGTGAGGGAGGCCCATCCACAGCCCAGCCCTGCTGCCAGGCTCTGGGATATCACCCCTTCCTGGGTAGCCCTTTAAATCCCTGCTGCAGGGGCCCAGTCATCTGTAAAACCCAATAAAAAATTCAAATGTGAGCTATGGTCTCTGTGCTTTCCTCTTGTTGTGTTCTGCCCACACCTGACTGTTCTGAAATGTCTACAAAATATGGAAGGGGAAATACTAAACTTTATAAAGTCGTGTACTAATTGATGTACTAATGAACTCATACTAATTCATGTACCAATTCAGTGGGGATAACATAATATTAAATGGGAGCAACACAGCATTGAGCAGAAGCCCAGAACAGGCTGGAGCCCTGTGACTGCAGCTGCAGCTGCTCTCCAAGTCTGTTTCCAGGCTGGCCAGAACAGAGTCTTTTACCTTGCTAGGAGATTGAATGGACCCAGGCTTTTTGCTCGACCGATCCAAAAACCATCCCAGCCTGTTGGGAGCCAAACCTGCATTGCAATGCAGGGCATTGTCCTCTCATGCCTCTCTCCATGGGGTATGGACAGGGTATCTGATGTGTTCCTTCTGTGGGTTAACCCCTC
The DNA here is from genome assembly GCA_013397155.1 of Irena cyanogastra. Taxonomy (NCBI): domain Eukaryota; kingdom Metazoa; phylum Chordata; class Aves; order Passeriformes; family Irenidae; genus Irena; species Irena cyanogastra. The sequence goes on along the minus strand of VWZV01000374.1, from coordinate 33,465 downwards.
TGTGCAGCCACTGCACCTCAGCTGCCCACTCAACTCCCTCCCACAATGGGATGAGGTGAAGGGCAAAGGAAGATAAAAGAAGGGGGGGGGGTCAGGATCAAACAAACAAACAAACAGAATTTTTTTATCAATTGTTTAAGTGGAAGCACAGGGAAGAAAACAAAACAGGGGATGCAAAGGCAATCATTCACCACATCCCATGGGTAGGCTGATGTTCAGCCAGGTCATGAGCAAAAACCATAAATAACCCCCCTAAAACTCCCTCAAACCCTCTTTTGTCCCTTTGATTGCTGAGCATGGTGTTATATGGTATGAAATACCTCTTTGATTACTTGAGCCTATCTGCCTGGCTGTGCTCTCCCAGCACCCCAAAATCTATTCCCTGGGTGGGGGCAGGGGAGAAGCAGAGACAGTCTTGATGCTGTGAATTCTGCTCAACAAAATCTGGAATATCAGTCTGTTACTGGGGCAGTTTGGCCAAAAACCTGAAGCACAGCACCATGTCAGCTCCTGTCTCAGAGACTTCTGGCATGAGATAGTGGGTGCAAAGCCTTCAGCCTGCTCTGATGGCCAGCCTGAGCCAGCACTGCAAGGGGCAGTCCTCGTCTCATCCATGGAATTTAGGGACTTTGTTTGGACAAGGAGTAGAAAGGTGATGTGGAAGCTCTCAGCCACCAAATGGCTCTAAACATGTCACCACAGAGCTTTTAAAGCATTCTTCATCCATGGATGTCAGGTAACCTGGAGGTTTAAATCCATGACTTAGGTGCTAGGTCAGCATCTGGTCTGTCCCTTACCCCGTGTTTGCAACAACTCCTTCCTGCAAAGGCTGAGAGAAGGATGTGAGAGTCAGAGGAAATGGCCTCAAGTTGTGCCAGGAGAGGCTTAGATTGGATATTAGGAAAAATTTCTTCACTGAAAGCGTTGTCAGGCACTGGCACAAGCTGCCCAGAGCAGTGGTGGAGCCCCTGTGCCTGGAGGGATTAGCAGATGTGTAGATGTGGCTCCTGGAGACCTGATTTAGTGTTGGCCTTGGCAGTGCTGGGGGAATGCTTGGGCTCGATGATCCTAGACACCTTTTCCAACATTAATAATTCAATTATTCTAAAATTCTGTTATTGTATGACCAGCCACCATGTGCCCTGGAGGATTTCCCAGCATTTATGGGGAGAGGCAGGAGCACACATTGGGGTGGGAAGCAGGGAAGGAGTCCAGGACTGACAAGCATCACAGGATAGACTTTGGGAAGACCACGAACCCAAAGAGGAGCTTGTTCCCTGCCTGGGTTTGTCTGGGAGGGCTTTCCCATGGCTCCTACTCAGAGGCCATGGGGCTCTTGGGGCAGAGAGGGGTTGGATGTGCCAAAGTCTGGAGGGGACATGGGACACTTGTGGGACCTACTTCAACACCCTCAGAGCCAAGGAGGACCCTGGCCCATCTGTGGGGAATGATGGATCACAACAGGAGGTTTGAGGACATGCCAGCCAGAGTGGACAAGGCTGTGGCACCCATGGGACACACCCGGGGCTGCTGCTGCCCGTGGGGCAGCCTGGTAAGGTGCTGCCCCCTGCCCCATTCTGGTGTTGGGCTGTGCAGTGGGGCAGGACAGGCAGCTGGGGCCCCCAGGGGCCTCCTTAGGGCAGGGCCCCCTCCGAGGCATCTGGGGCCCCCCAAGTCAGTGCTGCAGCCGCTCCCAGGGCCCGGCCATCCCCTCGCCCCTCAGTGTGATAAGATAAGGCTGGGTGGAGGTGCCAGCGGCTATAAGAGGCGTCCCTGCTGTGCTGCTGCCACCAACCCCTGCCGGTTCTTCCAGCCGCCACCATGGTGCTGACCGCTGAGGACAAGAAGCTGATCCAGCAGGTCTGGGGAAAGTTGGGTGGCGCCGAGGAGGAAGTCGGAGCCGATGCCCTGTGGAGGTACAGGCTGGGGACCCCATGGGAGAGGGGGACGGAGGGGCCGGTGTGGGGGGATCCGGCTGGGGTCAGCACCACTGACTGTCCCACTCCCCCAGGATGTTCCACTCCTACCCCCCGACCAAGACCTACTTTCCCCACTTCGACCTGTCACAAGGCTCTGACCAGATCCGTGCCCATGGCAAGAAAGTGCTGTGTGCCCTGAGCGGTGCCATCAAGAACCTGGACAACCTCAGCCAGGCTCTGTCTGAGCTCAGCAACCTGCACGCCTACAACCTGCGTGTGGACCCCGTCAACTTCAAGGCAGGCAGGGGATGGGGAATGGGGATGGAGTTTGAGGATAGGGATCAGAATGGGGGGACAGGGAACAGGGGATGGGGACGGAGTTTGAGGATAGGGATCAGAATAGGGGACAGGGAACAGGGGATGGGGACGGAGTTTGAGGATAGGGATCAGAATAGGGGACAGGGAACAGGGGATGGGGAATGGAGACTGAGAGACAGGATGGGAGCCGGGGCATGGAGGACAGGGCATGGGGGAGGGGGATTGGGGGGCTGCAGGATATGAGGTACAGGGGGTGTGGGACAGGGGATGTAGGACAGAGACCGGGATGGGACAAGGGGGCTGTAGTGGCCGTGCTAAGCCCCGTTTTTCCTTGCAGTTCCTGTCGCAGTGCTTGCAGGTGTCGCTGGCTACCCGCCTGGGTAAGGAGTACACCCCCGAGGTGCACTCTGCCCTCGACAAGTTCATGTCGGCCGTGGCCAGCGTGCTGGCTGAGAAGTACAGATGAGCTGCCAGCCGTGCCTGTGTACCATCAATAAAAAAAAGATTCTTTTGCTGCAGCAACGCGTCTGTTTGTGCCGGGGCCGGGGGCTGGGGTGGGCTGGAGTGGGGCAGTGTTCCTGCTGGAGGGAGGGGCTGCGGCTGGGACGGATGTGTAATGGGAAGGGCAGCACCAGCGCTGGGCTCCCTGGGTGTCCCCCAGGGCCCTGCTTGCTTGCAACCCTCGCCGGCTCGGGATGCAGCTGATGGCAGGACCCAGGGAATGAAGCTGTGCCTGCATCCCTCCAGGGAGCAGGGCGAAGGCTGCGCCAAGACAAATGTGATCCTTGCATTCCCTTGAAGGATTCCTGGGGAGTGATGGGGGTGTAGGATAAATCCTGCCTGTCTCCATCTATCAAGATGGCTTTTTAGGACTTTATTAGGGAGCTGCGGGAGCTAAGTGCTTGCATGAGCTCCAGAAGCAATCTGAGAATTCGAGGAGTGAAAAAAGTCCACTGCAGACCATTAAGCACAAAGACTGTTCAGAGACTCAACCTCCTGAACCACAAATCCCAGTCAGCTGCCAGGGAAGAACCTCCACACCTGCCCCAGGTGTCTGCTCTTCCCCTGGAAGCTGGGCAGGGTAGGGATGGGATGGGCAAATCTGCAGTCCAGTATAGGGACACTGGTTTCAGGACTTTGGAGCCTGAATTTTAAAAGAGTCAGTGATCTCAGGTAGCGGCCTATGAGATACTAAACTAGCCCTGGCTTTTCTCTGTGCTGTGACACCAGAGAGAGGAGATGGGATCCTGCAGGAGAGAGGTGCCTGAGTGTCCAGGTGTGGGCAGGAGGCAGTGGGGGCAGCAGGGACCCTGCCAGCTCTCAAACAGGCCTGGCAGTCCCTGACCATGGCAGCCCATGCTCCTACAGGTGAACCCACAGCACTTGTGCTCCATCCTCGAACACAGCCCAGTCCACATCCCAGTGTGCTCATGTGCATTTACACCCGTTTGTTTTTGTGCCACCCGTTTGAAGGGCTCTGCTGCCTTGGCAGCTCTCCCCATGCACACACATGCAGCAGACACTGCCCTGCTGCTGCTTCGCAGAAAATCAGCCCCCCCGGCCCTCCCTCCCCACTCTGAAGTGGTGCCAGACCGAGCTAATCTCCCCCAAACACAAATGATAAGAACCTCAGCCATGGAGGAAACACTGGGTGTGAACTGTCACTGCTGGTCTGCGCCACCTGCCGAAGCTACTGTGAGCTCCGCAGGCGCCCTCACCCTCCTTGTCTTCCTCACCGCCCTCACCTTCCTCGCCCTTGTTACATTCCACACCTTCTCTCATCGTTTGGAGCACGCAGGGCTCACCACAGACCTCTGTGGTCCCAGCAGCGGCCAGTGCTGATCCTGTGGCTCCGCCCGTGTCCTCCCTGCCCAGGTCAGGGTCCCGCAGTGTCCCAGAGCAGCAGGGCCAGCAGGAGCAGTGCAGCAGAGGGGCTGGGCAGGGGGCTCTGTTAGCAAAGAGATGTGACTGTGGTTCAAGGAGCAGGGGCTGAGGGGACACGCTGTGGGGCGGTGTGGGGCACACCGCTGCGGGCTGTCCTGAGGAACATGAGCAGTGGGGCAGCTGTGCACAGGGACTATGCTGGATGGCAGAGGGCTGCACAGGGACAGCACGGGTGTGGGTGAGGACGTGTAGGTGCCAGCTGGCAGTGCGTGTGCAGGCTGTTGGGTGGTCAGTCTGTACATGCAGGTGTACACGGGGCTGTGTGGGGGTGTGGGGCACAGACTCGCCCACGCTGCTGTCCCGACACCTGGCCAGAACACATCCAGGCTGTGCCGGGAGCACCCAGCCAGTGTCTCCCCCCACGCCGGGGGACACACACGGGCTCCTGTGCCAGTGCAGACCCTGACGGCATCTCATGCCAGCTCAGGCACTACACCTAAACCTAAACCTCATCCTAACCCCAAGCCTGACCTGAAGCCTAACCCTGCTGTCATGTCAGCATGTGTCCGTGTGGCAGAGACCACCCACCCGCTCCGGAACAAGCCCTGACCGTAACCCCGACCCGACCCCCGGTGCCGAGGCAGAGCCGCCCCGCCGGTGCCGGTGCCGGTGCCGGTGCCGGTGCCCGGGCGGAGCGGGGCGGGGCGGGGGAGGACGGGCGGCGGCCCCGCCTGGCCGGGGTCCAGCACCCCCGGGCCGGGCCGGGCCGGGCCGGGCCGGGGCCGGGCGGGGGCGGGCGGAGCCCCAGCACCGCATATAAGGGCGGCGGCGGCCGGAGGGGACACCCGTGCTGGGGCTGCCAACTCGGAGGTGACATCATGGTGCTGTCTCCCGCTGACAAGGCCAACATCAAGGCCGCTTTCAGCAAAATCGGCGGCCAGGCCGACGAATATGGTGCCGACGCCCTGGAGAGGTATTGTGGCTGTCCCCGGTGTGACCCTCTCCCCTCTGTTCTCCAGCCCTGACTCCCTCGCACCTGCCCCCTCTTCTCCCCACCCGCAGCTGTCTCTGTCCTTTGCCACCCTGTCCCTGTCTCACCTGCCTCTGAACCCCTCTGTTCTCCAGGATGTTCGTCACCTACCCCCAGACCAAGACCTACTTCCCCCACTTCGACCTAGGAAAGGGCTCTGCTCAGGTCAAGGGTCACGGCAAGAAGGTGGCAGCTGCCCTGGTCGAAGCTGCCAACCACGTCGATGACATTGCTGGTGCCCTCTCCAAGCTCAGCGACCTCCACGCCCAAAAACTCCGTGTGGACCCTGTCAACTTCAAAGTGAGTGTGTGGGAAGGGGTGACCAGCCCAGACTTCCTCCTGCACCCCTTGGCTACCCCCTTGCCTCATTCCTTGCTCACCACATCGTTTTGCCTTTCAGCTGCTGGGCCAGTGCTTCCTGGTGGTGGTGGCCACCCGCAACCCCTCTCTCCTGACCCCAGAGGTCCACGCTTCCCTGGACAAGTTCCTGTGCGCCGTGGGCACCGTGCTGACTGCCAAGTACCGTTAAGGCGTGTACTGTGGCCAGAGCTGGACCCAACACACCACCAGCCCTCCGACAGCGAGCAGTCAAATGTTCTGAAATAAAATCTCTTGCATTTGAGCTCCAGCTCTGGTGTCCTGCTCTGTGTGCTGCCTGCGGGAAGGGAGCGGGAGGGATGTGCTCTGGGGCTCCCCACCAGGTGGGTACATAGAGGAAACGGGGTCTGGTTTTGCTGTCGCTGAGAGGAGGCAGCGTCTGGGGGGTGGTGTCCAGCAGACAGACACTGCTTTGCTGCTGTGGGGCTCTGGAGCAAACAGAGCATTTCTAGGCACCAGTGGAGGGGAGACTCATGGAAGATCTGGGGCTCCCTGCAGGCCCAGGCTGCCCCACCAGAATTCCACGCTGGGATCCTCTCTTGCACCACCGACCCCATGCACCCTTGTTCAGGACAGTGTCAGAGGGCATCTCCTCCTTGAAAAGTTTGCAGGAGACGCAGGAGAGCAGGGGCTCCTGCCACTTGTGATGCTCTGCCTGGAAGCAGAGTGGGAACAGCCCTGAGGACCTTCCTGTGCCAGGACATCTTTCCTTGCACACCCAGCACACAGGGCTCTGCAGTGGTGTAAGACTTCTTCTGCCTCCACCTAATGGCCCATTGCTGGGGTGTCACTGTGGAGGGGTCCTGGGGAGCTGCAAGGGGAGCAGATGGGGCTCAGCTCCAGATGCAGCAGTGGGGCGGTGTCAGGGCACGAAAAGGAGCCCAGGAGTTGTGCTGGTTTCTGCGCCCCCGGCCCTTATCACAGCCCACAGCAGGGTGCCTGTGGTGGGGGCTGATAAAGGAACCTGTGGGCGTGGTGGGAGACTGGGCAACAGATAGTTCCAGGAGGCTACAACCTGCCAGGTGCTGAGTAAGGGCTGGGAGGTCCTTAGTGAGCAGGGGACGGTTCAAGGAAGCCCCAGGGTGGCTCACAAAGCCGGCCAAGGTTGCCACAGGCTGCTTTGATCCTTGGCACTGGATGGATCCTGGCAAGGATGGGCTCTTCCCCAGTCCCATGGCCTCCAGGCGCTGTCAGTGAATGCACAGAGACAGGAGAAACTCCAGTAACCCCAAAGTGAGCAGGAGGCCCTTCAGGGTCTCTTCTGCAAAGCACCACCATAATGATGAGCCCATGCACCCACTGTTCCTGGGCACGGTGAGGAAGGGAGGAGAAAGCCAGTCAGGGCATCACTGGCCAATCTGATCTGCCTTTGCATGGAGCAGGTGTTGGGGCAGGTTCCACCCTCCAGCCAGGAACATCACCCAGGCAGAGCTGTAGGCACAGCTTCCCAAGAATCTCGTGGAGAACCAGGAGATGGTGGGGACTCAGGTTACAGGTGTGCAAGGAGGTGTGAGCTGGTGTGGAAAGCATTGGGAAGAGCCAGTATCAGATCCAGCATGGGCTTGGACTCCTCCAAACCCAGCCACTAAGGGCTCACATGGTCCCAAGCAGGGTGGGTACATGAGAGAAGGCGTGAGAGCAATGTGGGGACAACGTTTGTGGAGGGATGAAAGTTGTTCCCAGCTCGCTTTAGCTTCTGACCGCTCCCGAGCCGTGCTGTGACCTCGGGCAGGACACGTCGGGTGGCAGCGGGCAGTGTCCTGCCTCTGCAGCACTTTGCCAGGGCTCTGCCTGCCCGGAGAGCCGCTGAGCTCGCGTTGTCCCAGCCGTTTGTCCCTGCTGCCGCCAGATGGGGACCTCAAGCCGTGGTGCTTTATCGGGCCAGGCAGAGGGTGCGAGGGCTGGGACAAGCAAGGCTTCCAGCCCGGGCTTCCAGCCAGCCCCAGACTCCCAGAGAGTGCTTTGGGGACACTGGTGCCGGCTCGGAGGGGGCGCAGGACCCCTCCCCATCAGCCCGTGTGCCGTGCTGACAGTTCCAGCCCCGAGCTCCCCGTGCTCCTGGCTCAGGGCACAGGGGTCCCTTCGCTGGGCATCCCTTGGTGGCCGTGGCTGCGTGTGTCCCAGGACACAGCCTGCCCCACGGGACAGACACGCTGGCCACAGCTGGGCACTCCCCGAGCTGGCATCCCTGCCCAGCTGCCTTGGGACCCACCAGCACCACAGCAGCCGTGCTCTGGGGCAGAGCAGGTCAAATATTTGTGCCAGCGCTGGCCCAGGCTGGCTTTGCAGCTGGCATTGCTGCAGCTCCAGGGCTGAGGAGAGAGTTGGAGGCAACCTCTGCATTGCCACAGCAGCAGCAGCAGCCTGAAACTGCCCCAGGTGACACTGAGGAGGTGGGTTTGGACACAAAGCCCCCTGATCCAGGCCGTGGCAGCACTCAGGAAGCTGACTCAGCAGAAGAAAGAAGATGAATATCTCCAGGTCATGCCTGTTTTCATGTCTCCACTCTCTGCAGGCCTTTCTCAGCTCTCATTTATTCTTGATGGGCAAAGCAGCCAGGGTTCAAGGATACCCCCAGAGCAGCACAGTGTTCTGTTCTGTGGTGTCACCAAGGCACGTGGCATCTCAGAGCTCATTTTTATGGAAGAGGAGTTAAATGGCATCAGGAAATGAGCTTGATGGTAATGACTTACCTGATCACAGGACTTCCACCAGTCTCTTGAGGGGCTGCAAACAGCATCGTCCAGATAGGTTAGATTCCAAACTTATTATGTTGACTAGACAGCCATGTCCCTAGAGAGTGTGTCCTGGAAAGGGACACTGAAACATGTACTTCTGGAGGAGGTCAAGCATCCTGGGGGAGTTTAACAGGAATTCTCCATGAACTTTCTATCTTCCCAGTGGCATGGGGATGTAGCAAACAAGCAGTGGGAAGATAGAGAATTAATTCCACACTGGAAGCTGATCTTAGGAGAGCAGTTGACAGATCCTCTCGCTGGAATGAGGAAGGAAAACATCCTGTCTTTTACAAACTGTCCTTGTTTACACATCCCATATTGGAATTCAATATGGCAATAGTGTAACCCGTGAGTGGTGCAGCCAATAGGTCTTCTGCTCCTTTGCTGTGTGTTTGGACAGCCACCCTTTCCTAAATGTCAGATTTCCCCTGCTGAAAAGGAGTCCCTGATTCGTCTAGAACCTTTTGAATTTTAAGCCAGTGCTTGCAGCCCCTCCAGCTCAGGAACATCTGAGAACTTAATAAGGACATTCTCCACTACAAAACAAGTTATTGATGACAGAACAGTAAATAGTAATGGTAAACAAAGAACTGGAATCTGTCACGGAAGGAAAACAGACTCATCTGAAAGGATTCATTCTTGGCCATGGCCATGATTATTACTCATCCCTTTCTTTGATTAAAAGTCCCACTGTTTGGTTTGGTTTGGTTTGTTTTTTTAACTTGAAGCCAACTGGTTTGCAGCTCCTTGGTTTCTTCCTTTTACCCTGCTAATGATAAGAGACATAATGGTCTTGTTTCTGTGACCCCATCCCCCTCCCTCTTTTCCCAGAGATATTGGATGTTTTGAGGTGGCTTCCATCAGTTTTTGAGGTAAAGGGAATTTTTTTCTCAGGCAAGTAGTCTGAAAATAAGGAATTATTGAAATATACTTTAATTCAAACTTTTTTGGAATCCTCCCACCTCCTCCACTGGCTGTTTTTCCAGTGGAAAAATGAAAAGTGGTAGAAGAAAATGAGCATTGATTGGATTTTCACTGCAAAGATGGAAATTGAATAGAAATGCAAAATCTTTCTTCCTGCTAGTTGCCCTGTCTTCCTACCACACAGCAGCCACCTGGGAGATCTGATTTTGCTTGGAGCTGAGATGGTAGGCAGTGCTCTGCTGGTGACATCAGTGCTTCCTCTCTCCCCGTGTTGTTTTTCTGTATTTTTCAGCAGCAGGAGATGCCATCTGGGGAGGGCCCAGCTTTGGTGGTGTTCCTGCAGCTCCCACACAAGCAGTAATAGCAATTCCAGAGGCTGCATTCCTGCCTGTTGCCTTCAGCATCTGCTGCTGCTCACGAATTTGCTCTACCTTTTATAAACCTGCTGATCCTATTTGTTTTCACAACCTCCTGTGGCAGTGAGTTCCAGAAGTTCATTCTCCCACCTGCTCCAAATAAAGTCCTTTTTATCCATTTTAAATGAATCTACCAGACTGATCGATGGCCTCTAACTCTCATCATGCACCAGCTCCACCTTCTCTTTGTGATTTTGTAGGGCTGGCATGTTTTGCTCCCCCTTCTGCAGAGAAAAATCCCAGCTTCTCCAGAACCCCCTCGTACTGCAGCTACCCCATCTCCTTGATCTCCCTTGAGCTGCCCTGCTCGGGGCTGTAAATCCACAATGTTCCTACATCCTAAGATGTCCTGTTGCCATAGGACAAGGGGTGATGGTTTCAAACTAAGAGGTTTGATTTAGATTAGACGTAAGGAAGAAGTTTTTCACAATGGAGGTGGTAAAACCTTGGCACAGGTTACTCAGAGAGGTTGGGATGCCCCATCCCTGGAAACTTTCAAGACCAGGTTGGATGAGGCTCTGAGCAACCTGACCTAGTGGAAGCCATCCCTGTCCATGGCAGAGGTGATGAACTAGACAACCTTTAAAAATCCCTTCCAACCCAAATTATTCCCTGATTATAGGATTCTACGATCAGAGGCCCCACCTGCACAGATGTGGGTGCACCAAGCTGTTACACAACAGGCAGGAGATGTTCTCTTTCTTATTTTGCAAGCCCAAGCCCTTCCTGATGACATCACCGTATTTTGTTGGCTTTTTTTTTACTTCCCTGCACATCAAGGCTACAATTTTGGCAAACCATCAGTGAGGACTCCAGCACCTTTTTCCTGAGCTGTAATAGCCAGTTAAAGTTCAGCCCTCTCTGTTTTAGATTGTATTTCCCTATCCAGGTCACCCTCTTTATCTACACTGAAAGAACTGATCTTCTGTTTTTCCTTTTGTGAGCAACACAGACCTGCACATAGCAAAGCTCCACACAGTACATCAAATATCCTTTCAGCAGTCTCCTGCAGTGATGGAGCATCATCTGACTTTTCTGTCAAAAGCTAAAACTGTGCAACTCCAGCAGCAGAGTTTTGGTCCTTAATCCTGGGGTATAGTTCTTCGTTATGCTCTTCCTTCCCCTGTCACAGTGACTTCAAGTCAAGATGCTGGGCGGACAAAATTCAATGAAGATCTAGCTGAAGATAGTTAAAACAGAGAGTTTTCCAGTCAGTGCCACTTTTTTTACTCCTTGCACTAGGATCAAACAGAGATAGAGGAGCAGACCGTGCCAGCTCTGTGCTCTCCAGAGACTTTTGCACATGGCCAGGAAGATCCCAGCTATGGATTTATGGAAAGCAATACAGCAAAATGTGCATTGCAGCTGCTCATCCAGAAAGCTTTTAGACATCCCTCAATAGCTGAGCAGCTCAGTGCCTTTATTAATAGTAGAAATGTATTTATCAAAATTCGTGGGTCAGCACTGTTAAAGCTCCATAAATCCAATTTGCACAGGCCACCATTATTTATTTTTCCAGGTTGTTGCCTCAAAGAAGGAACAACCAGTATATAACCCAGACTTCTCCTGTTTGAAACACTGTAGGAAATACACTCTCCAGAACAGGGCATTCCTCCTTTGTTGGACTTCCTGATGAAGGGCTGCGCTCAGGACTCATTGGACCAAAGAGCAAGAAGCAGAAGTGGTCAGCCCTAACCACCACAGGGACACCACAGGGACACCGACACCACTCTCAGGGTGTCACTGACTCAGACAGAGGCCCCAGCACAGCCGTGGTCCCTCAGGCTTCAGCACAGACAGAACCCTCTTGTGTTTTTCTGAATCCTCTGGGTTCTTGATGCCACACAGAATGAGGCAGATGCCACTGCAGCTGGATCTTCTGCCTGGCTGCAGGTCCTTGTGATCCACCTGCAGCACTGACTGGGCAAGTGGAGGAAGCTTCACCTTCTCCAGCTTCAGCTCCAGCCCAATCCCAGCTCTGCAGCCAAAAGGACATCCTCCCTGGCCCAAACTCAGCCCTCCCGAGGCTGCAAGGCTGCTTAGCCAAAGGGAAAAGGAGCAGCCCAGACAGTCACTAAGCCAATGACAATATTTGCATGTCCCCATGTGTTTGGAGCAGCTGTCAGCCTGGAGGTGGCATGTCCTACAGCATCCATCCACACAGCTACAGTCAACACTGGAGTGCTTTCCTTGGGAACAAGCAACTCCAAGGGACCCAAGCTGTGAAAAAAACAGGTATTGTAACACATTCTGGATCTGACTCTGCATTGTGTTAGATAAGCTTCATTTATGCTCAGGTCTTTGACATTGAATATATTTTTTTTTCTCTTTTAAGAGGAAAATAACTAGAAACAGCATTTCAAGAAAGCAATTCATAAGGGCTGATTGGAGATGAGCTGATATCTTTAAAAGTGGAGTTGAAGGCTAAATTAATGTAGAATGGGGACAGAAGGGTTTACTTGTTTTCCTCTTAGAAGGAGAGCTCTGAAAATCCAAGGATAGTATCACACAGGGGCAAACAGAAATGAACAAGCAGTGAACAAACTGAAGCTGGAAATTAGCAGGATAGTCCTTTCCCTTCCCCAGAGCTTTATGTGCTCAAGCTTCTGGGCTGACTTCAGGGAAGTCTTCTCCTGAATCAGATGAGGACATTGCCAGCTCTGAGCACCCAGCCTGCTCTGACTGGGATTTTGGTGATGTCAGAGTTCCTAGAAAATGACAGGCACTTCCCCAGGGGATTTCCTTCCCATGCCCCAAGAATTTACTACAAAGAATAACATCTTGCAAGAGCAAGCAGCAAAGATTTTGAGTTCCAGAAGTAGAAGCTCCATCTGCTCCCATCCAGGGAGCTTGTGGTTGACTGGAAACAGGTCTGAAGTCCTCAGCTAAGGAGGACTTGACCGGTAAGGGAGTGGTGGGAGTTTTACTTGAGCAAGGACTCCGAGACTGTCCCCAAGCTGCCTTATTTCTGCTGGGGAACACATCAGAGGGTATCCCAAGGAAAACACAGGCAAAAGAAAATCCTTGACTCTTTTGAAATCAGCTGGAAAACCAGAGAATGGGTTGACCATGCCTATGAAACTCACATCTCCCGTGAGTCCTATGAACATGGCACAGACGTGAGAGCAGAGAAAGCAATCGGGCTTTGCAGGAACGAGCATTAAATCACCCATCAGCTGAAGGGCTGAGCCTCCCCAGTGATTTCTCGTCTGAGCGGGGACACGGCGTGCTGTCCGGTTATGACCGAGACATGTGCACGTTTGTGATTTCAGCTTCAACTGATCTCAAACCACCGCCTTCCTCGGCCTTCACGGCGTGAGAAGCACACCCAGGAGCAGCACCGGCACCACCGCAGGGCTCTGTGCCCCGTGCCCGGGATGCTCCGCCTCGCCAGGCGCATCCCGGGGGCTCCCAGGATGGAGCGGGGCGGTGCTCCCAGGCGGGAGCTGCGGCCCCGCGGGCAGCCCCGCTTTGTCCCTCCCGCTTCGTCGCTCCCGGTTCGTCGCTCCCGGTGCCGCNTGGGGGAGCGGAGGGTGATGTTGAGGGCAGTCCCGGGAGCTGCCCCGGGTGTCGCAGCTGCTGCCGGGGTGGATCTGCAGTGACTTTGGGGTGGCTTCGTGCGTTCCCGGGGAGTCGGGGGCTCTGGAGCATCCCCGGGGAGCAGCGCTCGTGCCGGCCCTGCGGAGCAGCGGGAGGTCAGGCCACTCGCAGAGGGTTCTGCTGTGTTTGCGGCGGTTGTTTTCCTTGGGTTCGCCTTGTTTTCAGCCTACTTTACTTCCAGTGCATGCAGATGGATGGATGGGAGCGGGGCTTTTGGGAGAGCGGTGGGTCTGGGGTCCCGCGGGGATTGTGTCCCCCCTCCGGGGCTGCCGTGGCGGTGGAGAGGTTTGGGGAGGTGAGGTCGTTCACCTGCTCACCCCGTCCCGGAGGTCGGCTCGCTGTGGCCGTGGTTGTGCTGCTCAGGATGGTTATCGCTTCCTCACGGTCCGCAGAGCGTGAGGTCCTCGGGGAGCCGCGGGGGAGATGGCCCCGTGCCCCAGGCCCACCCTGCTCTGGCATCCTGCTCGCTGGGTTCCAGCCCTGGAGAGCTCCCCTGCGCCTCAGGTGTGGTGCTGGGTTTGTCCCGGCGCCGTCCCGCCGGCTGTGGGAATGCCTCTGTAGGGAACGCTTCGGCAGGGTTATGTCTGGGTGCCGGCAAAGACCGGCTGCTCCCCCGGGGAGCGAGGGGTCCTTGTTCTGCAACGTTTGCAGGTGGATTTTAGACCCGGGATAAAGGAACAGGATTTCTGTTACATTGTAAGTGGGAAAACCTCCTGCAACATAGCCCAGTCTTTTCTCGGGTCAGGCTCATCAACTCTGTAGCTTTAGACGGTGTCTGCTTTGAAATTAGGGTTTCATCCCTTTGATGGGACGCCCTGTGAAACCCGCAGTCAAAGTCTTGTTTCTTAAAACTACCATGAGATCATCTTTGGACAAACAAACCCAAGCTGTGGCAGGTGACTCTTTACTCTGAAATTGAAATAATGTGTCTCCTCTGTGCATCAAGGATTCCACCGCCTTCTGTTCCTTGTCTTAAAACACTTCTGGTTTTTGCACAATACGTTTGAAATCTGCTTATGCGAAATCTGTATGGAAGAGGATGGAAAACAGCATCCACTGGACGGGTCTCTTACTCAGCTTAAAGCTTGTTTCACATCATGGAACAGTCAAGTGGGGCTTTCCAGGTGTTGCCATGCTGGTGTGGAGCAGACTGAATAGCTGGGGATGGACACAAACAGAGCACAGCACATGCCAGAGAACTCTCTCTCGATGCAAATGCGCTGCAGTGACCTGTCTTTCAGGCTTTTCTGTGCTGATGTTCCGCTTATCTGTGGTATTTCCTTGCCACCCTGGGCGGTGGGAGTCACATACCAGGCTGCTGGTGCAGCTCTGGGTGCCCAGCACAGCCTGTGAGCAGGGGCTCAGCCCTTGTCACCACAAGGAGCTGTTTGTCAGTGGACTTTGCCCACAGCCCCAGCTGGTGCTTACCTGGTGACAGGCAGTGCGTGGGCAGGGCAGGTCTGCCTGCTCTGACCTGGTAATGCTCTTGAGCTCGCTCCACATAATTGACCAGTCCTTAATGAAGAGCACTGTTGATTGCTGGAGTTTTTAATTTTGCAGCTGGCCTGTCGTCTCCTTCCCCAAACCCGCACAAAGGGAGCTTTGGCTTGGTGAGGACGTGCAGGATGGGTGGTGGCCGTGGCTGACAGCTGGTGGGCTTGGGGCAGGTTGTAGGTTGTCTGATGGGACCTGTTTCATGGAGAAGGACCGGGGCTCTCCCAGCTCTAATCACGCTTTGTGTCCCTGCCTGCCCTCCTCCTGTGCCCAAATGTCTCCATGGACTGCCAGAAAAGAGTGTGCCACGTGTGTGTGGAGTGTGCTGGGGGGTACAGACTCCACTGCTGAGACCCTGCTCCTTTCCATGGCCGCAGAGTGGGAAATGTCCCTGGGCTCGCAGGGATCCCGGCCAGCTCTTG
Source organism: Irena cyanogastra (assembly GCA_013397155.1). Lineage (NCBI taxonomy): Eukaryota > Metazoa > Chordata > Aves > Passeriformes > Irenidae > Irena > Irena cyanogastra. Next base: position 18,342 of record VWZV01000374.1, on the reverse strand, counting down.
TCCCCAGTACCCACGCCCTGCGCTGGCGTTTCAGCCAGGGAGCACTGCTTTGAAAGCCCCTTTTATGGTCTCTGCTCCTTGCTGGCCTGGAGAGCAGTGTGACCCTGGCGTGGGGACTCAGTGGGACAGCTCTGCCCAGGGGCTGTGGCCTCCTGGCTGTCCTGCTCCAGGCTCGCTTTTCCCCATGGCCTTTCCCGACCCGGTGCATGGAGGTGCGGGGCAGCCCCTGCGGCAAGGTCAGGCAGCCGCTCTTCCTCCGGGAGCAAATCCTCCAGGAAATTCTCCAGCTGCCTGGTGTGGCTGGTATTTCTCGCTTTCCTGTTTCCTCCTTTCCCTGCTGGGCTCGAGGATGCCCGCGGGCTTTGGCTTGGTAAGTTGCCAAGGAGCCGAACCCACGATTAGCGTTCCTGTCTCCTCGCAGTGCCGAGGGCAGCGTCCTCCTCTGGGGCATGAATCCTAGTTCCTGCTAGATTAGATTCCTCCCGGCAGGAAGTACGTCCCAAGGATCTGGTCCTGCCGAAGGATTGTTTTGCTCTTTCTTTGCTGTCTTTCTCACACACAGCTGGGTCCTCTGTGTTTCCAGCACGACCCTGTGCAGCTTTGAGGGAAGGCAAGTTATCTCATCCTCACTGCTATTCTGTGATAGAAATGAGGAGTCTGCCTCTGAAAGTTCCACTCTGGGGATTCCAAAGGAGCATCAGGAAGCACTCCACAGACACGTGAAGACATAACCTGCTCCCCTCTTGCTGAGTGTTACAAACCTTGGCTTTGGATGGCCTTTACTCCACTGTCTCTGTGCAGTTTATCCCTTTCTCACCTGGTGTGATGCTTCTTTTCCAGCCCTGAGCACAGTCTGCTTTGGGTAATGTATCATTTTGCTGGGGGTGATCTGTAGGTGGAGAGCTGGGCGGAGGGATGGAGGATCTAGTTTGTCACTTTGATGGCATTTGGAGTAGCTGTTGTCCTCTTGCACAGCCTTTCAGCCTACCCTGGGGCTGTTCTCACTATCCCAGCAGCCTTTCTTCCAGCTAGGAAAATCATCAGGCTTTAGAAGGGACATCTGAAAGAGTTACATTTGCAGCACACGAATTTTCATAGTGTTGTGTGTCACAGGAGACAGTACCTGTGTCCTGAGCTGGGTAAATGGATAACCACAGAATGGTTTGGGTTGGAAGGGACCTTTACAGCTCATCTCATGGGCAGGGACACCTTCCACCAGACCAAGTTGCTCCAAGCTCCATCCAACCTAGCCTTGGACACTTCCAGGGATGGGGCAGCCGCAGCTTCTCTGGACAGTCTGTGCCTCCTCACCCTCACAGGGAAGAATTTCCTCCTAACATCCAACCTAAATCTCCCCTCCTTTAGTTTAAAATCATCCCCCCTGTCCTTTCACTCTCTGCCCATGTGAAACATCAGCCCATGTGCTCAGCAGAAGACAAGGGCACAGCTCTTGCCTCTTGGCACCATGAACTGCTGCTGGGGCAGAGGGCACCCCTGTGCTGCCTGCACCCATCTGCTCTGTGCTGCACCCCAGGGCTTCCTGCTGCCTGTTCCATCACCTTTCCTTCTGCCATCAACCTTTCCTCCTGACCTTTTCCTCCTCCTTGTGTCTCTGGTGATCTCTTATCTTCAGGGCACGTTTCTCAGAGTGTAGTTTAGGCATCTGTTAGTGCTCTCTGGTTCAGGGTGATGGTTTTATAGTAGGCATGTGGGTGGTTCTGGCTGGAAGTGCATGGATCACCACATATCTAATGGGACTGGAATGAGAAATCAGGGACACAGAGCGCACTGTTCCAAGAAACATTAAGCCTCCTGTGTGCTTCTGTGGGTGGATAAGGCCCTGCAGCCTGCCCCCAGCAGCTCCCTCACCAACTGCTGTGCTCTCTCCCTTGCAGACTCGCTGTATGTCTCCGAGTACTTCTCTCAGAGTGCACAGAAGCTCTCCTTCTACAGCTGGTACGGGAACGCCAAGCTCTTCCACTTCCACGTGCCCGAGGACACCGTGCTGCTCCGCTGGCTCCTGCAGGCATCCCGGGGGAAGGGCCCCGAGTGCACCAGCATGGACATCACTGTGTACGTATGTCCCATGCCAGGGCTTGTCCTCGTGGCCTTCTTGTCCCCTTGTCCTGGCCACTCGTGGCTGGGGCTGGTTGGTTGTGGAGGCTGGGCAGTTCCTCAGCTGCAGGAGCTGTAGTTTTCTTTATGCAGCAGCACTGCATCTGTGTTTAAACCTGTAGGAGTGTTTTGTGTTCATGTTACCAGTGGACCTGGGGCTGCCTGTCAGGTGTGGTGTCCAAGACACCCCTTAGGACACTGGAGGGAGCTTCACAGTGAGGCAGGTGTGCTGCTCAGAGGTGTTCCTGGCCTGGCAGAACCTGCACGTGGTGCCAAAGGATGTGGCAGGGCTACGAGGGACTTGAGCAGACCCAGACTGGTTGGAGATGGCCAAACTGCCCAGTGCAGAAGAACTGAAGAGATTTGGGGGTGCTTTGTGAGGGGCATGGCTGAGCGTGGAGCAGAGATAGGAGAGGAATGGGGTGTCCTGTGGAGACAGGAGCATGAGAAGATTCAAACTCAATGTCACTGAAAGAAATGCTGCTTAAAGTAGTACTTGACTTGTTGAAGGATTTGAGGTCCAAAACTTGCCAGATTTTGAGCTTTACTTTGGAGGACACTAAGCTTCCTCAGCAAGCTGTGCCCATGGGGTCACGTGGGTCTCTGGCACCCATTCCACAGAGACCTGGGAGTGACTGAAGCTGCTTGGCTTGTGCTTCCCTGGTCTGTCCTAGGGAGACTGGCACTCTTAGTTGCTCCTGAGCAGCCTGGCACAGATGATCTGCCTGCTTTCTGCTTCCCAGAAAGGTTTCCAGTAGTTTGGGGACACGAGGGACAAGGCAGCAGCTAAACAATAATCCAAGCAGTGATGGCTAACCCAGATAAGCTCCAAGGGGTAATAACATATCACCTGTCACGTCTGCTTGCTGGACCTGTTGCAATGCAGTCCAAAAGCAATCAAATTAAATGCCAAATTGACTGAATAAATATCTCCCACGTTCCTCAGCTGTGTGTGTTCCTGCTACTTCAAATGCTGGGCTTATCTGGAAAGCAGAAGTGCTGCTGTACTGAAGTCTGTAATATGGGCCTTCCTTGGAAAGTGTCTTTTCAGTCTGTCTGTTTGCCTTCCTTGAAAGAGGAAATGGGAAGATGCAGATCTTAGTTAAAAAATTAAAGTTCTTTGTGGACAATTTTCCCTATATACATATTCCCTATACGATTTTCCCTTTTTCTCGATTTTCCCATGTTATTTCTATGGGAATTTGCTGATGGTTATAAAGCAGTAGTCTGTAGGTGGGGCTTATCCTTAGCAAGTGTTGGAAATTTGCTCCCAGGCTTGATGGAACCATGTAAATCTTAATAAGGTGCCAAGTTAAACCAGTCTCTAAATAAATCCCAGATAAGCTAATAGCAGCCAATCCTCACCAGATGAGAATGATGACTCCACTTGAAAATGTGGGGTTTTCCAGCCTGCTCCCTTTGCAATCCCAGGCAGTTTGTATCCCAGTTTACCTTGCCAGTGTCTGCAGCCCCCTGAGTTTGCTCTCACCGTGGTTTCTCTGCAGGCACTTTCGGCACGGGGCCCCTCCCGTCATTAACCCTTTGGGCACTCGCTTTCCTGCCAACGCCACCGTCCGTCCCTCCTACAACATCAGCATCACGCTGAGCAGCGCCGTGCAGAACACCACCTTCGTGAACGTCACCTCCCCCGCTGCTGGGGACTGGTTCATCGCCGCCCACCTGCCCCAGGCTGCGGGCAGGATCGAGGTGAAGGTGAGGCTCCTGCCCAGTGCCCTGCCCCGGCTGGCTCATCACAACCACAGCTGACCCCTGTGCTCTCCCCTCCTGCAGGGTTTCTCCACTCCATGCCCCTATATGTTCCAGGCAGATATGTTTGTGCTCAGGCTCACTGATATGCCTGTCCTGGAGCCCGGTGTCCCCATGCCACACACGGTTGTCTCGCCTGCTAAGCCACTGCATGTCAAGTGAGTGGGAGCAGTGGGTGGGCAGCTGAGGGCACGGCGGGGTGGGGTTTCCCACACGAGCTGCCTAGGGGAAGCCAGTGTTGTTCCCACGTGGGACTGGAGCTGGGGGGTCTCTGAGCCTGTTGCTGAGCTCCCTGCAGCAGGGATAGGGTCTGCACGGGGAGCACACGAGCACCCTTCTCTGACTCCTCCCAGGTGGCTACAGATTCAACTGCAGGCATTTTAGTTCTCCCAGATGTTTACCTTGGGAAGGATTTTCACAGCACCAACCAGGGCAGTCTAGGTCTTGTCACAAAGCCCTGGGGACCTGGCTTGTGTTGAGAGTAGAGCTCTGCAAACTGCTGCTCCCTCCCCGCGCAGGGTGTTCGTCCCCAAGCACGTGGCAGAGATGCGGTTCCAGCTGAGCAGCTGCGTCACCAGCGAGCAGAGAGCCTGCGCCGTGCGGGTGCTGCTGGGCTCCATCACCCTGCCCCAGTCCTTCCAGAGGAGCCTCACCTGCACAGGGAGCATCAACTGCAGCCTGGCCCTGGAGTCGCCCCCCTGGGAGAAGTGGCTGCAGATTGTGGTGGAGAGCCTCGGCACTGCCAATGCCAGCGTGTCGGTAGAGATGCTGGCTTCTTTCACAGGTGGGATTCCAAGTTCTTTAGCACTGAGGGAAGGACCAGAGGGAACTCTGTGTGTGCTGTGTCCCCCTTGTGTCTTTGGGTGCCTGGCTGTGGTGGCCTATGCTCCCCATCATGCTGGTTGCCTCCTCTTGGATGCCCTAGATTTCGCTTTGGGGACAAAACTGAAAACTCCGGTGTTCACCCCAGAGAGGCTTTTGCTAGAGCTGCCTGTTTGGAAACACCTGAAAAGTCTAGTGTTATTTTTGTAAAGGTTGTTTGGGAAGCAGTGGCTGGCTTGAAATTTGGTGGGGAAAATAGTTTTCTGTGGTACACCAGACTAAGGCTGTGTTGACTACTAATTGGCCAAGAGCAGGCTACAGGCAGGAAACCGCCTCACAGAGGTTCACCTGGGGAAATGTCTGGAGTTGTTATAAGGGGGTGTCACCATTTCCAGTGACACCGTGTGGCTCAGGTGGTCACAAGGTCCTTGTGGCTGTGAGAGGTACGTTTGCACCTATTAGGCGACCATAATCCCTGTTTGACTGCTGGAAGCTCACCAGCTAGGTACATTTTTAAAGTTTTCTTCTGCTGGGGGTTCTGCTACCTCCTCTTCAAAGCAGAGCCTCATCCCATGTGCTGGAAGACCTGGCACTGGCAGCAGGGGTTTTAGAGGGTAGCCCTGGAGTCTCCAGCAGTGAGACTCCAAGTGTTCCATTCATCTCCACCTGCACAGTGTGATGGCCTGTGCCCGTAGCTTTGCTGGGTTGGCTTCTTCCTCCTGCTCAGCTTTGTTTGCTCACATATGGGAAGCTGGGAGGGACTTTTGTGCAGCCTGTGGCTGTGGGACAGCTGAGTGCTGAGCTTTGCTGCTGGCAAGTGAGCACTCCCTGGGCACCTTGGTGGTGCTGTGTTATCCCTTCTTCTGTTCCCCCTTCCCTGCAGCTCCAGGCTGCTTCCACCCACTGTACCACTGCCTGGCTCCCAGCAGTGTCCCAACTTATGGATGCTCCTCCTGCAAAGATAGCACCTCAAGGACAGTTCATGTAGGGCATGAAGCACCTGAAACCCCCGGGTTTGTGCTGCCCCTTGGATCTGCTGGGGCCCTGCCTGGGTGAGGTGCCAGACCCGGCTGTGCTGATTCCTCTCCTTTTTCACTCTAGTTTGCAGACCAGGAAGCACCAATTCCTTCCTTAACTTTGTCAGCCTAAACCAGAGCCAGGCTGGTGCCAGACCAGGAGCAGCAGGCAGCTCTGCTCCAGCTGCAGGAGAGGCTCCACGCAACGCGTCTGGCCCGCGCAGCTCCTGCCTGCAGAGCCAGCCCGTGGTGAGGGAGGACCTGGACGTGGTGTCCGTGCGCTACCGGCTCCTGAACGGCCCCGGCGTGCCCGTGAACTCCCTCTCCCCCAGCCTGCTCCTGCTCAACCTGAACACGGGCATGGACAGCGGGGGATCCCTCGTGGTCAGTCTGCTGCTCAACAAGGTGAGCAGGCTGATTGACAGGATTGTGTCCCCTTGGCAGGGCTTGTCCCCGCTCCTGCATGCTCCAGAGGTTGTAGTACCAGTGGGACTATTTCTCTTTTTGTTGTTACAAAAGACTCTGAGCCTTTTTTAGCTGCTTCCAGCATGTCCCACCTGCCAGCTCCAATTCAAATGCCACAGCCTGCGGTGTGTGGCGGCAGTGACGCAGAGGAGACAAAATGGAAAGCAGCTGCAATGCCATCTTCTCCATGGGAGCCTGGCACCTTGCCACCAGGAGAGGAGGCTGAGCAGGGGAACCCCGGGATGTTCCTGCCCAAGTCACTGATTCCCAGGCTCCTTCAGTGACACCCCACCACCACCACCAAAATCAGCCACCTGAAATTCCATGAAGCTTCTTGAGAGCTGGCCCAGGGCTCAGCCCTGATACTCTGTGGACACTGACTTGTGTCTCCCCTGTGCTGGTGCTGAAATGAAGAATGGGAATCCCAGCTTTGGGGCAGTTCTCCTGGCAGGGAGGGTCTCTTGCCTCTCAGCCATGACACAGTGGTAGCACAAGGTCCAGTGAAACAGAAACCTTCTGGATTGATGAGTGACTTGACCTGAAGGATTCATTGTCCCATGGGCATTGTGGGAAAGGAATGGTGCAGAGGGATGGCATCGGGGCACTCTAACGTGGGACACTGCTCTGTTTGCACAGACATCTGTGAACCTGGCCAATGCCACCGTGGCAGCCTGTGTGAGTGCTGCTTCCCCAGTGCTGTCCCTCAACGCCACACGCAACTGCAGCACAGGTAGGAGAGATGCTGGCACTGCCACCAGCTCAGCTGTGTCATCTCAGGGCTCTGCTTTTAGACCTGGCAAGCTGTTACCTGACTCAGGTCTTCATGGTGTGTCCCAAAGAAACTGATTTTTGCACAAACCCTCATGAGGTCTTTGTGCTGGCACGTTCCCACGGTGCTGGGGTGCAGATGGTGGTCTTGGCACCACGAGATAGTCCCCACCAAAGGAAGATCTGGTTACCAGCTGGGGCTCTTCCAGCCTGGTTAGCAGGAGGTTTGAGGATGGTGAAGGTACTGCTGGTGTGCAAAGCAGCTAAGCTGTGCACTGGAGGACCAGCCAAGACAACAGGCTGTTCCAGGTGGCCTGTGCTGCCCAGAGATGTACCAGGATCTGAGATGACAGAAAAAATTGAGATCTCAAGAAAAAGGGTCTTGAGAGCAGGGATCCTCTCCATGGCGCTGGTGCCTCCTAAGCATGAGAGCACAGAGCCACAGGAGGCAGCTGATTGCTGTATGGTCAGTCTCAGCCTGGGATTGCTGTGGGCCCTTCTCCTCAAGCCCTGGCACATCACAGCACTCTCTTTTCTCTCAGCTTTTTCCCAGGGCTACCCTCTGAGTGTGAGCACGTCCTCTGCGGAAGCAACACTGATTGTCCTGTACCCACAGACAGATGACTGGTTCCTGTCCCTGCAGCTCCTCTGCCCCAGGGGACAGGGGTGAGTCTGCATGTCATCCCCCTAGCTCCCCCTGCCCTTGTGTGAGCCAACCCGACCCCTGTCCTCCTGTCCGGGCTGTGGGCTCCTGTCACCTGGTGGCAGTTGAACTGTGGCTGCAGAGGGACAAGGAGGTGGGTGGCCCTGCTCACTTGCTCCCCTGTGAGCACCCAAGCAGCTTGTTGGATGCTGAGCTGGCACAGCTCGCCTAGACTGCAGATGGCAGAGCCTGCCTAGGTGAGCTTCCCCAGGTGGATTCAGAGGTGATAAACTGGGAAATAATTGCTGCTGTTACCCTTCTGGGAGGTCTCTAAGGTGCAGGCAGCTGTGCCTGAATTCCTGCACTTTGCCTTCCTGCTGGTTTCCTGTGTAAGGAGCCAAGTGCATGATGCAGAACAGCACTGGTGACACTGGTCCTGAGGACAGTCATGGGCACTGGGGTCTGCCATGGGGTCTGGGGAGAGCTGACACCCACCTGGACATCAGTCTGGCAGGGGATGGTGAGGGAGCAGGCTCTGCTCCTGGCTCCTGGGAGGGATGGAGCAGATCCCGAAATACCAGGGAGCTTGCATGCAGGAGCGTGGCCTGGCCGTCGGGAGCAGGGACGGTGTTACCATTATCATAACAAAGACTCAAAGGCTGGGTTTGCAGAAAATCTACTTTTACTACAAGTTCTTCTTCTTTTATACACTGTTCTGATCCAGATGGATTGGATTGGTCAACTAATCAATACATTCTACTTGGTTGGCTGGCCAGCTCAATGTCTTAGAACAAGAAGATAGAAAGTAAGAAAGAACAACACCTACAGGTTGTTTAGACTAAGGCTATCATTATTTGGGCTAGGACGTTCAGAGCCTCACAAGCCAATCCTGGGAAAACTTACTGACCAGGCTGTGGTAGCCACAGGACGGGGCTGTCCCGAGGGCTGTGGCACCAAGGGGACGTGCTGTCCTTGCAGGGAATGTGCCGGCGCCGAGGGCAGAGTGACGGTGTTCGCGTACCTCACCCCCTGCTTCAGCGACTGCGGCCCCTACGGGCAGTGCAGCCTCCTGCGCAGACACGGCTACCTCTACGCTGCCTGCAGCTGCAAGGCTGGTGAGTGCCTCGTCCTGGGAAGCTTTGCCACCCTCCCCGAGGGGACAGCACAGTTTAGAGTGTGGTGTTTGGGTGGGGGAGCCTGGGGTCTGCTGTGGCTGGCAGTGTCGCCGTGCCTGGGGAAGCGAAGTTCTGGGAAGCACCCAGGGCAGCCCGGGGGTGATGGGGAATTGGGATGAGGACAGCCTGGAGTCCCCCAGGGCTTGGAGCAGTGCTCCTGAGCATCCCCAGAGAGATCAGGGTGCCTGGAAATGCCCGTGTCAGAGCCCGTGCCTGTCAGGGAGGTTTGCTGTGTAGGTTCCTGGTACGAGATGCCATGAGGCCGGGCTGCAGTCCCTGTGTGTCTCCTGCCAAGAGCCTTAGACTCAGAGGTGCCCCTGGAGGAGGAATATCTGTGTCAGCTCCTAATTATCTTAATGGCCTGGGAAGTCTGTGGTGTAGGGAAGATAAGCTCTGCTGTGCTTGGGTGGGTCTGTGCACCTGTTCTCAGCAGAAGGACAAAGCAAAATGTGGTTCCCTGCTGCTCTGGGCCTGAAGCCAGGACCTCCCTGCTGCAGTGCTGATGATGGGTGAGGAGCGAGATGGAGAGCAGCATCCCAATTTCCCCGAGGGCTGCTGGGTTCTGGGAAGCACAGAGCACCTTAAGGGAACTGGAGAATCAGGCTGAGGACAGCTTTCCGCTGAATCACTCCGAGCAAAATGCCCCATCTGCATATTCGTGACCCAGAAATAAACCAGAGAGAGCAGGTTCCCTGGGCTCTGCCTGGCAGGGAGCCAGCACACGGGGCAGAGCTGCTGCTGCTGAGGGTTCCAGGCACTCTGGAATGGGATGGATGCTGCTGTTAACTCTGCTTCTCCACCATGGAGTGCCTGCACATACCCCGGCTGCCCTGTGGCTGACCTCCTTTTTATCAAATGGAGGGCATGGCTGTCCTAATCTTTAATTAAAATGATTTAATAGTATGATTTAAATAATTCTTAAAAAGAAGAGGCAGATTTGTGTTAGTAAGATTGCCTCAGTTCAGTCCTTGGTATCCAGTCAGAGGGTGAGGTTGTGTTTTGTGTCAGGCACTGTTCTTCAGGAAATTTTCACTCCCAGTCTCCTATGCAGCCCTGGATGTCACCATGGGCTGGGGGAGTGGGTTTGTTCAGCCTGTGGAAGAGGTGCTGGAGTGGGACCAGTCACATTTTCTTCTGCCCAGAGGTTACAGCGACCCTGGAGCCATCTATGCAGAGTGAGCATAGGGATAGGGCAAGAGGCCACACACATTGGCTGCAGAAAGGAAACTGTCACCTAAATTGAAGAAGACACATTTTTTTTCCCTCTTCAGAGCTGTTTGGTTTTGCACAGGTTCCAGGTCTCCATCCTTGGAGATCTTCAAAAGTCAGTTGGGGAAGGTCCAGAGCAGCCTGACCTGGTTTTGGATCTGCCCTGCTATGACAGCTGGTAGGAAAGGAGGCCAGTGGCTTCCTCAGTGCTGGGAATTGTTCTCCACCTGATTCCTGGGATCTGTAGGGATCTTGCACCCAACTTAGACCATCACAAGAAGCATCTGAACCTTGAGTGCTTGATGTTCCACCTGCAAGTAGCACGTGTTGAGTTACTGCAGGGATGGAAAGTGCCAGTGTGGATGTAGGATGGCCTCTGCTACATGGGGACAACCTGGGGAGTGTCCTCAGGGCAGCCACGGGGCTCTGCTGTGGGATGAGTAATGAGACAGCCTGAGAGCAGGAGTGTGAGAGGCTGATGGAGAAGAGGCTCAGGGACAGTCTGGGTGTGGGATTGCTCCTTCTCAGGCATCCCAGGCTCCTGCTGGTTGCTGTGGGAGCACAAGGCAGGGCCTTGGAGATCCACAGAAGCCTCTCTGTCCGCAGGCTGGGGCGGCTGGAGCTGCACAGATGACACCAAGGCCCAGACCGTGGGCACGCAGAACTTGGCCACGCTCCTGCTCACCCTGAGCAACCTGATGTTCCTGCCTGCCATTGCAGTGGCTGTCTATCGCTTCTACCTGGTGGAGGCCTCTGTCTACACCTACACCATGTTCTTCTCCACGGTAGGGACTGCCTTGTGTCCCCTGACACCTCCCCCTGGGCTCTGAGAATGCTGTGCCAGAATGAAGTCCTTGGGGGAGCAGCCTATCCTGGAGCTCCACAAGGAGCTTCTGGGACCATTGGACAAGCACCTCCATGGGACATTGTAGTATCCAAGAATGTTAAGGGGTTATAATGGACCTTAAAAGTCACCTAGTTCCATGGACAGGGACACCCCCACTAGACCTGGTTGCTCAAGGCCTTATCCAACCTGGCTTTAAATAGTTCCGGGGCTGGGGCATCAACAACCTCCCTAGGGAACTGTTTCAGTGTCTTGTCATGCTCACAGGAAAAAATTTCTCCCTAATATCTAACCTAAATTTCCCCTCTTTCAATTTGTACCCGTTAGTCCTTGTCCCATCACTCCAGTTCCTGAGAAGAATTCCTCTCCAGCTTCCCTGTAGCCCCCTTCAGATGCTGGAAGGTGCTATGAGTTCTCCATGCAACCTTCTCTTCTCCAGGCTGAACAGCCCCAACTTTCTCAGCCTGTCTTTGTAGAGCAGGTGCTTCTGTCCCCTTATGAGCTGCATGTCCCTCCCCTGGCCTCTCTCCAGCGCTGTGCCCTGCCCTTTCAGACCTGCTGGGACGGCGCAGGGTGCCTGCTGTCACCTGCCTTCCATAATGCCACAGCGGTTTGGTGGAGCTTCCTGGAGCCACTGCAGGAGGGATCCTGCCTGTGGGCTGAGCCTTCTCCTGCCTGCCCTTCCCAGAGAGCCCTGTGGTGCTGCTGGGCTGTGCTGACCTTTGCTTTTGTCCTGCCCGCAGTTCTACCACGCGTGTGACCAGCCGGGCGTGGCCGTGATGTGCATCATGGACTACGACACCCTGCAGTACTGCGACTTCCTGGGCTCCGTGGTGTCCATCTGGGTCACCATCCTCTGCATGGCCCGCCTGAAGAAGATCCTGAAATACGTGAGTGTCAGGTGTCCCCACGTGGCCCAGCCAGACCCCAGCCAGCCAAGCCATGAGTGGCCACGCTGAGCCCTCTCACCGCTGAATTTTAATGACACGGCTGGGTGACAAAGCCTGTTTGTCACCCAGTGCCACCCTGGGTGGTTTGTCCCAGCAGTTTGGCTCATGAGCCTGCATGCTTGTAGGGGCTGGGTCTGAAGATTTCCCCTGAGATACGGGGTAAAGGTTCATGGGTTTTGTGGTTTCTCCTTCTTGAAGGTGATTTTCCTGACTCTTGCACAGATGCAGAGCTGGGTAGCCAGAAGAAGAGGTTCTCCTTGCCTCTGGCATGTCTGGCTGTACTCACTCAACAGATGAGCTCCTGCCAGTAGTGGTGGTTGTCTCTTTTCCAGGTCCTTTTCGTCCTGGGGACCCTGTTAATTGCCATGTCCCTGCAGCTGGACCGCAGAGGGGTGTGGAACATGATGGGTCCCTGCCTCTTCGCCCTCCTCATCATGGTTACAGCGTGGGTAAGTGAGGGCAGCCAGGCAGGACCTGCTGCCCTTTGCTCCCCATGGGGAACGGTGGTGGTAGAGCAGAGCCAAGGCTGCAGCCCATCCAGAGGCATGGCTTGAAAGCCTACAACACCCAGGTGGAGGGGGCAGGGCAAGGGATTCACCTTCCAGCCCTGCAGTACCCCAGAAATCCCCTGGTTCTGGGTCTCAGACCTGGAGCTGCAGTGCTGCCCCAAAACAGGGGCTGTGCCTTGGCCCTGGGCAGGAGCTGTAGCATCAGTGCTGGGCTCTGGTGCCACAGCTCCTGGGGGGCTTTTGCACAGCAGAGGTGGGCCCAAGCAGCAGGGGGGCCAAACTCCTCAGGGACAACAACCCTGGGAGGCTGTCAGGTGCTCTGGGGCCGTTTCCCCCCTGCCCCAGCCTCTGCTGGGCTGCCTAAGCCCCGTGTGCTCTGGCCCCCCAGGTTCACCACGGAGCCAAGCGCAGGCACTGCTACCCCTCCTCGTGGAAGCGCTGGGTCTTCTACCTCCTGCCAGGGATGGCCTTGGCTTTCATTGCCATCTCCGTGTACGCTTTCATGGAAACCAACGAGAACTACTACTACACCCACAGCATCTGGCACGTGCTGGTGGCTTGCAGCGTCGCTTTCCTGCTCCCTCCTCGGGACAAGCACAAGAAGCCCTGGGCCTGGCCCCAGAAGCTCACGTGTCGCTATCAGATCTGCCAGAACGACCGTGAGGAGCTCTATGCTGTGACCTGAGCTGGCCTGGCCGCAGGGGGCAGGGATGGGGCAGCTGCTCCCGGCCCTGGCTGCCCCTCGCTCGCCTCAGTCCTCTCGCTGCTCGTCCCCTGGAGGAGGGCACGGTGGGGACTGGGCTCAAAGATGAAGATGGTCTGGGCTGCTCTTGTGGAGGCAAGTTTGAGGCCACCTCTGCTTTTCTGCTGGGGTGCGGCAGGCTCTTCATGGTTCCAGATGAAGGAATAGCTTGTGGCCCACCTCCCCATGGCCCTGGGGGAAATCGCCAACCCTTCTTCCCCCACTGCTGCATCCATGAGGCTTGGGCTTAGCCCACACTGAGCTGGAGCCAAGGCTTTGGCTGCTGGGCTCTTCTCTGCACCCCGTCCTGGCAGAGGATGTGGGACAGGGACCTCCCCTGCCATCCTGCAGTCAGCACTTGAACCCAAGAGAAGAACACGTTCCTCCTGGTCTGGGGAGCAAATGCTGCCCAGTGCCCTCGGTGCTGATGGGGAGGGAGGGAGCTGATCCCAACATGTGCTGGGCCCTTGGCTGCCATCTCACTGAGGGTCTGGAGCCTCTCTCCCTCTGAAACAGGTGCTGCTGCTCTTACCTGGTCCTGAATCTGTGGGGGACAAATGAGGCTGGGACTTGGGCCCCGGATTCAGGATCAGACCTGGCAGGAATGTGAAGAACCCCGTGTGGGGACATGCAGCAGGCAGCAGCAGCACCTCGGCCAGAGCTGTCAAACCCACAGCAGTGCAGGGTTTAGTCTGAGTCTGACTTCAGCTCTGGAAGGAGCCAGGCTGATTGTGTTCAGGGATTCACTGTTTTCCTCTTTTTGGGGGTTGGCATGGGCAGGGCTCTCTCTGGGGCAGCACAGCTGGCTCGGGGTGGTGCCTGAGCTGCTGCTCCAGCCTCCTCAGAGCCTGGATGTGCTGCAGGTGCTGAGGCCTCAGCAGTGTCCCAGCCCAGGCAGGAGCACACCAGGGGCTCCCAGGTGGCCAGGGTCTCCTTTGCAGTGTGTCTCACCTCAGCCTTACTCGGGGGCACACAGAAAGCCAGGGCAGCACTTGGCAACCAGAGCAGTTGTCTTTGCCCATCCTTCTTCTACAGATAAGGGCTCAACTCCAGCCTTGCAGCTGTGCTAGCCTGGTGTGTGCTGCTGGAGCCCCTCCTCAGGTGGCTGTGGGGAGGAAAGAGCTTTTAATGAAGGATTTGCCTCCTCGGGGTCCTTTCTCTGCTTTGAAGAGCACCCAGCTCAGCTCTGCACTTTATCCCTCTGCCTCCCCTTCCCCTGCAAAGTCCCCTTTCTCAGCAGGCGCAGGACAAGTGAAGGACACTTGTCCCCACCCAGCAGTGTCACCCCCGCCACCTGTGTCCCCTGCCTTTCCCTGTGCTGCTGCCATCCAGGGCAGCACAGTGGGAAGGGGGACACGGGGCCCTCAGGGCTTCCTCCAACTTTTACCACTTTTAGGCACTTTTTTTGTCCCGTCTTGGTTTGCACAGCGGTGCTGAGGCCCCAGCACCGTGGCAGGGGACCCCTGCTCCTTCACAGCCGTGCCGTCCATGCTGGGCCACCACTGGCACCTGGGGGCCACCAGACTGGTCTGGGTGCTGCCAGCGTGACCCAGGTGCTGCCAGTGGGACCTAGGTGCCACCAGTGTGACCTGACTGCTGCCAGTGTGACTTGGGTGCCACTGGTGTCACCTCAGTACTGCCAGGGTGACCTGAGTGCTTCCAGTGTGACCCGGGTGCTGTTGGTGTGACTCAGGTGCTGTCGGTGTGGCCCAGGTGCCACCAGTGTGACTTGACTGCTGCCAATGTGGCCTGGGTGCCACCAGAGTGGCCCAGGTGCCCCCAGTGTGAGCTGGGTGCTGCTGGTTTGACCCGGGTGCCACCAGTGTGACCTGAGGCCACTGCTATGGCTGGGCATTGCTGGCTCTCATAGAAAGCAATAATTCCTCATCGGGCCTTTCCCTTCAGGGATTTCCATGCTGGAAGCAGGAGAAGCTTTGGGGGAAGAAATCCCGCTGATGTGATTGTTTATTTTGTGTTTGATCATTCATTTTTGCTTTGCCCCCTCCCTGCTGACCCAGCCTTGGTGCTTGCAGGAGGGAGGGTTAATTATTTTGGGTAAAATCTGAGCAAATTCCTGTGTCTGGGGAAAAAAAAAAAAAGGTTATTTTTTTTTCTTTGCAGTTAATACCTGTGATTATTTTATACGGTAAATTTTAAAGCTTACGGTTTTATAATTTAATAAAGGTGACGGTATTTGCGGGCAGACGCCTGGTGGCTGCAGTCACACACTCACAGGGCTCGAGGGGCCTCCTCTCCTCCACCCCCCTTGCCCAGGCAGGGTCACCTGGAGCAGGTGCCACAGGGACGTGTCCAGGGGGGTTGGGATGGCCCCAGATCGGTCCCAGGGCTCCGCACCCGCCGAGAGAAGGATAACAGGTTCGGCACAGGATAACAGAATGTCCCGAGTGGGGAGGCACCCCCAGGGATCATCCAGCCCAACTCCGGCCCTGCCCACACACCCCAGCTGATAAAAGCGGGACGCAGGCTCCCGGAGCTACAGTGATTTCAGCTTTATTGAAAAGGCCTGAAGCATNGTCACCTGGAGCAGGTGCCACAGGGACGTGTCCAGGGGGGTTGGGATGGCCCCAGATCGGTCCCAGGGCTCCGCACCCGCCGAGAGAAGGATAACAGGTTCGGCACAGGATAACAGAATGTCCCGAGTGGGGAGGCACCCCCAGGGATCATCCAGCCCAACTCCGGCCCTGCCCACACACCCCAGCTGATAAAAGCGGGACGCAGGCTCCCGGAGCTACAGTGATTTCAGCTTTATTGAAAAGGCCTGAAGCATGGGGGTCCCGGCTCCGACAGCCGCGGTCCCGGGCAGTACGAGCAGGAGGAGGCGGCAGGGCCGGCGCTGGGGCTGCTCCTCGGGGCAGGGATGTTCCCGGTGTCCGATGTCGAAGGCACGCTTTGCTGGCCTGGATGTCCCCTTTTTATACAGCTTTTTGTCCTTTTGGATTGGTTCCCGTTTGGATCCTTCATTTGCATGGAGTTTCAGGTGTTGATCGGTTCGCATTCCGTCCAGGTTAACCGGATTTTGGGGGGCGGGGGGGAGAGAATGCCCTTCCCTCAGGTGAAATACGGTAACTTCAGTACCGTATTTCTTGTAACTGCACTTTTAAACCCCTTCTACAGTACAATAACCAACCCTTTTAACAGTATATGCTTAACAATTCTTAAGTATTTTACAAGTGTCTAACTTATTTTTAACACCAACAATACCTCCTGTGCCTGAGCATTGTCCAAACGCTCCTGGAGCTCTGGCAGCCTCGGGGCCGAGACCATTCCCTGGGAAGCCTGGGCAGTGCCAGCACCCTCTGGGGGAAGAACCCTTCCCTGATATTCAGCAGACCCTGGCCCAGCTCCAGCCGTTCCCCGAGACCACTGGGGTAGAACTCAGCGGTTCCGTCCTTGTCCATCCCGCTCCTGTCCGGACCCGGCCGGGAGGAGCCGGCACCACCTTCCAATACCAACACCAACACCTACACGGGAGCGAAACGCGGGCGCGGCGCGGCCCCTCCCGGCCGCCGTCGCGCTCCGTTCCCGCCAGCCAATGAGCGGCGGCCGCGGCCCCGTTTGCGGCTGCGCGGGGCGGAAGCAGAAGTGGCGGCGGGGACGCGGGGCCGGGGCGATGCCGCTGCACCGCTTCCCGCCGCGGCTCTGGGCCGCCATGCGATTGCGGGAGGGCATCTGCGCCCGGCTGCCGCAGCACTACCTGGCCTCGCTGCAGGACGACACGCCGCCCACCCCCGTGCACTGGGAGCCGCACGGCCTGCGCTACCGGCGGAACCCGCGCACCGGGCAGCGCGAGCGCGTGCAGGACGTGCCGGTGCCCGTGTACTTCCCGCCCGCCGCCAACGAGGGGCTCTGGGGCGGCGAGGGATGGGTCCGCGGCTTCCGCTACGCGCGCAACGACAAGGTGAGCCGGGGTCGGTGTCACCGGGGCCCGCTGGCAGCGGCCGCCGCCTCCCCCGGGGCAGCCCCTGACGGCCGGGCCACGCCCAGCTCTCCACCAGGCTGCCCAAGACGTGGAAGCCGCAGCTGTTCGAGCGGCAGTTCTACAGCGAGATCCTGGACGCCACGCTGACCATCACGGTCACCATGCGCACGCTCGACCTCATCGACGCCGCCTTCGGCTTCGACTTCTACATCCTCAAGGTACCGGGGGCTGGCAGGGCTGTGCCTACCGCGGGCTGGCAAGCAGGGAGCCCTGCAATCAGGCACAGAAGATCCCAAGTTGGAATTGACCCCCAGGGATCATCCAGCCCAGCCCCTGGCCCTGCACACACACTCAACAATCCCCCCTGTGCCTGAGCTCTGTCCGAAGGCTCCTGGAGCTCTGGCAGCCTCGGGGCCGTGCCCATTCCCTGGGGAGCCTGGGCAGTGCCAGCACCCTCTGGGGGAAGAACCTTTCCCAAAATCCAGCCTGACCCTCCCTGGCCCAGCTCCAGCCATTCCCTGCCCTTGTCCCTGTCTCAGAGATCGGAGCTGCCCCTCGGGAGGGGCTGCAGCCCCTGCTGAGCTCTGCCCTCAGTGTCCTCTTCTCCAGGCTGAACAAGTGTTGCTGTTTGTGTTTTAGCACAGCTCTAATGCTCCCACCCTTTAATACCCCTTGAGTGGAGCCTTTGGTGTCAAAACTCAGAGCTGTGATCAGGCTGTGTCCAGAACAAATCCAGCAGCTCTCCCCCTTTCCCAGCACATGTCCTTGTGCTGTGTGTGTGCTGGCAGCGTGCTGGGACACTGCTGTGCCCCTGGCAGCAGGGCCCTAAGCCCAGGGTGCCTCTGTGCAGACCCCCAAGGCTGACATGTGCTCCAAGCTGGGCATGGATCTCAAGAGGACGATGCTGCTGCGCCTGGCCCGGCGGGACCCCCGGCTGCACCCCCAGGACCCAGCCAGGAGAGAGGCCATCTATGACAAGTACAAGGTGTGTTGTATTCTCTGGGGGAATGGTTTCTTCCCCCCAGGACCCCTGGATCTGTAACCACATAGTCTGACCCTTCCTTCCTATCTTGACCCCATTGGCTGGGTCCAGTTATCTTTCCCTGAGCAGAAGACTATATAATCCCCTCTTCTTCCTGACTTGCTCTCTTTCCTGGACACCTAAAAGATGAAACCCTTGGGAACCCCTGGAGAAGGGCCTCTTTTGAATTCTTTTACCCTGTCCCTGGAATCCCCTTCCAAAGCCCTCAAGGAACTGGGCTAGCCGGTGCCCCGGGGGCGGGCAGGAGGGGTATTCATTATAAAGGTGGGCTCAGCTTGGGGCTGCATTTCTCATGTGCTTCTGTTAAAGAGAGAGGGGGAAATGTAAAAAAAAAA